>CM021102.1:181908898-182199953 GCA_007115665.2 Sequoiadendron giganteum | reverse complement strand
CGGAAATATAAAATAGCATTGACAGCATATAATAATCACATGGCGATTGCACAGAACATAGGTGTATTTCTTTATTCAATATTCGGCACTTACATCATAATGTCTCTAGATAGAACATAGCATAGCATAGTAGAACCGTCCCCTTCCGACTACATGACTCAAGTACATATAGTACGCTAGTGATGGTTGAGGTACCAACCATTGCATCCCTTCATTATAACTAATTACTTCGTAAGGAACTTAATTCACGAGACAACTAACTAACATGACACGTACATAACATAAGTACATGGATTATTAATATTAACTAAAGTCTTATTTACTTATGACTTACAACCGACCAAGTACACTCTTAACGGACTACATCGACTCAAGGCCGACCAAGTACACTCTCGGCCGACTACATCATCCCCCCCCCCCTCCCCCCGCCACAAAGTAGTCGTTTGGAAGACGACGGAAAACCAAAAATGCCAACTCGAGTTCCTTGTCTTTTCCCTGTGGCTGACTCTCCCTCTCGGCTGAAAGTCGCTGCACATCAGCCACTTGTGTGTCTATTTCTACCAATAGCTGATCCTTCTTTGCCAACTGATTGTCACTCTCACCCAATACTACATCCCTCTTTGCAAACTTCTTCTCGAGAGCTGCAACTCTCATCTGCTCGGCAACCAACTACGCCTATGACTGTACTATGATGGTTGGTTGTACTGCAATTTGGCAATTCCAATAAATCTGATGAGGGTCTGGGGGCAACGCCCCCAACGGGGTCAAGTTGCAGCGCCCCTAACGTGGTCGATGCTTGGTACGGCTTGCATTTTACAAACTTCGATACTTGGTACGATCTTTATTTGCTTGGTACATACAACTTTCTCCTTGATACGTACGACCTCTTGCCTCCAGCTTCCAATCTTCTTCTGCTTACTATCTTCGATGAATGGTACGGCTTTGTCAATGAGTTTGATCTCTGATGTGATCCCCTGTTGACTTGGCACCGGTAACTTTATTTTTCTTTTCACGTGGAACCGTACTGCGTTCTCCTCTTGATACCGTACGACCACCTCTTCTTGCACCCGTATGGCCTTCCTCTCTTCACATCGTAGGGAAAATGTCTTGGCTCATACAGACTTCTCTAAACATTGTTCTAAGTTTCCACTTTGCATTCATACTATGATAAATTCTCTTGTTCGTACAGCTAGTAGCCTGTACCTCCTTTGTACGGCTAAGCCATCATGGGGTCGTACGACTATCTTCTTTCTTCGTACAGTGCTCTTCTCCAATCATACGGTGCTCTTCCCCAAGCATACGACCTTCTTGCTCTTCTCCAATCGTACGATCTCCTCAATGCGTACGGATTTTTGCATTTTAAGGCGTGCGGACTTTCTGTGATGTTTCCGTACAATTTCCTTTTGCCTTGTTCGTATGGCCTCTTCAATCCATCTGACCTGCTTTTCCTTTGCATTCACATTCTTCTCCTCCCACCCTCGTACGATGGATGATTGAGCTCGTATGAACTCCTCAGCTTTTTCTCGTACGACTCTTGTATTCTCACGACGTCCTACAGGCTTTTCACCTTTTACTCATACAACGTATTTATGTACACCTCCAGGCCGTACGCTACCTTGGTTGCTCTGTCGTACAGTGTCTTCTCCTCCCTCGTACAACCTTGTCCTTGCCTGTTTCTCTCTCGCACCTCTTCCCTTCAATGTTGTCTTGTCTTTATCTGGTCGTACTATTCTTTTTTTATCGCCTAATTCTTCTCCATGTTGTCGTACATCGTGGGTTTCCCCGCTTGATATTTTGTGTAACTTAATCAATTTCAGTATGTGTTTTTTTTCCTTCACTTTTTCCATTTTTATTCCTTGCCTTCTTAATTTTTTTAATGACCTGACGTACTTGCTTTTGTCTTCTTTTGAATTTTTAATTCGGCCTTCATTTCTCTTATTTGTCCCCTTCTTCAATTTTTAAATTTTTTCTATTTTCCCCACTTCACTCTTTTTGTAATTTTTAATTTTTCTCCTTTCTTTTCAATTCTTCTTTTTTCCACTTTTATTACTCCTTTATTATTTTTTCCACTTTCTCTCTCCTCTCTCTTCATTTTTTGTTTTTTCTCAATTTTTTTCTTCTCTCTCCTCATCTCTTTTTTCTTCTTCATCTCTTTTCTTTTTCTCTAATTTTTTTATTTTTTCATACTTTTCATTTTTTAATTCCATTATTTTCTCCTTGGCTATTTTTTCATTTTTTGGCTCTACCACAATTTTTTCATCTCGTACATGTTCGGACTTGTGGGCTAGCGTATCGTCCGGTTCTGATGTTCTTTCTTCATACTCTCCATGCTCAGCTGGAAGTGTTTGGCTAGACGTGCCCTTCTCTTCTCCTTCTTGGATTTCTCCGATCTGTAGCATGCTACACTCTCGCTAGAACACTTCAAAGTCTTCAATCTGCCAATGAAATAAGCCATTCAGCGAGCTTGTCTCGTCCTCCGAACAACTCTCGAGTTCAAGTACACCTTTGGTGTTCGGTTCCATAGCTTTCCTTCCTTCATCCAAATCCGACTCACCTCCATCCGATTTTGACCCGGAAGCCAATTCTTCGCTCACGGCCTGGTTCTTCAAGTCGATGATGTACTTCTGCCCGTTGTTCTCGATCGAGAGTGTGTTCCTCTTCCAATTATGATTTTCCATGGTGGCTATCAGCCATCCTCTCCCAAGAAGCACATCGTACACTTTCCTCTGTAATGGGATGGCGACAAAATTTAGCAAAAATTGTTGTGTCCCGATCATCACCTTCTGCGCCATCAGCGTTCCCAATGGCTTGATACCATGTTGATCGGCACCAACGAGTTGGAATGTCGGTGGCCAAAGTGTAGGCTTCCCGAGGCTCTTCCATGTGTCTTCGGGCAATACATTGACTCCCGATCCTCCGTCAACGATAGTATTTGTCAAGATATTCCCTCCAATCTATCTCCACAACCGTCAGCATCTTCCCGATGTTCGTCGTGAGTAGTACGGGATCAATGGTTTGTTCACTGTACAGTGGTGAATTTGGTACTAATTCTTGCCTTCGGTCCTCCACTCACGATTGCTTGACATCCCCGAGGACATTTGTCATTGCCAATCCCAACTGCGGCAACATCTGGAGAAGGTCAGTTACTTTAATCGATACGGTGGTCTACAATACCTGCCGTACGATGTTGGTTTCCGCCTCTGATCGCCGAGAGGTTTCTGGCTTCTGCAAAGATATTTTATTCTCCTTCGCCATCGCCAGTTCCACTTCGGCTTTTGCTTCCTTCATCCTTTGTTTTTCCATACGTGGATCTAGGTAGGTTGCCTTCTTTGCTTACGCTCTGGTGATCACCAATACCTCTTGTTCTTCTACTTCCAGCATATGGATACCCTTTTGCTTGGGGCATTCACTATCTTCATGGTCGTCTGGTCCACACCACTTACACAATCTTCCTCCCGAACCTTGGCCGTTCTAGCAGTCCTTGGCGAAGTGACCCCATTCATTGCACTTTTAGCATTGGATCATGGGTCGTCCTTTACCGTCATACTGTATTTCGTTCCTCAAACTCATGTTGCTTCGGTAACCTCCAGGGGATGCATTGCTATTGTACTAGGGCTTCGGTGGTGAGTTCGGCGGTGTCAACGGTTCTCCTTGAGCGAAGAGTACTTATGCACTTCTGGCTTTTAAGTTGTATGAGCATTCCTTGATGGAATGTCCCATCACTTGGCAGATATCACAAAATAGCTTCTTCAGACAGTTCACCTTTGTGTGACCTTCCCCATTGCAGTCTGTACACCACAGTTCTTGTGCTTCCCTCGTACTCTCTTTGTCGGCCTTCAATTCTTTCATCATTTGCATCATATCTTTCCTAAGTGCTTGTACGGTCTTGGATTCACGGTCGTTGTCGTTTGTACTCTCCTCATTGTCCTTCTTCTTTTTCCCTCCAGAGGATGTTTTTTTTTCGCTTTTTATATCCATTGCCCGATTGTACGCTTCAACATACGACAACAGAGGCACAACTTTCATCTTCTTCCTCAGCGACAGAAGCAAGCCTTCAATGAACCATCACTTCTTTAGACCATCCGCTGGTTGTGTCTCCAATTTGCCTAACAAATCCTTCAGTTTTCAGTTATGGGTACGCACACTCGTGTTTCCCTTGCTTGGTATTGTAGATCTCTGCTACAATCTCACTATCATCCCTCAGGAGTCCGAATTCATCTTGAAATGCTTGCTTCAGTAATCTCCATGTAGCTTTGTTTGCTTGGTCCAATTCTGAGTACCAGTCGATGGCACTATCTCTGAGTGTCGCCGGAAATGCTTTCAGCTAGTGATCTGAATCATCCTGTCCATTTGCTATCCAGATTGTTTCACATGTTTTGCAATGCCATTGTCATGTCCCCAAAATAGCAACACAAAAATAAATAAACAAATAAATAACCTCAAACATTTAAATGCAATTTGCATAAGAAAATGCAAATAAGTAACAAAATATATTAAAATTATAAAAATAAAAATTAGTAATTATAATTATCATAAGATAGTATTACAATTGTAATCATCAAATATAATATTGAAATACAAACATTAACAATTTAAATATTATTATGAAAATATATAAATACAAAAATAATAATAATAAATAAATATTATAATCATTACACATCAAAGATTGTAATACATTAGAATAAAATAATAATAAGATATTAACAAATTGGTTTTATTATTATACTTTAATGTTAAAATATGTTCAATAAAACATCAAAATAAAATAATAAAATTAGTATATAATTTGAAATATCATAATTATTAGTAATAATATATTATTTTCAAAAATAGATATTATTGTGATAATAAGCCTTTAAAGGCAGCAATTAAATCTAACAAAGGGATATATTTTATGAAAAGTCACCTCTTTCACCAAACAATACATTCCCCCCATGAGTCACCTACTTTGAATGGTATAAATAGAAGGAAGAGGGAAAACATTGAGAAACAAAAACAGCAGCAACAATGATTGTTATGCATTGGAATATAGAGCCATTTAATATATATATTATTTAATAGGCATACAAGTATATATGCATAGATATAGATAAATTTTATAATGAATAATATGCAATGAATAAAGAATATATATGAATAAAAAAAGAATATATATATATATACTAATGGATATAAGTAAAAGAATAATTATAGATATATGTATATGAAGTATATATATATATATATATATATATACATACACGATTATGCAATAATGATACTTATAAGTAATGATGACTCTTTAATATAAACATAAGTAGATTATGTATATTTATGAATTGTCCTCATCCTATGATCAATTCAGTATAAGGTTGAAGGAGGCGAGTAAGGAAACATGGAGAGATATAGCAACTCAGGTGATGTACTCACTTAGCAATAATATTTAGCATATTTTGAATATAAGAAATTGATATTGCTAATTTGATTATTGATATAATGCTTTCTTTAATCTTATCATAATGAGAATTATTCTAGGAAATGATGAACTTAAAGAACCATTGATAAATGAAGATATATTTGATTATAGGCATGAAATAAATCTTGGATGAATGCAAATATAGCTGATCGTGTAAAGATTGTCTTCTTTGTGCTTGTAACCCTATCAGGAAGGGTGAACCATGGTTTAAGTAGATTGTCTAAAAACCCCACTTTCAGCCCCTTAGGCTCTAGACAAGGGATTGGGCCCTGCAGCCCCTTAGGCCCTTGACTAGGGATTGGGTTATAGAAGGTTGGGGGTCCCACCTAGGCTTGTGCCCCTTAGGCCCTAGACAAGGGATTGGGCCTTGCAGCCCCTTAGGCCCTTGACTAGGGATTGGGCGAATAGGAGGTGGTAGACCTTAGGCTACTTAAGGATTCCATGATTCCTCTCCCCTTGATAGAATGAGTGTCTTCAAGGTGTTGCCATGAATGGAGTATGTAGGTACTAAGCCACTAGGCAAGAAGGATTGGGATGGACAACCTCTTGAGATTTATTTGAAGGCTTCAGGGCGGATCCACCCATGGCACTCCTCTTGCTTGTTAAATTGCATTTATGATTATGCTTATATTTTGGATATCTAGATATTAATGCTAACAAATATATGTGTGTGTGGGAATGTTGTTAATATGGTGAATGCAGATTTCAAATCAAGATTACTTAATTCAAAAGAACAATCATGTGGAAAGAAGGAACCCTAAACCTAATCAACAAATGAATTCTAGGGAAAACCGGGTAAGGGACACTACAGCGGTATCAGAGCATCTTTCCTGCCATCCTGTGCATGCTTGAGCTACTTGCTTACCTACTTGAGCTAGTTGCCTACTTGCTTGAGTTGGTTGCCTACTTGCTTGAGCTACCTTGCTTGTCTACTTGAGCTAGTTGCCCACTCGCTTGAACTACTTGCTTGTATGCTTGAGCTACTTGCTTGTCTACTTAAGCTACTTGCCTACTCGCTTGAGCTGGTTTCTTGTCTGCTTGAGCTGCCTACTTGCCTACTTGAGCTAGTTGAGCTAGCTACTTGTGTACTTGAGCTACTTACTTGCATGTTTGAGCTACTTTCTTGCATGTTTGAGCTAGTTGCTTACTTGCTTGAGCTACTTGTTCGCTTATTTGAGCTACTTGCCTGTGTGCTTGAGCTAGTTGCTTGCTTGTCGAGCTACTTATCTACTTGAACTGCTTGCTTGTGCACTTGAGCTACTTACCTATGTTCTTAAGCTACTTGCCTATGTGCTTGAGCTGCTTGTTTGTCTGCTTGAGCTATTCGCTTATGTACTTGAGCTACTTGCTTGCTTGCTTGAGCTACTTGCCTACATGGCTAGGCTACCTGGTTATCTGCTTTAATTCCTATACGAGCTCACCATCATGTTTACTTTATGCTTAAACTATGAAAATGTTAATGTTGTCTATCAAAATGCTGATGGGGGCTAGGAGGCACTAACAAATTAACTAAAACTGAATTATTATTATTATTAGTATCCAAATGCAATAATGGAGAGTCATAACTATTGAAGTGAAAAGGTGTGACTCTCTCAAACCTAGGATACCAAGGGAGAGCATTTCAATACCATCAATTGAAGAATCCGATTCAAAATAGAACCTTAGTTAATTTTTCAAGAGACTTAAATTAGGATCTCAAGAGTAGTGATGAGGTGGGGAAGGATGTAACTCCTAATATGAAAAGATGTTTGAGAATGTGATTGCTTGAGGACAAGCAATCTTGGGCAGGGTGGATTGTCATGTCCCCAAAATAGCAACACAAAAATAAATAAACAAATAAATAACCTCAAACATTTAAATGCAATTTGCATAAGAAAATGCAAATAAGTAACAAAATATATTAAAATTATAAAAATAAAAACTAGTAATTATAATTATCATAAGATAGTATTACAATTGTAATCATCAAATATAATATTGAAATACAAACATTAACAATTTAAATATTATTATGAAAATATATAAATACAAAAATAATAATAATAAATAAATATTATAATCATTACACATCAAAGATTGTAATACATTAGAATAAAATAATAATAAGATATTAACAAATTGGTTTTATTATTATACTTTAATGTTAAAATATGTTCAATAAAACATCAAAATAAAATAATAAAATTAGTATATAATTTGAAATATCATAATTATTAGTAATAATACATTATTTTAAAAAATAGCTATTATTGTGATAATAAGCCTTTACAGGCAGCAATTAAATCTAACAAAGGGATATATTTTATGAAAAATCACCTCTTTCACCAAACAATACATTCCCCCCATGAGTCACCTACTTTGAATGGTATAAATAGAAGGAAGAGGGAAAACATTGAGAAACAAAAACAGCAGCAACAATGATTGTTATGCATTGGAATATAGAGCCATTTAATATATATATATATAGGCATACAAGTATATATGCATAGATATAGATAAATTTTATAATGAATAATATGCAATGAATAAAGAATATATATGAATAAAAAAAGAATATATATATATATACTAATGGATATAAGTAAAAGAATAATTATAGATATATGTATATGAAGTATATATATATATATATATATATATACATACACGATTATGCAATAATGATACTTATAAGTAATGATGACTCTTTAATATAAACATAAGTAGATTATGTATATTTATGAATTGTCCTCATCCTATGATCAATTCAATATAAGGTTGAAGGAGGCGAGTAAGGAAACATGGAGAGATATAGCAACTCAGGTGATGTACTCACTTAGCAATAATATTTAGCATATTGTTGAATATAAGAAATTGATATTGCTAATTTGATTATTGATATAATGCTTTCTTTAATCTTATCATAATGAGAATTATTCTAGGAAATGATGAACTTAAAGAACCATTGATAAATGAAGATATATTTGATTATAGGCATGAAATAAATCTTGGATGAATGCAAATATAGCTGATCGTGTAAAGATTGTCTTCTTTGTGCTTGTAACCCTATCAGGAAGGGTGAACCATGGTTTAAGTAGATTGTCTAAAAACCCCACTTTCAGCCCCTTAGGCCCTAGACAAGGGATTGGGCCCTGCAGCCCCTTAGGCCCTTGACTAGGGATTGGGTTATAGAAGGTTGGGGGTCCCACCTAAGCTTGTGCCCGTTAGGCCCTAGACAAGGGATTGGGCCTTGCAGCCCCTTAGGCCCTTGACTAGGGATTGGGCGAATAGGAGGTGGTAGACCTTAGGCTACTTAAGGATTCCATGATTCCTCTCCCCTTGATAGAATGAGTGTCTTCAAGGTGTTGCCATGAATGGAGTATCTAGGTACTAAGCCACTAGGCAAGAAGGATTGGGATGGACAACCTCTTGAGATTTATTTGAAGGCTTCAGGGCAGATCCACCCATGTTACTCCTCTTGCTTGTTAAATTGCATTTATGATTATGCTTATACTTTGGATATCTAGATATTAATGCTAACAAATATATGTGTGTGTGGGAATGTTGTTAATATGGTGAATGCAGATTTCAAATCAAGATTACTTAATTCAAAAGAACAATCATGTGTAAAGAAGGAACCCTAAACCTAATCAACAAATGAATTCTAGGGAAAACCGGGTAAGGGACATTACAGCCATACTGGATCTTCTGACCCATTCCCTGTAAACTTCGGCAGCTTCTGCCGCTCTAGAGTCACCATCTTTCCCCGTTGTCCTCCTTGTGTATTGGACCCGACTAGACCGATTTCCCCGCTACGTTCTGATGCGTCACTTGCACTCTCGGCCACATACGAGTCACTCCCACGTCTTCCGTCAGTGTCCTCGACACCTTGAGTCTCCTAGGTTCAACTCCGGTACTCCCTATGCTAGGGGGTCTTGGGCTCAGATCTTCCAGTCCTTAGCCCTTCGTCCTTGTCCGATCAAATGCGTCTGATGCTGTTATCAAGTTCTCCACTTAATTCATTTTCATTTCCAGTGATTTTGTACCTTCCAACGTACGGAGTGCTAAAGGGTTCGTCGTCCCTTTCTTCAACATAATTATGATGTGCTCTACTTAGTCTTTGTCGCTAGTTTTCTTGCTCCTATACTCTCAGTGATCGTCAAACCCTTTCCTCCTTTAGCTTCGTGCCCGAATGGTATTCGGTTCTTGTCTTTGTTTGGTCGTATGGGCATTACAGGTCGTTCACGCAATCATTGTTGGTTGCCAGGAGTACGTCTCTGGCTAGTGTCTCGTTCCTCCTCTTCTTGTTTGGCACTTTCTTCGTACCGCTGCAATATTTGTTGGCTTCGACGTTCCTGATCCCTCTCAGCCCGAAGATCTTGTAAGATATTGTAGTGACGTGCTATCAGTCTTGGCAGTCTAGTAAGAAGGTGGTCGACCTCTTCGTTGACGCGCAGTCTATCCCAAATGACCACATGAGACCCTCCCTCCGTACGTGGTCCTTTAACGAGATTTCCCACAAACTACAGAGGTCTTTCGTCAGAGTGTCTTCATGATCCTCGTTTGCTTGTATCCGCCCTTCGGTCGGCTGCCCCATCACAACGCCATTCACCTATCTAGGTGTTTACTGGATTCGCTTAGGAAACGGCTCCAAGTACACTCTCGGCCGACTATAGATGGAAAACCAAGGGTTGTGTCAATGTTTTTATTAATACCTTTATTTTGGCTTTAATGGTGGTGAAGAGCACTTTGTGAGGCCTCTTCATTTTTTAGCATAAACTTTGATGTCTCTTTTGGGCACCCAAGACCCTCTATAATTTCATTTTTCTTTTTTATGGGGGACATGCAATCTATGAGTCAGCTAGCATGACTTCTAATAAGTTGTGGTAACTTACACGAGTGTGATTATTCCCCCTTTTGTTACCAAAGTGTTGGCAAAGAAGGTTTTTAGCATCCAATTTGACATCTTGGAGAAATTTTTTGTAAAATTCATCAAGCAATTACAAAATGGCTCACAATTGCATTTATGAAAACAAGGGATCAAGCACTTCCAAACAAAATATTATACACCTACTTTTGGAACCATCGGTGGTATTTTATAGTCTTGATTACTTTAATCATATTTTTGTTTTGCACACTTGTGACCTGGCTTTCAAGTTTCAAGGCAACAAAAATTGAAATAAGAAAAAAACACATTGCATGCCATCTCAAGGAGGTCCAGGATTTTGACATCTTAGATGTTGATATCACTATCAAAAGTGATTATACTAGCTGAAATTAAGTTTTCAAACATAATGGTAACATGTTAAAATGGATTATTGTAGCTGGATGAGCTTGGATGCTGCTAGAACTTCACTCAAGCTAAAGTAAACGAGTAAGCTGAAAGTATAATGAATATGAAAAGAGATAGCAGGTCCGATTTGAGCATATAGAATGAAGTATTCAAGTGCATAATAAGATCAAAGTGATAATTAATTTTCAACTGATAGTAGATTTCTCTGGTTAATACTTAATAGTTATTTATTTTTCAACCAATTTCAGATACCCAAATGAACTTCTATAAATTCGGACACAATATAGATAATGTGCATTGCCTGGAAATGGAAAGCTAAAAAGAAATCCAGCACAGAACTTATACCATTGAATTGGGTGCTAAAACTTACATTTATAGATCACAGAATAATCACATTTCCAGCTTTAAGAGATATTGGAAGGGAGATAGATACCTGTAAAGCTTTGACAACACCATCAATAATCTCAGGTTCAATAAGTGGTTCATCCCCCTGGATGTTAACAACAATGTCATATTTCTTCTTCAGCTTTCTCAATGCCTCATTGCAGCGTTCAGTGCCTGCCAATAGAAACCCCAATTACCTGAAATGGAAACTAAAATCAAAACTAATAGTTCTCAACCATCTATGCTGCAGGTCTTGCATCAAAGACTCAGAAAAAACAATGCAGATCCTACCGTTTCGGCATGCTTCAGATGTCATGACCACATTTGCTCCAAAGCCAAGGCAGCATTCAGCAATCCTTTCATCATCTGTTGCAATAACTGATAAACAAAAACGAGAAGTAAGGACCACAGCCAACTTGATTAAGATTATGAAATTTCAAAAACATGGCTGAACTTGGCAACACAATAGGCTAGTTGCACAAACAGCTGTATAGGAGTAGTACACATTGACCTAAGGGCTTGAAGAACCAAGACTCTACAACCAATGGCATCTTAATTTCATAAAAATTGCATACAAACTGCCATTTGTAAGATGGGCATAACTATGAACATGCACAACACCTCTACAATCAGTTGTAAAGCATAATTGTGAAGAATCACAAACGCAGTCTATGAGATTATGTTTAAACCTTTGCATTTGTGATGGCACAAGAGTTAAGTGCAGATTGTTCAACTAACATATTACAAACGGATCATGTAAGTATGAATAAAAACCCACCCTCTTAATTGTAGTAATGTCTATTGACAATTTTATTTCCCAGTTACACAAGTCATTCTTTGAGATTCATCCTAAATAGGGTAGCCTATTAGTTAGTCAGAAAATAAAAAATACATGACAGGATAGATTTGAAAAATTGGTAATAGGAGATGCCTCTAAGTATTTGTTTATTTCTATGAAAAGCAACCTATTTCCCTCTTATACTTCTAGAGATTCAAGTGGATCTTATCTTGGATGTTTATATCATGAAACATCTTCTCTATGCATGTAGAGGAGTTCAATCACCCTGTCATAGGCAATAAAGGATTGCTTTAAAAAAATGTCAGGGTAAGGTACTTTCCAGCTGCACATAGAAGTCTATAAAGCTGCCATTCCCACCTCCTTCCAATTATACACCATATAGTGTGTTCTTTCTCCTTTCTGCTACTAATAATGTTCTAAAGATCTTCTTGATCCTATCCAAAGCATCATAAATGTAACCCATGGCTGCTTATCTCCACCTACCAGGCAACACCTTAAATAGAGGCTTCGCCTTCTATATTGTGTAATGAGTTGTACTCCAAATATTTCATCAAATGTATGTTCCAAAGCATCAATCGCCTATGTTTACCTAGCAAAGGTGGATTTGATATCTTCATTTCTGACAAAATTTCTTTTCAGACTTCACTTTTCCCACATTGAAAGATTCCCAACCCAATCTGATCTGATTTTTCTGAGTTTGTCTTTTCAAGAAGTCTTTGACCAGCAAATAGGGGAGGGTTTTGTTTTGTTTGTTTTTGCATTTTTTCTGATTTTTTTGGTGTTTTTGAGTTTTATGCGAATAACATGACATATACAATTGCTGGAAATAGAAGATCACAAAAGTATACAATAGTTCTATTACTAAAATACTGTAATTTCATAAATATGGGCTAAATGCAACATACACATTCATCCATAGACCTGGAAATGAACTATTACAAGGCTGAAATAAAATCCTCAGGTCTGATATAATTCTGTAATAGCAATTTTGAACTCACCCAGCTCTGAATAAGACTCCACAATTCGGTTCCAAGTGTGAGATGAGTTTAGCAACTACTGTAGGTGAATTTTCAGCTCCAAATCTTCAAGAACTCCACTTGGCACCTAGGCCCAACGGAGGTGTGGCTGACTGTAAGGCTCCTAGAGGAAGGTAGATACTAGAAATGCCCTCAAAAAGGTCCAGTCTGCAATCTGATATGAATTTTTGCTCCTCCAAATGACTGATCTGAAATATCCTTCCTAAATACTTGCTGCCAAACTGATAAGAAACCTTTTCTATGATGTTTTTACCCTCTAGAATGTTGGGGCTACGTCCAACACTCCCTTCTCCCAAGAGTTTTCGTTCCTGGAAGGCCAAATCTGCATGTAGAAACCCTCCTTGAGCTCCAACCTGCAAGCTGCTCTAAAAAATATAAACTTGTGATATGTCAAATGGCAGCCTCCAACTCCATTTTATAGCTTTTTACTATTCCCCAAAGAGGTTGCCCCTTTTTAGGGTTTTTAGACTTAGCAATATGAATACTTTTGAATATTTTTAATAAAAAATTCTTGGTCTCCTCATGCTAGGCGTGGTTCTTCAATAAGGCCCCTTTTTTATCATTTAAGTTGTTTTTAAAAGCCTCAAGTTATGTCTCTAAGCATCATGGCACAAGGGGGTGAACTTTTCACTATTCATCCTTCTAATTCTCTATTACTATTCACCCCTTTACTATTCCATTAGAGACAACTTTAATATTTCCAAATTAACCTTGGATCTATACTCTGAACCCCAAACTGAAGGCTTGAAAAGCTCCCGACAAGGCTCCACAACCCCGGTTGGGTCCCCTACCAAACTGTTGACCTACGGGAACCCTCGTAGTAGACCAACCTCTGCCAATGTCTAAGTTGCCTAAGGAAGGGACATTACAGTCCTCCCTTCTCAGAATTGCTTGCCCCCAAGCAACTGTAAAGCTGGATGCTGGAGTATCATCTCTCCTTCCCACGTGGCATCCTCTAACGGCAAGTCCTTCCATCGTACCAAATACTCCCTGATAACTCTGTTCCTCAACCTTCTCTCCCTCATATCAAGAATCTCTGCAGGAATCAGTATCAACCGGCCCTCCTCATCCAATGGAGGCAAATCTGGTGAAGGTGTAACACGCTGCCCCAAAGCCTTCTCCAAACAAGACACATGAAAAACATTATGTATCTTGCTCTCCGAAGGTAACTCAAGCTTGTAAAGAAACCTCTCCAATCCTCTGGAGGACTCTGCAGGGTCCATAAAATCTAGGCTTGAGATTTTCAGCCCCACTCCTCTTGAGTGTACTCTACCTGTAGGGTTGTAGACGCAAGAAAACCATATCACCAACCTTAAAGGTCCTCAATCCTGTGCCGATCGGCATAAAGGTTCTATTGATTTTGTGCCTGTTGGATGTTATCCTTAAGTGCCTTAAGGATATCCTAACTGTCCTGAAGCCATTCTCGAGCTCTAGGCGCTCTGCTATCACCTAGCGCCAAATCCACAAACGATAAAGCATCATAGCTATATAAAGCTCGGAAGGGAATCATGCCAATAGACATATGATGTGTAGTATTATAACAATACTCACTCAAATACAACCAACGCACCCATGCTCTTTGCTGACCCAAAACATAATTACGCAAATATCCCTCCACCCACTTGTTGACAATCTCTGTCTGTCCATCAGTCTCAGGGTGGTAACTAGTGTTGGGGGTCAACTCTGTACCTGTAAGTCGGAATAGTTCCTGCCAAAATATACTCATGAATCTACTATCCCGATCACTGACAATGGTCCTGGGGAGTCCATGGAGGCGGAATACCTCACGGAAGAATAACTTTGCCACCTGTGCAGCTGTGAAATCGGCTGCAATAGAAAAGAAGTGTGCATACTTCATCAATCTATCAACAACCACATATATGCAGTCCTTCCCCTAAATTCTCGGGAGACTAGTAATGAAGTCCATTGATATACCTTCCCACTTAGGCTCTAGAATAGGCAAAGGCTGTAGAAGTCCTGCTGGGAAAGTATGCTCTAACTTGTTTTGTTGACAAGTCACACACTCACGAATATAGCGTAGGACAGCATCCTTAAGACCCTTCCATGAGAATCTCTCACAAACCCGCCTGTATGTCTTGAAGTACCCAGGATGTCTTGCTAGTGGTGTATCATGGATGGCACGTAGAATCTTTTCCTTCAGCTTCGATCCAGGAACTAAATAGATTCTATCCTTGTAGTATATCACATCATCAATCACAGCATACCTGTCATCCTGGAACTGTCCATCCAAAACCTCACATGCGAACTGATTTTTCGAATAGTCAACTAAAAGTTGAGACTTCCAATCAACTGAAATCTCACTCATGGAACAAAGGGCAGCAACTAAAGGCCTTCTGGAAAGTGCATCAGCAACAACATTTTTCTTCCCCTTGACAAAT
The DNA here is from genome assembly GCA_007115665.2 of Sequoiadendron giganteum. Lineage (NCBI taxonomy): Eukaryota > Viridiplantae > Streptophyta > Pinopsida > Cupressales > Cupressaceae > Sequoiadendron > Sequoiadendron giganteum. The sequence goes on along the minus strand of CM021102.1, from coordinate 182,184,604 downwards.
TCAATGTCAAAATCATATGCTTGGATCTTGCTGACCCACTTCTGTTGGCGCTCATTAAGTTCTTTATGTTTCAAGAAGTATTTCAAACTACTGTGGTCAGTTCTCACCACAAACTTCCCACCCACCAAATATTGTTGAAACTTCGCCAAGGCATGCATAATAGCGAGCATCTCCTTATCGTAGGTGGAGTACAATCTCTCATTATCCCTCAACTTCCTGCTCTCATAAGCAATTGGATGGCAGTTACTCCTAAGTACCGCTCCTATGCCCCCTCTTGATGCATCACACTCTAGAACAAAGGGCTGAGAGAAATCTGGAAGAGATAAAACTAGACATGTGCTCATAGCCTGCTTGAGCCTGTCAAATACCCTTTGTGCCTCATTTGTCCTTATTAAAGCCCCCTTCCGTGTAAGATCTGTCAAAGGAGCTGCTAGCTGTGAATACCCTTTACCAAATCTCCTATACTATGCACATAATTCTAGGAAACCACACAACTCTGAAACATTCCTAGGTGGTGGCCAATCTAGCATTGCCTGTATCTTATCCTAGTGAACCTTCACTCCATCCGCGCAAATCACATGTCCCAAGTATAATATCTCTGTAAGTCCAAATTCACATTTGGACATTTTGGCAAACAAAGATTGAGCCTCCATAATACCAAGAATCTCATCCAAATGCCTCATGTGCTCCTCCCAAGTTCTACTGTATATCAGAATGTCATTGAAGAATACAAGCACATACTTACACAGCTGCTTATTGAACACATGATTCATGCATGACTGAAACGTAGCAGGTGCGTTAGTGAGACCGAATGGCATCACTAAAAACTCAGTGTTCGTAGTGGCATCTGAAAGTTGTCTTATGGATATCCTCCTCACGAACACGGATCTGATCGTATCCGGATCGAAGATCAATCTTCGAAAAATACAATGCCCCATGGAATTCATCTAGTAACTCATCTATGCGCGGAATCGGATACCTGTTCTTAATTGTTTTCTTATTGAGTGCACGATAGTCAATGCACATGCGCATAGTGCCATCCTTCTTCTTCACCAACACCACAGAAGAAGTAAAGGGGCTAGAACTAGGCCTGATGAATCCCATGTCTAATAACTCTCAGATGGTCTTCTCTATCTCTTCCTTATATGCCATAAGATGACGATAAGAGACAGTAATCACGGGCTTGCACCCTCCTCCAACTCTATCACATGCTCAAACCCACTGTCAAGAGGTCTACTGGAAGGGAGGTCTCCAAACACGACACTATGCTTATCCAACACTGTCTGCATATCTACATGAAATGTCGGTCTATCATCTAAAGAAGGTGACTTGGACGAAATGAAACACTGTGTCACCCAAGCAACATCCCCATGCCTAAAAATAGACTCCATCCTATGTGTTGAAACTCACATATGTCCACCATCTGAGAGAGCCCTCAGCACAACCTTCTTGCCAACAACTATAAACTCTAGCGCCATCCTCTTAAAATCCTATATATACCTGCCAAGTGACTGTAACCACTGGATGCCTAACACTGCATCGATGTCACTGTAATGTCCCCACCCTAATCAGTTCTAGTTGCAGATGGGTTAGCCTATTACTTGGACCCTCGTAGGCTAATATGTTTAGATAGAGGGTCTCAGTGGCAGTTAATGGAGGTTGTTGACTTTCCAAGCTTGCATCAGATTTACTATTCAGTTTATTAGCAGATTTCAATAAGGAAGGGGCATATTGGTTTGAGGCGCCCTCTTTTAGCAGTTACAAACACCCAATAAGTAGGTCGTACATTTCTTATTGTTGGTCGTACTTCTTCACAGGGCCACGTGCATCTTATGGCTGAGGTGTGCGAGTTGGAGGTTGAAACACCTCCCTTTTTTGGCATCCGGTTGCTTCATCATGGATGCCTAGCACTATTAGAACATTTCATCTAGTTTCCAGCATGGAGAGTTTAGCATCTGGAGTTGGGCGTTTGGATTAGTCAGTTTTATGTATTGCCTGGTTTGTTCCAAAAGTTTCTTTATCTAATAAAGCTGAGGACCTCTGGGTATGTTTTTCTGAATAAATATACTTGCTAGCAATTGCCAGATACTTAATAAAGTTGCAGCTTCTCAGTAATTTATTGTTTGGTCAGTTTATTATTATTTCTTGTTAAAATCTTGCCTAGCAACTTCTTATTTAATTACCTAAAATCCATCAAAACAAACAAAAACGCAAAAACAATATCATTCAGCATCTACAGGCAGAGTTAGAACCAGAAGGGTTCTTCACAATGGTATCAGAGCTTTGATCCTGCCATCCTAGAGAGTTAGAAGTTCTTATGTAGCCGCATCAGGTTGGGCCTTATAAGTATTATACATGCAAGAGAGCAAAATTACAAGGAAACCAGTTTGAGGAAATACCATTAGAAATAATGGGAGACAAGGATGGTGGTGAGCCACCCAGAAACCATGGTAACAATGAGGACGAAGAAGCTAGAGATATTCTGAGGGGTCTTACAGCTGGGCAACAACAGGTAGCTAATGTGTTGCAGCAACTTACTACAACCATTCAACATATGACCATTCCTAGGAGACCGAACCAGGATCAAGAGGAGGATGGGAGTGTTGTTGGAGCCCCGAGGATCAGAGTAACACCCACACACACTTATGATAGGCCTACACGCCCTCCATTTGTGAGAAATGAACCTGAGGAGGGGGACGTGGCTAAGGAGGAAGGTGAGGTGGTTTTTGCAGATAACGTGATGGCACTGCATGATGAGTGGGAAGCATTACCACAGAGTTAAGGATCATCTTAACTTTGATAGGTTCACGAGTCAGAAGAGAGAGCATAGCAGGAACAGGACTGATAGGAGACAAAGGAATAAAAATAATGATCTTAGACATGCAACCAACAAGCTCACACTCTCCACATTTGATGGCAGTGGTAAGGTTACAACTAGAGCTTGGGTTAGCAAGTTGGATACTTTCTTGACCCTACGTGCTATGGCAGAAGAGGATGCCATTAAGTTCGCAGCTTTGCATTTGGATGGGGTAGCCCATGACTGGTGGCACCATGGGATGGTTACCTTGTAGCATGACCCCATCACTTCATACCAGGTATTCACTGACAGGCTAGTTGAACGTTTTGACAAAAGAGATCAAGAGTTGTACTTCAGAGATCTAGCTCAGTTGAAACAAATGGGCAGTTTGGAATCTTACATTGGTGAATTTCAGAAGCTTTCGGTCATGGTGACAAGTATCTCAGAGAAGAGGCTTGTCATATTATTTGTTGAGGGTCTTTATGAGCCCATGAGAGGTTGGATCAAAGCATTTGATCCCCCTACTTTGCAGGAAGCTATGAGGAAAGCTCATAGTATGGAACTTACAGCTCCTCGCAGTAAGTTCAACTCAAAACCATCTTCATCTTTTAATGACAGCAAATTAGATCCGAGGAAAACAAAGAATGTTGATCAAAAGAAGAAATTTGCAGCCCCTTTGGATAGAGAAACAATTAATGATTTGTGTAGGAGGAGGTTGTGTTTCTACTGCAAGGGTCCCTATGATGAAAATCATGATTGTCCACTAAGGCCTAAGGGTAAGAACAAACAAATGGAGTGGTACTATGAAGATGAAAACATGATTGATATACTAGACCAGCGAGTTGATCAAAAGGTTTCAGGGGCTGAAAACTCAAAAAAATGAAGTTGAAAATGAAGAAGAAATGAAGCTACAAGAAGCTCATATGTCTAGCATGCAAAGGGAAGGTTCCTTCAGGTTGCGTGGGCTCTTGGTTGGTCAAAGAGTCATCTCTTTGCTCGATACAGGTGCAACTCACAACTTCATAGATGCACGATTGGTGGCAAAGCATGGAATTCAAACTCAGAAGTTTGAAGGGATAAAGGTAAAAGTTGTTGATGGTTACACTCTCAAGCTGTGTTCTCGAATTGAATTCGGCAACATTGAAATTCAGATGAAATTCGAAAGAAAAAATTCGAAAACTAAAAAATTCGGATTAAATTCGCCTTATATAATTTTGATTTTAAAAAAATATAAATAATAAACTAAAAATAAATAAAATATAATATTAATATACTAATATGTTTAAATATATTAATAAGTTAAAGAAAAAGCAAAATAAATCTTAAATATGTTTAAAAATATAATTTAAATTTTAAATATTATTAATATATAAATAATAAATAAATTAAACTATATACCAAATAATAAATATATTATAATAAAAGTTTAATTTAATTTAAAATATTACATTTTATCATTATGAATAAAAAACAAAATTAAATAACAAATAGACGTGATTTAAAACATAAAATATAAATAAATAAAAGATTTTAAAATATAAATACGTTAAAAAAATTTAATTTTAATACTATAAGTACTAAATATATTCAATTGAATATATTAATAGTTAATAATTAATAATAATGGATGTCATATATATATTAAGAACTACATCCAGCATTTTATATGTTACTTCCATTCATACGTTACTTCCATTCAGTGAACACAATCACGAGAATAATCAGAAAGACTGGCTGTGATGTTGTACACTGGAAATGCGGGATGCAAGTGACATCTCGGGCATTAAATGCAACACACCCAAGATAGTCGGGATCACCAGGGAAGGCGAGGAGGTAGGGTTTCGGTTCCGTTCCTACTGCAGCCCGACTGGAGCATCATGGGCATCATGTGAAATCATGAAATCGCTGCTTCAAAGATAGGGCGACTACAGAAAAAATTCACGATGGAGTGCATGCGAGGAGGGAATGGCGGGCAAAAGTTAGGTCTCAAGCTCAACCAACACGGAAAAAATGGTGGGTTATTTCCGTATAGAAGAGAGACGAATTTTAACGAATTTAAAATAAATATTTCAAATTCGCCGAAATTCGAATTTGATGGTTGAAGTTCGGCGAATACGGTGACATAGCTCTCAAGTGTGAAAGAATGATTCTGGATCTTACTATGAAACTCAATAACTATGAGTTTAAAGCAAATTTTTATGTGGTCAATATGGGAGGCACGGATGTGGTACTTGGCATGAAGTGGCTTCATGCAATTGGAGAGTTTACACTCAACCTTAGAGAAATGGAGATAAAATTCAAGGTTGACGAGACTACTCATGTGCTTAAGGCCATTAAGGACAGCAACTTGAAGGTAATTATTCTCAGGAGAATGGAGAGACTTATTAGACATGACATGGTGGAGTGAGCAACAAAGTGTAAGTTAATGTCATTTTAGGAGGAGCAGCAAAAAACAGCCTATCATCCAGATGTTCAGGAGCTCAGAGTCAAGCATACAAAGGTGTTCAGTAACATACCACATGGTAGACCTCCAAATAGAGGCATAGAGCACATCATAGAGTTGGAGGAGGGCACTAAGCCCATTATGATTACACCTTACCGGCACCCAAAGCATTTGAAGGATGAGATTGAAAAAACTATCAAGGAATTGCTTGCTATGGGACATATAAGGCCAACTAAGTTGCCTTTCGCTTCATCGGTGGTTTTGGTGAAGAAGAAAGATGGTACATGCAGGATGTGCATTGATTACCGAATATTGAACAAGAGGACAATTAAGAATAGGTATCCCATTCCTCGCATCGACGAATAGATAGATGAGCTTCATGGAGCTTGTTACTTCTCCAAGATAGACTTGAGGAAAAGATATCACCAAATCAGAGTCAGAGAGCAAGATGTTGAGAAGACTGCATTCAGATGTCATTGTGGACACTATGATTTTTGGTTATGCCTTTTGGCTTAACCAACGCCCCAGCTACTTTCCAGTTCACTATGAATAGGGTCTTCCAATCTCTGTTGAGGAGATTTGTTCTGGTATTCTTTGAAGACATTTTGGTATATAGCAGGTCTTGGGAGGAGTATTTGGTTCACCTGGATACTGTTTTGGGCATACTTGACAAGGAGTCATTGTACACCAAGGAGTCCAAGTGTGCGTTGGGCATGGCAGAGCTTCTATATTTGGGTCACATTATCAACGCTGAGGGAGTTCGCATGGACCCTGATAAGGTTCGTGCCATTATTGATTGGCCTACTCCTGAAACTTTGACTTAGCTGAAGGAATTTGTTGGGTTATGCGCCTTTTACCGTCAGTTTGTCAGTGGGTTCTCACGGCATGGTGTGCCACTTACAGATTTAACTAAGAAGGGAGCATTTGTTTGGACACCTCAGGAACAAGAGTGTTTCGAGAAGTTCAAACAATTGATGACTACCTATCCAGTGCTAGCTTTGCCAGATTTCACCAAGCCCTTTGAGCTTCATTGTGATGATTGTGGAGAGGGTATTGGTGCAATGATTATGCAAGATCGTCACACGATAGCTTTCAAGAGCAAGAAGCTAAGGGGTCTTGAGAGGGGCTACAATATATATGACAAGGAAATGATGGCCATCATGCATGTGATGACCAAGTTTAGGCAGTACCTAGTTGGCAGTAAGTTTTGTGACAAAACTGATCATAACAGCTTGAGGCATTTCCTTGGACAGCGGGATCTAAATGAACGTCAACAGAAATGGGTCAGCAAGTTATAGTCTTATGATTTTGACATCTCCTATGTCAAAGGGATTCAGAACATTGTTGTTGACGCCTTATCTCGTTGTCCCCATTTGAGCTCCATGGTCAAGATGTCTAAGGATTGGAGACACTTGGTTATAGCATAGTATGCCAAGAATCCATGGGCTTTTGGCATTATTGATGGGACAATACAAGACAGCAGGTACTCTCTTGTGAATGACATCATTTACAAAGAGAGAATATTCTTAGTCCTAGGTTCGGATGTGAGGAACAAGGTGTTGAGGACTTTCCACGATTCACCCATGGCTGGTCATCCCGAATTCTTTAAGACCTATAGGCATGTACGGGAAAGATTCACTTCAAAGGGTCTCAAATCTGATGTTCTACATTATGTCAGGGAGTGCTTTCTTAATCAGCAGAACAAGCAAGAGCATACTTACCTTGCTAGGTTGCTTCAGCCACTCCCTATTCCTAAGAGGAAGTGGGAATGCTTGTCTATGGATTTTATTACAGGCTTGCCGAAAGCTCAAGGCAGAGACAACATTTATGTGGTAGTACATCGGTTGACCAAGTATGCACATTTCTTTTCGATCACGACTACCTATTCAACTACACAAGTACCAAATCTATTCTTTCGTGAAGTATTCAGATTGCACGGGTTGCCTCGAAGTATTGTCAGTGATAGGGACAGTAGATTCATAGGTCACTTCTGGCAGGAGTTGTTCAGACTATGCGAGACAGAGATTGCTCTGAGCACTAGCTATGACCCACAAACTGATGCGCAAACAGAGATTGTAAACAAATGGGTGGAAGGATACAACTTTGAAGTACAACTCTAGATCTCTTTTGTCAAAACGTTCAACAAGCCTGTCAGTGAATTCCCGATATGAAGTGATGAGGTCATGCTGCAAGGTAACCATCCCATGGTGCCACCAGTCATGGGCTACCCCATCCAAATGCAAAGCTGTGAACTTAATGGCATCCTCTTCTACCATAGGACATAGGGTCAAGAAAGTATCCAACTTGCTAACCCAAGCTCTAGCTATAACCTTACCGCTGACATCAAATGTGGAGAGTGTGAGCTTGTTGGTTGCATGTCTAAGATCATTATTTTTGTTCCTTGGTCTCATATCAGTTCTATTCCTGCTATGCTCTCTCTTCTGACTCGTGAACCTATCAAAGTTAAGATGATCCTTAACTCTGTGGTAATGCTTCCCACTCTTCATGCAATGTCATCACATTATTTGCAAAGACCACCTCACCTTCCTCCTCAGCCATGTCCCCCTCTCCTCAGGTTCATTTCTCACAAATGTAGGGCGTGTAGGCCTATCATAGGTGCGTGTGGGTGTTACTCTAATGCTCGGGGCTCTAGCAACACTCCCATCCTCCTGATCCTGGTTCGGTCTCCTAGGAATGGTCATATGTTGAATGGCTATAGTAAGCTACTGCAACACATTAGCTACCAGCTGCAAGACCCCTCAGAATATCTCTAGCTTCTTCGTCTTCATTGTTACCATGGTTTCTGGGTGGCTCACCACCATCCCTGTCTCCCATTATTTCTAATGGTATTTCCTCAAACTAGTTTCCCTATAATTCTACTCTCCTGTGTGTATAATACCTATAAGGCCCAACCTAATGCGGCTACATAAGAACTTCTAACCCTCCAGGATGGCAGGATCAAAGCTCTAATACCACTGTGAAGAACCTTGTTGGTTCTAACTCTACCTGTAGATGCTGAATGATATTTTTTTTGCATTTTTGCTTGTTTTGATGGATTTTAGGTAATTAAATAAGAAGTTGTCAGGCAAGATCTTAACAAGAAATAGTAATAAACTGACCAAACAATAAATTACTGAGAAGCTGCAACTTTATTAAGTATTTGGCAATTGCTAGCAAGTATATTTATTCAGACATGCCTCGAGGTCCTCAACTTTATTAAATAAAGAAACTTCTAGAACAAACCAGGCAATACATAAAACTGACTAATCCAAATGCCCAACTCCAGATGTTGAACTCTCAACGCTAGAAACTGGATGACATGCTCTAATAGTTCTAGGCATCCATGATGAAGCAACTAGATGCAAGAAAAGGAAGGTGTTTCAACCTCTAGCTCACACACCTCAACCAGAAGATGCACGTGGCCTTGTGAAGAAGTACGGCCAGCAATAAGAAATGTACGGCCTACTTATTGGGTGTTTGTAACTACTAAAAGAGGGTGCCTCAAACCAATATGCCCCTTATTGAAATCTGCTAATAAACTGAATAGTAAATCTGATGCAAGCACATATGGACTCCAGAATGAAGCCCTCACTATAGAAATGATTCAGCTGGTCTTTCATAGCTTCAAGATTGTAGAACACTGAAGAATTGTCGTTCTCCAATGGTGGAAAAATGTTGAAACCCTTGTCTCGGGCACAAACTTCAGAGAAGCCAAAAAGAAACAATGTCAAATACTCAAAAGATGAAAGAGGTCGACTTGCTCTTTGCTTCTTATATTTCCTCAAAGAGGCATGATTTCCAATGAGATCTTTTTAATATATTTAAAATGTATTTTTAATATTCGATACCCCTTTTTAATTAATCACTCTGTTAAGTTTGATCAAATCAATCAGATTATAATTAGGATGATGAACTATGATTGTGAGGTAGATGTCAAACTATATCTTATTTTTTGTATTGTGAAATCTAAATCTGAATTTCTTTCTTTTATTGTTAATGCTCAATTGCAGAACATTTATTAATTTCGATGGTCTGCTTTGAGGATTTGAACTCTATTAAATATAGAGAGGGGGAGTCACGTCCCAAGTTAAGAGAGACATGTCTTTAGGAAGACGCGTCTCATGAGAGACACGTCTCAAGGAAGACGCGTCTCATGAGAGACACGTCTCAAGGAAGACGCGTTTCATAAGAGACACGTCTAATGAGACGTGTCTATCATGGGACGTGTCTTAGTTAGTGTCCCTAAACATTTAGACAATCGAACTTAATCGATTAGCAAGGGCGATCATATTAAATTTGATCTGTTTTATATATATAATTTATACCTTCAAAAAAAAAAAATATCGAGCTATGCTTGGATGAAGCGATCTGATATAAATGATGATGATGAATAAATGCAATCATCATTTATATCTGACCGATGCTATCTGGTTTCAACACACTCAACTTGGGCATACCATTTCGAATAAACATTTAATCTCACTTTATTAAATTTAAGTGGCTCACTTTTATAAAGTTAAAATATAACTTTATAATATCCCTTTTATTAATTAAATATGACTTAACCACTTAAATATTAATATCTCCCTCAAGATTCAGTATTTTGATGTGTCGTCTAAAGTTGGGGTCAACACTGTAAAAACCCCATGTGTTCAGATGCCCTGACTAAAAATAGCATCACTACCAGATTGACTTACTATAAATAGTAAGTCCCTCAAACTAAGCCAAACACTGATCTGCAAAGGCCTGGAACGGAACCCAATATTGAACTGTGTTGTACCCCAAATTAAAATTTTTGCTACACTTAGGCATTTTGAAGAAATGAGTCAAAATACTGTTAAATCTATCAGAAAAGGTCAAAATTGGGGTTTTGCATGTCTTGCATGAGGGTCAAAAACTTAGAAATTTCAAAATCAAGGAATCTGGGTCAGTTCAAAACGATCAAACCAACAATACCCAGACTTTAGTTTTTCATCCCTAAATTTTAGGAAAATTTCTATTTTTAGCAATTTTCTAAAAATAGAAACTTCTTCTAGGTTTTTCTGGGTTTCTTACGAAACAGATACTTGTAAAATTTTCTAAAAATAGAAAGTTTGGCCGTTAGGGTTAAGATTGATTTTGATTGGCTTAAAATACTTCCTCATCAGGCTGGTGCAGTCAGAATCACAAAAAGATCAGTTTTACTCTACTGGATCTATTCTGCTTTTCCAGAAGCTTTTTCGAAGATCCAAGGTCATCAATGGAGGTCAGACAGCTACCAGGTGTCAAAATCAAACACTCGAGCATCAAACAAAGGTTGTCGACGAATAGCGTGCACGAAGAACGAGGAACAGGCAAAGGAAGTTTGAAAAATGAAAAATAAGAAATTTTGTCTAAGTCTGGAGACTTCAAGCGCCCTAGTCAAGAAGAGGCGCCCATACTTCAATGCCTTAGTAAAATTTTCATTCCAGCAGTCATAGCCAAGGAAGGCATGTTTAACAAGGTAAAAAGTTGAAAAGTTGATAAATTTTTCTAACACTGCCAACCATGGGAGCCCCAGAAGGAGAAAGGCGCCCAACTTTTCAAGAGGCCAAAAGCCAGAATTAGGGTTTTTGCTTCCAGGCCAATGTTGCTCAGAATCATCTCGGCTCCGCAACGAATCAACCGGCACGTTCTTCAGATCATCCAGTCACCGGCAAATCCAAGACAAACAGAGGTTACGAAGAGATGTTTTAAGACTGAAGACGAAGAACACAGAATAAAATCTAAGTCTGGAGAAGATGGGCGCCCCTGAAGGAGAAGGGCGCCCAAGCTTTTGAGGTATCAGATGATCAAATTTTCTAAAGACTCCTCCAACATAACTTCGTTGGACTGGACCCAACTTTCCAACAAATCCGTCAGCTCGTCCGTTAGAGTTAGCAGTCATCAGACGTCGCAAGCCGAACAAAGGAGAAAAATTGTGAGAAATGGCAAGAGTTGGAAGCAACAGTGAAAATTCAAAATAAAAAACTATCTATGGAGGAGATGGACGCCCTAAAGGAGAAGGGCGCCTAGGGTTTAGAGCCACCAAAATTCAATTTCCGGAGATGAGGTATCCAGGAGACCCCTTCCAGAATCATCTCAGCTATCCAGTGAATCCATCAACCAGTCGGTCTGATCAACACAACACCCGGAATCACGAATTCATCTGAAGGTCAGAAGACAAGGCAGCACTCAAGGCTGAAAATCGTCAACTCCGCTTATACATATCAAATCTTATTCAAGGCACCTCACAAACAACACAGTTGCTGCCACAAGTCTTAGAAACACCAGCTGATCAGCAACAATTAAGGCAGTTAGTTATTTGTGGAAAACAAACTCAAGAGTGGATTGAAGAGAACATTAACAGAGGAAAAGAAGTTCTAACACAAGTCTTCCAGTTAAGATACAAAGCTCATGACTTACGTCAAGGTATCCAAGATTTTGAGCAGCTGATAGCCGAGTTCAAGCCAATGCACGAAATCATAATTGCAGATTTAGAAATGGTTTATGGCTCTACAATGGCGAGGGAACATAAAAGACAAATCCTGGAGTGGAAAGAAAGTCACCTTTTCAAGGTAAATACATATGTCAGAATATCTGAGGAGTTTGCAGTGTATAAACAAAGGGTTATTGATACTCTTAGATTCATCAGAGAATTTGTTGCAGCAATTCCTTGTCAGTATTGCCTTGAGGACGGTTCCTACATTGGGCTTGATGTAGTCTAGACAGAGTTTCAGAGTATCTTGCATGGCAGCGATGGCAGTGTTGGAAGAATGAAGATGATTTCCGTGATGTCAACACAGTTCGAGAAAGTGGCCAATGAGAGTGAAGATTTCTTGAAATTTATTGCAAATGGCGAAGAAATCTTGGAAAAGCGGCATTTTGCTATTAATAGTATCAACACTCCTACCACAGATGAAGTTGCCCGCTTTTTAGCGGATGTGATTGAGATTTAAATCTGCTTTCTTCTAGAAGCTTCTTCCATCCTTTCTTTCTATTCTTATCTCAAATCTTATCCATTCTTTGAGGATAGAAAGAAAACAATTGTTTCAAGTTGTCACGAGTTAGCACTTTCCGTTTTAGATGCTTTCTAGGGTTTAGATGTTTTATCTTTTCTAGAATTAGAAATAAAGCTTGCATGTTGGCAAGCATTAGTTAGGAGATTTTAGGGTTCCCTACTCCTCTGCTTAGTTATAAATAAGAGTAGTGTGAGCTCATTTTAGTTTAACTGTGCTTGTGATAACAGAATCGCTGAGCTTATGCCTTCATGTTTGTTATCGTCTAGTGTCAGTTCACTTTGTGTAAAGAGCAAGTTTGCATGCCTCCTTAGCTGCAAATCCTTGTTTAGTGCATGTGTTATGTGTCAATTATAATCAAGTTGATCGCATGTTGCAAGTATTTTGCTACAACTTGTTGTCCCGAAATTGTAATCTTTGTTCCAGAAGTTTGAGTGAATAAAATCTTGAAGCTTGCTTTGCTGCCCTCGATATAAATATCTCAGATTTCCGTTTATTGTTTTGTGTTAGAAGTATGAGTAAATAAAACCTTGAAGTTTGCTTTGCTGCTCCTAAAATAAAAGTCTCATATTTCCGTAATACTTTTATGATTTCTTTTTCAGCTTGCCTTAAGATGTATGTTGAAGAAAAGTTTGTTTAAGTATCTTTGCCAGAAAATCAATCTCGTCCATTTCTAAACTCTCTTGCTCTGCGTTTATTTGAGAGGGTAGAAACGTTTTAAGCGTAGGTTAAGTTGTAGCTGTCTAGTTTCATTAAAGGGAAAACCTCAGCCGCAACATCTAGTGTTCTATAACCTTGTGTTCTCGCCGCTAAACCAAAAAGATAGGCGTAATTAAGTTTAGATTACTTTCTTTATGCAACTCAGCAAAAGAGGGAGCTTCCCCTCCTAATTCGAAGAGCAGTTTACTACACATAGTTGTTCGTTTCCAGAACGCATTCTAGAGGTGCAATTTGAAATGCCAACAAACTGAAGAAATGGAAAGTCAACAACCTCCATTAACTACCACTGAGACCCTCTATCCAAACATATTAGCCTACGAGGGTCCAAGTAATAGGCTAACCCATCTACAACTAGAACTGACTAGGGTGGGGACATTATAGTCACCTAAACCCACCACATAAAAATCATCGATCAAGGTGTAATCTCCCAACTGTTTACTAAGTTGCGGAACTACCCTGGTGCACCTCATAGAAAATCCATCTGCTACTGCCACACTGAAACCAAGGAAATCCTCCACCTGCAATCCTCGCTTAGCAACCAATCCCTCATCAATAAAATTGTGCGTGGCACCATTGTCAACAAGGCAAGTCGCACGTTGTCCATTAATCACTCCCTTCAAGCGGAAGGGATCATATCTAGGGACTCCTAAAAGGGTGGCAATGATAGGATTGGGTGCATCCAATGCATCACCCACCCCAATCTCCACCTATGGGGCCTCTCATACATCCTCACCATCGCTGCCCTCTAAATCTGTATCTTGTATATGCTCATCATCCACATCAGACACAACCTCAATGAGATGCGCCTTGCCTCTCCCAAGGCATTGGTGTCCGAGCTCCCAAGGCTCCTTACATGTGAAGCATAGCTTCTTCCTTCTCAACTTATTACGTGTCTCCTAATCCATCCTAGGAGGTGGTGTACTCCTGTGCTGTGTCGGAGACCTCTGGAAAGGCTTGGAGCCCCTGGAAAACTTCTTATTTTGCTGATAAGAAGTAGGAGGTGGTGAAGTATCAAGGTCTAGGGTAATCTGAATAGCCTCGTGTAAAGTCTTAGGCTTAAGAGCCTTGACCAAACCCCGTAACCGGTCATGTAAACCCTCTATGAAAAGCATCACCACACGTCTATCTGGCATCTCAGGGACCATAACAGCAATGCATTGAAACTCATTAATGTATGTTTCAACATGTCTAGTCTGTCGCAGAAGTGTTAAATCCCTATAGTACAACTCAACATCCTTACGGTCAAATCTGGCAATCAACCGCTCAATGAACTCCTTGTAAGAATGAATAAGTCTATGGTTCTGGGTAACCAAACCATGATGCCACCAATCATAAGCCACGCCCTCCAAGTGTAGTACTACAAACTGAATGGCCTCGTCCTCAAGCATCGGCTTAAGTGAAAGGTAGATGTCAAGCTTGTGCACCCAAGCTCAGGCAATGATCGTCTCACTACCATCAAAGGAAGATAAAGTGAGCTTGCTAGTAGCTCGATGGAGGTCACCGTTATGCTGTTGTCTAGGCCCTCTATCACCATAGTTCCTCATGCTATCTCTACGCTATGAACAATATTGATGTAGAGGGAAAGCCTCTCTAACATGCTCTAGGAGTCGTGCCCACTCATCACTCGTTACCATAACAACATCCTAAAACTCCACACCCTCAAGCGGGTCAACTGGTGGTGGCTCATCTCTAGGAGGAAAATGAGGTTGCATGGGCCTATCTGTTGTACGTGTATGAGCCCCGTCACGCCTAGGAGAGCCAAGAGTATTGTCCATCAACGAGGGAGCCCTACTACTCCCACGACTGCCTGTAACTGTAACAGACCTATTTTCCCTATCACGTCTTGCATGTCTGCCACGCCTAACCCTAGGCCGACCCAAATCCATCCTGTCATGTCTACCACGCCTATCCCTAGGCTGACCCAAATCCATCCTATTAAGGGTATTCTGGAGTCTATCTAAAACCTGTACGATCAGTGACTGTGTATTAACGAGAGTTCTAAATAACTCTCGATCAGGATCTTCTTGTTGATTTTGTCTCTCCCCATCAGTATCTCCCATAGCTGCACTCGGAATACTAGTGTCAACCTCAAACTATCTGTGTGCTCTCTTGCGGGTGTAATATTTGTGTGGCCCGACCTCTTTAGGATGCATAGAACTAATCAAGGTGCCCACCGGCTGGCAAGATCATGGCTCTGATACCACTGAAAGATTCCCAACCCAATCTGATCTGATTTTTCTGAGTTTGTCTTTTCAAGAAGTCTTTGACCAACGAATAGGGGAGGGTTTTGTTTTGTTTGTTTTTGCGTTTTTTCTGATTTTTTTGGTGTTTTTGAGTTTTAAGCGAATAACAAGACATATACAATTGCTGGAAATAGAAGATAACAGAAGTATACAATATTTTTATTACTAAAATACTGTAAGTACATAAATATGGGCTAAATGCAACATACACATTCATCCATAGACCTGGAAATGAACTATTACAAGGCTGAAATAAAATCCTCAGGTCTGATATAATTTTGTAACAGCAATTTTGAACTCACCCAGCTCTGAATAAGACTCCACAATTCGGTTCTAGGTGTGAGATGAGTTTAGCAACTGCTGTAGGTGAATTTTCAGCTCCAAATCTTCAAGAACTCCACTTAGCACCTAGGGTTTGAAGCCCAAATGCCCAATGGAGGTGCGGCTGACTATAAGGCTCCTAAAGGAAGGTAGGTGCTAGAAATGCCCTCAAAAAGGTCCAGTCTGCAATCTGATATGAATTTATGCTCCTCCAAATGACTGATCTGCAATATCCTTCCTAAATACTTGTTGCCAAATTCATAAGAAACCTTTTCTATGATGGTTTTACCCTCTAGAATGTTGAGGCTATGTCCAACACTCCCTTCTCCCAAGAGTTTTCTTTCCTGGAAGGCCAAATCTGCATGTAGAAACCCTCCTTGAGCTCCAACCTGCAAGCTGCTCTAAAAAATATAAACTTGTGATATGTCAAATGGCAGCCTCCAACTCCATTTTATAACTTTTTACTATTCCCCAAAGAGGTCGCCCCTTTTTAGGGTTTTTAGAATTAGCAACATAAATACTTTTGAATATTTTTAATAAAAACTTCTTGGTCTCCTCATGCTAGGCGTGGTTCTTCAATAAGGCCCTTTTTTGATCATTTAAGTTGTTTTTAAAAGCCTCAAGTTATGTCTCTAGGCATCATGCCACAAGGGGGTGAACTTTTCACTGTTCATCCTTCTAATTCTTTGTTACTATTCACCCCTTTACTATTCCATTAGAGACAACTTCAATATTTCCAAATTAACCTTGGATTTATCCTCTAAACCCCAAACTGAAGGCTTGAAAATCTCCAGGCAAGGCTCCACAACCCCGGTTGGGTCCCCTAACCAAACTATTGACCTATGGGAACCCTCGTAGTAGGACAACCTCTGCCAATGTCTAAGTTGCCTAAGGAAGGGACATTACACACATATTGCATGCAAAAATATGAAATTCTTAGAAACCATGAAATAACAGATCAGATAAGCTCCTTTTTTGTATTTTGACACATCAAGTTGGGAACCCCTTGATAGTTGTATCTTGCAAGTGAACCTGGTAATGGACTTTTCTTTTTCCACAACTAATTTTGAAGAGAAATAATACCAATAATCCTATGCAAGAGAAGCAACACTAACAAAATCTTAAATGCAATAGAAAGATAAGTAATGACACACTCACAATAGAACACGATTACTTACCATGGGAAACACTTTCAGGAAAAACCCAGCAAACACAATAGTCACTTAGTATATTAACTCAACCATTCACAATACAATAAGATATTTCGCACCTATGTTTAAGCCTAATCCATGAGTGAGTATTTATAGGAAGATTCAAAATAACCATAGGAAACTGCAACTAAGTTGTATTACAATACAATGGGTATAAAACCATGAGCTTAAAAAGCACCTATAACAACCCCAAAACAAACTTGGGGGCTGCCCCACTATTGAGGGGCCACTCACCCCACAAATCCCCCAGCCAAGGCAATGCCCTAGACCCCACTAATTGTGCCCCTATAAGGAATGTACAACATGCAAAAATATAAAATAAATATCCAACAAGCTTTGCCTTCTAAATTTTTCCAATATCTTATAATAATAAATCTATAAAATGACTACATAGGAGACAAAAAGTTCCAGGCATGTCTTCAAAAATTCATTTGACAATAACATGATTATAAGAACCACATGTGATTGATTCGATAACAATTTTTTCCCCTACCTCCAAGACAATAGAATCCCAAAAATCTCAATAAAACTTGCCACCTTTTGTTCTTCCTAATGCATGGTCACAACCATAGCACAAAGAGAGAGTTAGATATGAGGGAATAAGGGTGGTTAAGTTATACAATATTATATACATAACACCCTCTTGGTCTCTCCACTCACTAAACCCCCAATTCTGGCATCCCTTTTCCTACACCTTTTTCTCAAAGGCTATGGGGTGAAAAGGTTCACATTATAAGGCATGTGTTGGGCACACCCCATTGAGAAAGAGGGGACCCTACTACAACTACTAACCATAATGGGATGGGGGGCCTTATGCTTCTTAAGCTATGTTAGGCCCCCAAAGGTTTGATTCCTAGAGGAGAGAAGAGAACTGACTGCCAGCACAAATGAGGCCAAATGCCCTCCCTACCTAAATGTATGCCTCTTGAAAGGAGGGGCATTGGCCAAATGTGAAGTTGCTCAAGTTGCTTGTCTCTAATAAGCAGATCGATATAAGGCCAGTGAGCATGAGGATGTTTTTCTGTTACAAGTGTATTACCGAAGACGAAGAATAAAGGTTTGACATAAGTGGACAATAATGCTTAGGGGGCAAATATTGGAACCAATCCCCGTTATAGAGTAGGTCACTATAGAGGATAGGGGAGGGGAGGCTATGGAGAAAGAGTGATTAGTAGCTCCTTCCATTGACGTTCATCCTAAAAGTAGGAAGTGTCATGGACATGATGTGTCACATCCCTCTTTTGGGTGGTTGCCCCTTCCTTATGTTATAGTAAGTACACCAAGGAAGTTCAAAATTGTCCTATTTTTTGTTCCTAGTCTATTCATCTAGCATTTTTGTACCCAAATACATGATGCTTATGAATTACTTTGCTGCATCCTCGACAACTTTCTCCAAACAACACTCCTGATCTTGTAAGTCTTCCCCCAAGAGCATCATAATTGTGCAATTTGAAATTCACATCACAAATTGCAATAGCATTAACCATCACTTGCTGATATGGAAACCTTGGAGATCTAATTTCAATAAAAACTTATAAAAGAATATAATTGAAACCATTTTTTCTCGATAGATTCCTTTTAAGTTTTTTGCTCATGTTTGGTTCATTTCTAACTAGTTCCTCCAATGGAAGATTTGAACGAGGAGTAATATGAGGAGGAAAACAAAATATGCATTGCATTACGAGTGGGATTAGAATCACTAGTACCAACCCTGCCAACAAATGACAGACAACTAATGGTTGAATAGGTAACTGTGATGCCATACCCAGTTTTGGATCCATGGGGTTTTGTAGCTTGCCCCAAGCCTAAGAGATGGTAATTTCCCTATTTTACTCCTCTTTTTATTCCTTTAATATATTCCAAGATCGCAATAATTAGATGACTCACATTAGTGGAACAAAAGGGAAAGCTGTCACTGTTAGGATCTAGTTTGGCTATTTACCCAAAAACATGCATGCCATATAGCATTGATTCCACATTCTCTTTTTTATTTCCCTAAATTCCATCCTGCATCTCTTCTCAGATCCATCCTATTTGTTTTGAATCTGTATAATTTTAATGAGAGAACATTTTTTTGATAATTTCTTAAAGCAATTTGGAAAACACAATTAGCTGGATATATTTTTGTTCTACAGAGATAGCCTTTGACTAAAAAGTCAAATAATAGGGCAACAAAATGCATTGAAATTTGAAAATTCCCCTACAATTGAAGAATAAAATCAGAAAATGATTACCCAGAGCTTTCTCACCACTAGAAATGTCTGAAAACCGTTGGCAATAAAGATAAGAAAAAATGCAAATGCTTGCACACTGCCATTTTTTTGTGAAAACATTGTGCAAATTTGAAACCAGAAACTCGAAACATTTGAAAGCGATTTTTTTTCAATTTTGCTGCTAATAACAAAATTTTATTATGGAAGCTGATTTTTGCAGTCAAAACTATATGTAGCATTCAAATCATAAGTGAAATTTTTGTTCCAAGTTTTTCTTTATATTTGGGGTGGTCAAGTCTTCACGCCAAGTTAAGTTTTGCTTTAAATTTTGGAGATGTCAAATCTTCATGTCACGTTTTCTTTTACCACTCTGACTCACCTAAACAGTGACTCATCTCAGACTCACAAGTTTCCAGCAAACTGAGCAAATTCCAGCTACTATGATATAACTATAATTTAGTCTTAAAATAAAACTGTGAAAACTTTTTTGGGTCAGACTTCAATAGAGTAAAGCTATTATGTAAAACTATTTATCAAAATGCAAAGGAAACAAATACACTAACGATCAATAGGCCTTGAAGCCTTGAAAGTAAAACATGTTTACGGGAAGCTGCCACTCATACTTTCTCAAGAGAATTCTTATTCTATGCATTGTTTGAGATGCTAACCAAGAGGTTCACTTTTTAATTTGTAGCTTGTAGGAAATCTTAGTGTTGGCTTCTTGCTGCTCAAGTAGTTTAGACTTTAGATCTCCTTATAAATTCAGATTTCAGATCAGTCTTCAGAAAAGACTTCTAGAGTTTAGCTGTAAGTTTTCAAGTTCTATCATCAGATTTCAAATTTGAGTTTGCAACCACTACAAAAATGGATAAACAACACTGAACATTAAAATTTCATAGCAACAAAAATCTTTTGGGGAAAAAATCGGCAAACCAAAAGTTCAAGGTTTTTTGAAAAAATCGGGAAAAAAATCGGATTTTTAAAAAAATGTAAAACAATTGTAGAATAAGAGACAAAAACTGTTTTTTTTAATTGAAAGGCATTTCCATAGCAATAGAGTTATAGAGAGCAAATAAAATAGAGACTTTAACTAATGAATCATAGAATTTTGTTGTTTATATTCATATCGCTGATTACATTGCATTCCACATCTTTCAAAGCATTAGTTCACAATGCATAACTGCTAGATGACAAAATTTCAATTACAATATAGTTTGTAGTTTGTACAAAGTCAACCTATAAACTGAGTACAAAGTTTCAAAAAATCAAAAGTAGCGAATAACTCTTGCTAGTTGCTACTATAAATAGAGCTATGCTAGAGGGATGCAGGTCCTGATGATGAAGCTCCTGGGGCTTTGCCTCTCCTAAGTCATTCAGTCAAATGAGTATCAAAGTTGGACTCCGCTAGGATCTCAAAATCCTCAGCCTCAAGAAATTCATCACCAGCAATCCACTCATTGTCTAGATCAAAAATTGCCTCAAAGAAATGTGGTCTCATGGTGATGGAATGCCATGACAATCAATAGCAACCACATTTCTTTGAGGCGATTTTTCAACCAGTTCACTGCCTTGTCTATGCTACCACATTTTTCATACATGTCTACCAAAGCATTTTATCAAACAGTTCACTGCCTTGCTGCTATGGCTAAAAGCCTAAAACAAGTGCTTTTGAACAAGCTATGGATGCTTGGAAAAAATCTATCAAAGCATAATAGTAAACAACAAGCTATGGTCTCATGGTTTTTTTTTGCGCGAAAATCAGCGTGATTTTATTCGCATTTTTTGCAGGTTTTAAATGCATTTTTTTGGCAATTTTGCAATTTGAAATGGGAAAAAATCGTCCAGCCTGCAGATTTTTTGAAAATCGGGATTAATCGGGTTTTTTTCCAGATTTCTGTTTTATTGCATTAAATATCCAATTGCTTTCTCACTGTGAAACTGTTCATAGGTGTGCCCGAGAATCCTCAAGTGCATATTAACTTGCAGTAGTTTATATTTTTATGGTTTGTGTAGCGGTTCACAAGTACAGAGAAAGGTGTGCTCAATGAAGATTTTGAACTTTTAACTTCCAGCTTTAGCAAATCAAAATAGAAAAGAGAACATATGAGTAGAACCTAAAATAGGAGGAGAATAGATTATCTGAAAGAGAAAATTAAAAAAAAATCAATATATCAATAGGAACTTCTATTTTTCAAACAGTTTTTAAAAAAAAAAATTCAACACTTTTCTTGCATACAATGCTTTATTCTTTAATATCCTCATTTTCCCTTCACGACTTCAAAAATAGCTTGTATGCAATATGATAGCATAAAGAAAGATAATAAAGATAACTTACCTACATTATCTAAAGTGGAAGCCATCTTTGCTCTCTCCCAAGTCCTCTGAAATGCAACCCAATAGGTAATAATGAAGAAGATGAATAATTGCAACTATTATCCCAAACAGTCAATGTCAAAAAATTCTTCAAACTAAAAACATAATTGATTGCAAAATAGTTCAAACTTGTGATACACTTCTGATTAATGTGTCTTTTGTCTTATGAACAGAGAGATAACCAATGAATGAAAATAATTTAAGAACAGCACGAAGAACCTGCAGAGAAAAATATGATAACTACCAATTTGAGAGGAAAGTAAGGAAGTGGATTATGAAGCATCTCTATTGATAAAACAGTTTTAATTTAAAATATCACATATTTCTTAAACCAACATTAAATTTCCAAGCAAGCAATGTTTAATTCCAAAACTACCAAACTGTATCAAATGAATTGAGATCACATGAAACTCCCAAAGAAAGGAGAAAATATAGTGGACTACAGCCTTTGGTTGTAGAAAAACACACTAATTGCTGAAGATTTTTTCAAAATTGATGGCCATCTGGATGAAGAGCCTAAAGTATGCCAAAGAATGTGCATTCACAATGCTTCACATGCTGCTGCTTCATCTTGGGTTTTGAGTGCTCACAAATGGAAAGCTAGCTTTATGGGACCAGTTGAAGCAGTATTAAGTGAAACATATGGGTATCTGTGTAATACGAAAAAATGAGTTTCTTCTTTTTTCATTTTATATACTGGGATTTTCAAAAAGCAAAATGAAGAGATCATCAAGCTACAGCTCAAACTAGCTTGCAATAATCAAATCAACATTTCGAAGATTTGTTAAAGCATAGAGAGATGGGAAAATGATTAGTTAAGTAAGCTTTGGAGAGTATCATTTTAGAATCTTAGTTTCACTTTCCATCTTTTCTTCAACAAAGTGTAATAGACTTCAATTGACAATAAAGACAGGTGCAACTTGACATGAAAACTCTGTTTTCACAATGAAAATGTGGAAAAAGTTGATGACATGACCAACAAAGTTCAGTACTTTTGCCAAGTTTAAACTATAACCTATCAACAAACAAGGACAAGGGTTTCTGTCAAAAGAATAATGTCTGCAAGCACCAAGACGTGCACATGTCCATAATGAGAGTCATTCAGTACATTCTATAGAAAAATACAGCATAGAATAAGAAGTAATTTACAACAATGGCAAACTAACAGTTGAAAATCAAATTGCAAGTGCCAATCTTGCTAGAGCACCAACTAATATGATCCAAGAGTCTAAACTTTATCCAGGACCCAATATTGTATCCTATGCTCTATCCATCGTATCTGTCAAATAATATGCTAGACTAAACTGGAGCTAGACCTGTGACCATGTTTTCTTAATAATTGGCATAACATCAGACACCAGATCTCTAATTCAGCATGAAATAGTGTTCAATCAATAGTCATATCAGTGATTTCTAGCTAGAATAATTGTATTTTGTAGATAGGATATTAACTATTGATAAATGGACATTTGGTTAAGGCAGTTATTGAGGTAGTGTGTCCAAGCAGTCATTACCATCCACATTTATGCACCTCGAGTTAAGAAGCCTACTGTGTGAGAAATGTGCTCGTAGATGCCTAGGCAGAGATCATTTGTTCACCATTTTGCAAGTGTTATAATTTCTAACCACATTTTTTGGAAAAATAAAGGTTAAGTACTCAGAAGACTATAAAGGAAGCAAAGTTAACAGGAGAATGGCAAGAGAAAATTAGAATCAAGCAGGGAAAGTTTCAGGCATATGTTTTATGTCTAGTCACAGGGTACTGTGAGCTGAATTAGGGAAGCACAACAAGATTTAAAGCATGAAGGTGTTGAGGTAAGTTGGAAAGGAACTACATGCATCAGAGATTCAAAATGTTTGTACATTGTTTAGCATATGATCTGTGCATATATAGGATCAGGATCTAAAAACTATTGAGAATAATGCACTTTAAAACCTGGTCTGGTTAAAATAAAATCTAATGAGACGCAGGAGTGTCATTAACAGTTATAATCCTTTCCGTCACTATTATAGCAAATCTTTATGCTAAAATTTAATGCAAATCTCTCAAACTTAAAGAGAAAGCACAATGTCCCTCCAGATCTGATCCAGGCAGATTCTTGATAACGGAACACACTAAAACCAAGTCCAATAAATGCAGACATTACCCTCACTAGAGCTAATTAATATATCTGGTTAAACAAAACCTAGTTCCACGTATGCAGCAGTGTAGATCGGGAGTGTTCTTAATGACTACAATACTTTTCATTCTCACAAATTTTTGAGGTTCAAAGCAATGTGAAATATACGCTTTTCTAGCAATTTTAAACAAAAATAAACAATTCACAACGAATTCACATAAAAGCATGTTTATTTTACTACACTGGCTCAGTTTTATAGTAAACTCCACAATTAAGCATGCTTGAGCCAGAAGAAAATATTACTTCCTGGAAAGTCCAATTACTTGGTACTACAAGTTCCAATGGTTACAATTGAAGCTATGCCACAAAAGATCCCAAAAAAGAATGAAATATACTAATTTTGGTAATGCCAAAAATTATCATATGGTTAAAATAGGAAAAAGAAAATTGATCTCTACTAACTTTCTTTGTTCAAAACATATAACTGGGATCAATTGTGTTTTATCCAGACTTTCAAGAAAAGTGGCTGAAACATAACTGATTCCAGATACACGTTCCAAAAATGAGATCCTGTAGAAATAATATCAAATTTTCAATACCGCCGAAAAACTCCATATGCATGAAAAGGGTAAACGAATTAGCTTACTTGTTTACAAGAAACTGTCAAAGATCAGCCAATTGACGACATAAATCTTACATAATACCAATCTACGCTTAAGTTTACATGATTACCCTTATTTAACTATAAATTGACAGTGCAAGCTTGCCTCGCCAAGAATTTGCTGCAATTTAACAAGCCTGAGGTCTAAAACAACGAGATCGTGGGAAAACGAAACAATTAAAGATGATAATAGTGAAATACCTGGATCATAGGTTTTCCTCGGATGGGAACCAAGGGTTTTCCTTCGAATCGAGAAGAGCGATAGCGGGCGGGGATAATTCCCACAACTCTTTTGCGGCCACGGTTCGACCTGACGACCATGTATAGTCCAACTGCTGCAGCTGCTCCTGCTATCAAACCATGAACGATCCATGCCTTGCTCTGCGATGAATCTGAAGGCGAACATATTCCTTGCATTTTTGTAATTCACGTTTTAAATCTCCCGCACTGTAGACTATTACATGAAAGGATACTCAAGTAAGTTGGATCTGATTGGTTTTTCTTTGAATTGAGGATTAAGATCCACGGGCTTAATCGATAAATTCTTTGAATTGAGTTCGGATTCGCCTCGTCTCTTCAATTTTTTTTCAGTAGAGTGCGAACTCTCAGAAAAAGACTGGGAAAATTTACAGCCTGTATGATAAGTTTTTTGAACGATAAAATATTTTAAATATACGAGTCCTAAGCGAGATTGGATAATAATATTGTGAAGTTTGGCTTCTGATTAGACTCTCCTTAGCAACGTAATGCAACGGATATTTTTTTATTAGTTATTATTTTTGATATTTTTTAATTAATTCAAGTTTTCTATATTTTTTTAAATATTTATATTAAAAAATATTTTAAGATTATTAAATTAAAAAAATTATAATGAAAAAAATAATAATATATAAGTATTTCAAATATTTCTTATCAATTGATAAATAGGTAATGATTTATATCATATAAATAATAATATACTTATCTAAAAATATATATATATTTTATTTATTACATGCATACACACATAAATTTTAATTAATATATATTTAAAAAATAAATAAAATTATTAAATTGATACTATTAAAATATAATGTGTAAGTATATAATATTTCTTCACAATTAAGATGCATTTTAAATACATTTATCTAAAAAATGTAGAGGATATTAATCTTGATGTACCTATCTTAAATTTATGACATAATTTAGATGGGCATTGATAGACATCTCCAATTTACATATTTTTAGATAGATGTATTAAATAATTATTTTATTTTTATATATGAATAAATTAATTTTAATAATATACTTGTTTTTTTTAATGTAACTTTTAATTTTATTTAAATTTATCATTATTATTTTTATAATTCTTTTGTTTTGTTACTACTTTGAAAAGTATAATAAATCTGTTTGTTACTTTTTAATAGTTTCATTTGTAACTATTAATATATTTTTAAAGATTTGATGTCTTTATGTTTATAAGATAAATGTCAACTCTAAATAGTTTTTCTTTATTTTTTTTAAATAAAAATTATATGGTTTGCATATTATTTTTTATATTGTTAAATTTGAGTTTTGGAAGGGCCATAATCTTGTACAACAAATTGTCATTAGTCAAATGGAACAAGCATGAAATATAGCACCACACAAACCCAACAAAATAGAACAAAGAGATAAGAGATACATCTTCAACCTACCTATCATCCACCAAAACAACAACAAAAAATACTATGGTTCAGCCTAGATAATGCCACACCCAACTCTATTTGATGGCTTACATAGTATAAAAAATACAATTTATAATTAATTTATATTCCACACAAGAAAATTAAAACTAAAAGAGAATAACTCTTGAATAAATAAAATAACTCTTAAGTAAATAAATATAACTCTTCAAATAAAAATAAAGTAAACAATATAAATAAAATAAGATAATTTTAAAATAATTAATAATGCAAAATTAACAAAAAAATTCTCATTCATGGAATGTCTTCATCGATTTCAATTTGTACAAACAAATCAATGATCAAATGGTTTCCTCTTCTAATAAGAAGATAGAAAATGAATTTTGGTAGTGCATTTTGAGGAAATTTGAGTCCTTCAAGAGTTGGTTGCATCATTAAAGACTCTAATGGAAAATTGATCAAAACTACCTTAAAGAAACTCTCCCTGGGACTAATAACAAGGCAAAGGCGAAAGCATTACTACTAGGTTTATAGTTGCTTGGAACATGTCCTCCAAATAAGGTGATTATCGAAGGAAAATCACTTGTAATAATTTTCTACCTTAGGAAAGATAATCTTTAAACTAAAAATTCCAAACATCTTAAGAGAAACCTTGGATATTTTTGATTCACTAAAGGAATATCCCATCTCCCATTTCTCTAAGGAGGGAAATAAGCTCATACACTACTTATCAAATTGTGGGGTAGAGTAGTTGGAAGTCATCATTTCAAGTGACAGGTTATTGAATTGGAAAGGGATTGAAAGTGTGTGGGTTCATGAGAGCAAGGCAAGCATTGCTCCTCATTGAAGACTTGTTTTACAATCCTTTGGCAGTGGGGTTGGTGGCATTATATCCCAACATACCACTAGGTATCACTTTGCAAAAAAAGTGTTTATATCTCCATCAACTTTGTAGTCAATGTGTGTTCTTTGCTTTGGTATTTATGTTAGGTGTTGGTGTCCATCAAATGGCATTCATAGGAGAAGTCGCTTTTTCCAAGTTAAAAAAGGTATTTTTCTTCCAAGAGGAAGATGTGATGACAACCATTGAAGAAATATTAGAGCAAGATTTTATGGAGGATGTTAGGCACCATCGAGTAAATTTTGAAATCTCCTTCATGCTTGTAAGTAACATCCTCACTATCCCTAAAGTGAGAATTGAATAAAGTCCTCAATTATTTTTACATTTGGGGGAAGTTCATAATGGGTTATCCAAAGATGTGCATAGATCCAACCCCACAAAGCTTTCTTCTCTAACTTGCAATAATTATGAGTTTTAAGATTTCATCTTTATTTATATGTTGAGGGTTATTGAAGCTTGAATGAAATCTATAATCAAACAATTCGCAATCATTCTACACTTCCTCTGCAATGGGTGTGGCTAATAGGAATATCAACCAATAGTCAAGTTGGCAGATCTCAATCAACTCAAGAATTCTTCTCTACTTTAGGAATGATTCAATGTGGCAAAGGCAAAAATAGAAATAAGTTTTTATCTCATAGCATAGCCCTAGTCAAGAAAAATGATGGATCTTATGACCAAGAGTTGGGAAATCGCTAATTACATGATCTAGTTAAATTTGTGCCCTCTCTCTTGTTAATTCAACATTTCCTCTTTTGAATTGATATGTTGTTAGTTTGCAATTAGTAATGGTTACCATTTTGTAGTTAAGGCCTTTTTTGTAAGGAGAATTCAAGTATGATAAGGTTAAAATCAAACTAAGTATTAATAGTATGTATGTAGTCGGTTACAATCAGAGTCAATTTTGTCATGCAAAGGATATAATGTTCCAGCTCTATAATGTCAATAAATGGCATTGCTCATTTTTTTTTTCATTTATTATATCTATCTTCTAATCTCTTATCAAACAACTTCAGTAATACATTTATAATATCATAATATAATGGGAGAGGGGCCTTCCCCCTCAATTTAATTATAAAAAAAAAAAGTAAATAAAATAAGTCAATGTCCACTAATATCCCTACCTTTTTAGATATATATTTAAGATATCTATATTTATTAAGTAATTTTAAATATTATTAATAATCAAAATTTGTATTTAATTTTTAATAAATAATATCACAAATATATTAAAATTTCAATAAGATTACATTTTAATTATATATAAATTGTATATTAGAATGGTATTTAAAAAATTCTAATAATGATCATTATTGATAAAAAAGAAAGCACTGGTGAAATATTTACTCATAACCTCAAGATTGCTACAAAAGATCTCATATATTGATTACTACAAGATACATATTAAGAGATCATAAAGGTGTTTTTTCTAGGGATAATTATATTACTAAGAGAACTAAATATGGTAGAAAATGTTGGGATCAAGAACCTAGTAGTAGAACGTGACTTGGTGATAAAAGTTAATGGTGATAAAAAGAAGCATCTTGTGGGAATTTTAATAGCATCCTAAGATACTCAAGGTATAATTGAGAATTTCAAAGAGGTAAGATTTAAATAATTGATAAGAGATCTTTGCTAGATTAATCTAGTAGTTATTGTATATAATTTTGTAAAGAAGTTCAAATACCTTAGGGAGTTAGGTTGATAACAATATTTGTCAAACATGATAATCTATGTTAGGGCCTATTAAGTCCCTTTTAAGAATTGGTTTCTTATATAACTATTAAATTGGTGTTGATTACTATTTATAATATTAATTAGTAGGTTTTATGAAAGGATTTATCATTATTGAGGAGGTTGTTCTTTTGTACACATTAAAATGTGAGTATGATATAAATTTTGGGTGAGTTTGAGATTGTGATGGGCCAATCAATATCCTTAAGTGGAAATTAAAATCTTAAAAAATATAATTAAGCAATTTCACATGAAAATTGAATCAGTTATAGATTACACAATTTGAAAAAGAGATAAAAATAAAAGTTGAATGAAATTTCACATATAATTTAGGAACTACTATTTTTTTGAAAAATTTAAATTAATTTTGTGAAAGTTGGATATTTTGATTAGGCAATGTTAATATTTTTGCAAAAAGATAAAAGATTGGTGTCATTCTGACAAACTTAACTTTGAACAAGAAAACACTTTTCTTAAAACTTCGGATATAAGTAAAGGACAAGTAAGTTATGGCCTTGGGGAGAGAACTGTCTCTCAACTTCCTTTAACCCCCTTACAAAGCTTCTAAATGTGTGTCTAGTGTGGCTACACTTTGAATCTCCCTCTTTGGTTTTGAGAGGATTCATTTTACAAGGCCATAGGAATTTCTATCGGATGCTTCTTGAAGGTTGATGATTCCATTTCCTACATCAGGAATTCTAATTTTGCTCACATTTTGATGGACATTGGCATTTGTAAGCCTCTTCATAGAAATGTGGTTTTAATGGTGGGGAATAGGCCTTAGACTCAATCGCTTGACTATGAGGGTCTCCCATTCAAATGGAAATGATGTTTTACCATAAATCACCTAGCTACTAATTGCCCTCTCTCTCAACACAAGGGTACAACAACTTGGTAGAAGAATGCCAACAAAGATCACTTAACTATTCACGCCCTTGATTCACCAATAGATGGCTTCCCTCAAGATGACAAGTCTTCTCAAGATAATGACATCTTTAACTTCAAGTGTGGCTTTGATGTGCCCTACTATTTTTTCTCCTTTAGACCCCATTGGATAACCTCTTACTCAAATATCTCAACCTTCCTTTCCTTTGGCTTTGGATTGACTTTATATTACTTATGCATTGTGGAAGGTCATTGTTTGTCTTTGCCTTGTCAATCTATTGCTCCTTCACATTTTTTTGAGCTCTCTCTGGGGGAATCCCCCCCGCTTTCCATTGTTCTAAAGACTTGGAGGATAACATCTCTTTGATTGTTGTCAGGAGGAGGAGGAAAGGTCATCCTAAATCTTTATCCCAAAATTGTGCTAGAGTGAAGGGTGTGAGACCAAATAGAGCAAGGTCTAATATTTTCTAAGTGGGACTTGGGGCACCTTAGCTTTATCTTTTGATTGTATTTGTTTTTAGTTGCTTGGTTGTAGTTGTGCCTCAATCTTTTTTATCTTGTTGAGTGGTTTATTTTGTCCCATTCTTCATGGTACATGTTTCATCTAACTTTTGGCTACAGTTGTTGTACAATGGTTCAACCCCTTTCAACATCACTTATCAATATCATTAACAAGTAGATGTGATGCATATTTCTAGGTAAAAGTTCATAATTATGTCACATTTTCAACCAACAAAGTGTTTTCAGGCAACCAAGTTTCACCCAGACAATTTCAAGTGAAGTAATTTCACCTAAAACTACTTGGCACCTATGTGGCACGAAGACTTTCGAGTAAAACCCTTTGATGGGAAAAACTATGCAATAGCTATAATTTAATTTTAAAACTCAAACTAGGTAAACTTTACATGCAATATTTTGACTAAAATAATTTCAAATGAAAGGGTTCTAGTCAAAATGCTTCTTTTTTCTTTTAAACTATCTATTTGGCAACCTATGTAACATCTTAGCCCCTCTTTAGGACAAATTCGATAAAAACTCAAGTTCAACTCTAGATTTCTCTAACCAAGGGTAATTTAATGAAAATCTAATAATACTCTTTTGCAGAGATAAACGTCTAGAATTAAAAAAAAAATTGTAGTTATTATGTTTTTTTAATTTATTACAAGTAGATTATTATAATCAAACACAAGGCTAATTAAAAATATTAAATAATATTTTAAATTTTAAAAAATATGGTGCACTAGAGGAGAGAATATTCTCCAAGAGGGATTTTTTTTAAATGATAAAAAAATCAAATAGAAGCTAACATTCCATGAAAACTATGATGGTTTGACTAAGTTTGACTTCAAAAAATAAAAATAAAATATTCATAGAAAATTTTAAAAAAATTAATGCACTAGATTTTCAAGTTATTTATGTGGTAAAAAATCACAGAAAAAAATTACTCTATTTTTACAATGTTCCATCAACCTCACTTTAAAACAAAATAGCAATTGAAATTATTCTCTTAATCTATAAAAAAATATATCCAACTATATTTCTTTTAAATTTTGAAAAAAATTATAAACATAAACTACATTAAGAGTTGTACATTTCATTAGTTTATTTTCTAAATTTTACATCTCTTTTACATAGTCAAAGTTAAAAAATTATATTTGTGTTGGTCATTTCTTTTATAAAAGTGTGACATAGTTATGAACTTTCACCCCCCTCTATTTTAGCATACCAATTGATTTTGGGTTTATTCTCTTAACTTTCCCTATTGTGGAGCTATTGTTCTATTTACATGGGATTATTTGTCCATTCTCTAACATTGGAACATTGAATGATTCCCTTGACCATTTATTAAACTTTGAGTAAACTTTGAGCAACAAGTTTTGTCTCTAATTATGTTTTATCTTGTTCTAGAAGGTGTTCTAGTTGAGATATTTCTCCTATTTTGTTTGGCTCAAGTTTGTTAGTGATAGTGTGACAATATTTTGAATATTGCTAGGTTGATCTAATATCAAACTTGAGCCAAGAAAAATAGAAGAAACATCTCAACTAGATTACCTACCAAAACAAGATAGTGATTAGAGATGAAGTTTGTCATCCAAAGATTAAGAAATGGCCAAGGAAAGCATTAAATATTCCCACATTATCAAAGAGTGATAATATCATCCCATGTAAATAGAACAATAATTACCATTTAATAGGGAAAATCAAGAGAATAAACCCCAAAATCAACTACCACAATAAAATAGAGGTAATTAAGAAAGGCATGACCACACACAACCAAGCCAATGGATATAAAGTAAAAATTAAAAGAATAATATATTTAAATCAACTAGATTTATAAAGTCAATAATAGTCACTTTGAATAACCCATCACAATGATAGAAAAGGAAACAACCCCTTAATTTAAAAGACAACAAGTTCTAGTAGATTTATAAAGCTTAAAATATATTTTTTTATATACAATTGTATTGCATGAAGCAATAATAATCACCTTATCAACACGATAAATATATTTAACTCAACATTAGTTACAAAAGTATCCCTTCTTGTACTTCTTGTTGACACCTAATGCCAAGGTATAAGCACTTTAAAACACACAATCCTCCTATAGCAATAATTTGTGAGAATTCTATAACCACTTATAAACATTTGGTAACATATATACAAGCTTAAAACTCATTTCAAATAAAAAACCTTCATGTGGCATCAACAAGTTGATAAAAGCTATAAGTAGCAAACATGGTAAAAGAAATTACAAATATTTTTGGTAGTGTGATATTACTTATGGACCTAGATGCTATTGTATCATGAGTTGGATTATAAATGGAAAACTTATGTAAGAACATCCATTATCATTATAGGGGGCATAATAGATTGTAAATAAATTTGGCAACATAGTTTTAAAAGACAAGTATTAAGCAAAAGTAATGTAATGAAATAATTTGCATGAGAGAATAATATAGTAGGAAATATGGTGCAAATAATTCTAAGCCACAGTGGCCAACCTCCAAAAGTAAGCCATTTTGAGAGGGCTACCTCTATTAGTCTTCAATAAGAAGAAAATACACAATGTAATAATAATAAATGAACATCTACCTCTTATATACCACATGCATGCTATGGATGCTACCCAAGCTGACCTAACTACTTATATAAGACCATATAAATGATCATATAGCTAATTAAAGGTTAATATTGCTACAAATCAACTAGACATATCCCCATGCATAATATAGGTTAAGGGTGTGCCAAGGAAACACAATATCACAACCTATAAGCATCAAATTAATAAAATAAATAAAAATAAGAGATTTTTTTCATGATTATCTAGACTAGAAATGGAAGAATTAACTAAAAATTTCCATTATCATTATGGAGAGACAAATAATATATTGCAACTAAATTTGGAAATATAATTATAAAAGACTAGTATTAAGGAAAAGGAAGCACACTACCATAGCCTACAAGAATCAAATTAGCAAGAATTTTATACAAGAAATTTTCCTTTTCAAAATGGTACAATTGAGCAAAAAGTAGGGGCTCTCTTACCTTATCAATTGTTGATCAAGAAAAAGTGAGAATGTAACCTAATGTTATAGGTTCCAAACACCAACTTTATCAGTTGAAAGGAAAATAATATAAATAGCTATTTTCATGATTTTGTGTTCAATACTTTTTTAAGTGTTGATTAAGCAAACAAATGAAATTATAATCTCAAATATTAGTGCAACTAGCTTCTAAATTTTTTTGTGAAATTTGACATTTAAATAGTGTTGTGTTTGTAAGTAATAGTTTCTTGCAATACACTTTTAATTTTTTATTCCAAACCAAGATCATTTTATCCTAGGTAACCAGCTATCAATTCATAAGTCTACTAGTGATACAATATGCATTCACAATTTATATCCCACTATCTGTAAGAAATTTTATGAATAGGTTTTTCTTTTGAGAGCAATTGTACCACATCAAAGCTCTTGGTTATACCTAATTGAAGATTCCAAATTCAATCAAATTGAGGATATGAAAAATGTTTTAAAGGTAATATTGAATCCCAACAAAAATGATTAAACAAGTCTCTCAAAAAAGTCACTACAAAATCTTAAAATGTATAGGTCTAGGATTCTAAATTTGTGCACTCGACAAAAGTCTAAAAATAAATCTAAGAGCTCTAATTGTGTCTAAAAAAACCTATCCAAATATTTAGCAATGGCATGCATAGAGTAACCTCTCCAAAAGAAAATGAACCACCCATGACCTAATGAGTCCACTAATTGCAATCACACATGCAATCTGTTTGTTTTCTAGATTGAGAACTCAATAAACGAAGTAGAGAAAGTATAAATCTAATAAATATGCCTAGCATGGATGTGTTGGAATGTGGCAAGCACAACAATAATTATTTACAAACAGATCTATAGCCACTTGTCCTAGCCATATAAATGTGAATGCAAACATATATTTTGTATTTCTTATAAGCCCTATGAACTAAGAAAAATCTTCTCTGGTGAATCTTATAATTCACAAACATTACGCGCAAACTTTAATTTTTAGTTTTGAACAATTTTCAATCTTTACATATTTTGTGTCAAATATAATTTACAATAAACTAAAATATTTATATGACTTAGATAATTACAAATAATATAACACATGCAAGTAATTATAAAATAGTCATGAAAATTCATTTAAATGTAGTAATTTTAATATATTTTATTCTACTTATAAATTAAATATTAATATAATACTGTCAATGTAGTAATTAGTGTAATTTATTAAATAATAATTATTTGATATGACCATTAAATTTTTTAAAAATTATGTACACAATCAACCTCTATAATATAAATATCTTAAATACATTTATAAAAAAAATTCAAACTATTTTATTCACCTAAAAGATTTTATTTTACTTCAAAATTACTTTATTTATGACAAAACATATGAATCATTATTTTTATTTAGAAATTATTTTGTTTTATTATATTATTTATTTTATTTTTATATGTAAATTTTAATTTTTAATTTTTTTATTAGTTTATAATTGTTAATATTTCACTATGGTTAAAAGTTGGTTATGACAGATCTCTTGATTCAACTCGCATCTGTTTTTAGACTTACCAGAGTAAACTATTGTTCATACCTTATGATGTTAAAAATAAATTTCACATATAGATTAAAAAGAGAGGAGAAAGATTTCATTTGTATTGAGGTCAATATTTTAAATATAGCACCCAAAAAAATTGGCAAAGTGAAATACAAAGACTACATTTTTAAAACTAATTTCAACTACCATTATTATTTACATTAATTATTTTATATGATCATTGTCATTTATATTAATTATTTTTATATGATAATTGTCATTCACATTAATTATTTAACATGATCTTGTTATTCACAATAATTATTTTACACTCATTATTATTTATATTATTTCTCATGTGGTTATTTTACACTCATTATTATTTATATTATTTCTCATGGTCATTATCATCCACATTGATTATTTTATATGGTGGTTGTCATTTAAATTAACTATTTCTCATGGCTATTGTCATTCACTAATGTTTTTAACATTTCATTTAGCGTGATAAATTTAATCAATAAATCATACCAAATTTGGTTAATATTCACAAAATTTTCATATAAGATAAAAAAAAAAAAACATTTTTGTTAAGTTTGTATAAGTGATTTGACATACTACATTAATATATTTATTTTTGAAAAAATAGTATTAGAATGGTAACTATCATTGTTTTAAATTGGACATATATAGTGTATTTAATTATTTTGCTATTAATCATCAACAAGAGTTTGTACTCAACATCTCACTTAAATTGGTCAATTATTTTTATTTTTTATTTATTTAATAAGGTTGGTATTGAAAGGAAAACTATCATTGCTTTTAAATTGATATAACAAATATTGTATTCAATTATCATGTCATTGGCCTCCAATGAGAGTATGCATTCAACTCCTCATCTTAAGAGGAGAATTATTTTTTATTGTTGATTTTTTTATAAAGTTGGTATTTTTTAAGGGAAAAGAGGGTAAAAATTTATTCATAATAGAAAGTCACCAATACAAAGAAGTCAAGTCTAGACAAGCACCCAAAAAAGCAACTCAAATCTAGCAAAAACTTCCAAATTCGCAACACACCTCAAGACCAACCATCAGTCCACATCAACCCCCCATATCCTCCAAGACAAGCCTCTCAAATTCTTGGACAAAATCAGGGGAAAGCTATTCCCAACAAGCAATCTACCAACTACTATCATGTTCAGAACCTATTTGGCCAAACAGTCAGCAACCTTGTTCCACTTACGAGGGATGTGAGTGAAAGACACATACTCTATAATAGAACACAACCGCAAGATCTATCGAAGAACAAAGGCAAGTTCCCAATTAACCCCAGCCAAGTTCTAAGCAATCAACAGATTAACAATGACTTGAGAATCAGACTCACAGATAATCTTGTGCCAACCCAGAGCACAAGCTTTCTCAATAGCCCAAAGGATCGCCAAACCCTCCATAAAGTTATTGTTTTGTTGCCCCTTATGAATGGAGAACAAGAAAATAACCTTACCAAGGTTATCTCTTCCAACACCACCAATCCTCGCAGGCCCGGGATTACCCCTCGAAGAGCCATCAGTGTTGATCTTGAAAACATCAACCGACGGAGGGAACCAACCCCTCTCTCTAGACCCTCTTTTTAGCATGCCTTCCTCTTTTAACACAAAAAGAGTCAAAAGCCAACCCACGAAGACCCAACCTATTCATGATCTCCTCATCTCCCTTCTCCAAAGGGAAGGACACTTCACATTTAACCTCCAGAGCCTCCTGAATCATACTAACCACTCTCTGCCAAACCTATTGGATCAAGAGCTTTCTACCCTGAAAAATCCTACGATTCCTTTCAAGCCATATTTGCCAAAGGGTGAAAGTTGGGCCAATAAACCACACAATCTGTAGAAAAGAAGCCTGTGTCGGAGGTCTCCCCAAACTATTCTAGAATTCAACTAGAGAGGAAGCATGAACACAAGGATGTCCCCAAATTCCTCACCAAAACCTAATAAGCGTAGAAAAGGGGCAGAGAAAGAATAGGTGTGATGAGTCCTACACTCACATAGAAAACAGACAGAAGGGCCCTGGAATCCCCTTTTTTGAAGATTATCCCACGTCAAGCATCTATTCCAAGCTCAAATCCATAAGAAGCAATTACACTTAGGCCATGAATACTTATTCCACAAGTTCTTCCACCAAGAAATTTCCATCCCACCAAAATTCTGAGAAATCGGCTCCTAAGAGCCACTAGCCACTATGAAAACCCCCTTAGGATCAAGGCCCCAAGCCAAAATGTCCTTCCTGAGAGAACTACACTCTCTACCAGCAAGAATATTTCGAAGCTTGTCACGGTCTTCCTTTGAACCCCTAGCAGGCCACTCACAAGGGTCCTTCACTTCCACCTGCCCACAGACATAAGAAGTTTTGAAGTCCACCACCCGGGACCAACCGCCTCCAAGAACTGATGACAAAGATCCTGTAGATGAGGATGACTGACCATGATAGGAGGAAACCCATCCTAGGAATCAAACCAAAAAAGAGCCTTGGCCCCCCTATTACATATCCAAAACAAACCATCCTTAATCAGCTTAGCACCTTTTTTGAGTGAATCCCAAATCACATATCCTTTCCCCAAGAGTGGATACTGAGGAATCTCCTACAAAATACCCTTCATATACTTGTGAGAAATAATCCTAGCCCAGACATGATCCTGTTCAATACACCATCTCCAGTAAAGCTTGGCAAACAAAGCCTTACTAGAAAAACTGAACTATTGCAAACCAAGACCTCCCAACTATTTTGGACAACAAACCATATCCCACTTCACCAAACTCCACCTAGAAACCCCCAAGCTTCCAACCCATAAGAATTGCCTACCTAGAGAGCCCAAATCCTTGATAAAACCTGAGGGTGCAACATGAAGCATACACTTGTAATTTGGAAGAGCCTTTACCACAAACTTGAGAAGCAACACCCTACCCGCAAAAGATAACCACCTATGAGTCCAATGGTTCACTTTCACCCGAAACTTATCTAAAATAATTTGTCATGAACCTCTAGGAGTGGAACCAGAAGAGATGGGAATACCAAGATAAATCAAAGGTAGTTGACCAATCTCAAATCTTAAAATGTGGGCAATACGTTGTTGAATAAGCACAGGAGTATTAAAGAAAAAAATGGAAGATTTACCCTCATTGATCTGTTGACCGGAAGCAGCAAGGTAAATATCCAATTCCTTCCACAAATTAGTAGCCTCCCTAACCTTGGTCATACCCATCAAGGCAGTATCATCCACAAATTGCAAGTGTGATTGAGGGTTCAGAGCACTGCCCCAAATTCAACCTTGAATTAAACCTTGATTAACATGGCTCTTAATAACTATCCCCAAGCCTTCAGCCATGAGAATAAAAAGATAAGAGGAAAGGGGATCCCCTTGATGAAGACCCCTAGAAGCACCAAATAAGGAAGACATTTCCCCATTAACCGAAACTGAGAAGGAAGTGGATGTTGTATACACCTGAATTTGGTCTAGAAGAAATTAATTAAATACAAGTTATTTAATTAATAAATCTTTAATTCTTCTACTTATAAATAAATCAACAAATTTATTTATATAGTTCACTTTCTTTAAATTCTTCTTATTATAAATCATTTTCTTCATGTTTTAATTACATAAACAACTTTAATTAGTTGGTTTTATTTAATTAACTCCCTTTTATTAAATTCAAATTTTATATTTGAATTTAGTCACATTTCTACTAACTTCTCATCTTCCACCTCATCATGTGTCTCATGAAATTGGCATTTATCTCAACAAATTCTAACCAATTTTGAGACACTTGGCTTTCTCCTCCATTTGATTCTCCTCCACACTTGGCAATTTGTTCTACTAAAGGAAACACACTCCTTGATTCTCTCCAACCTCTTCATCCTCAACCGTATATCTCTCCAAATCGAATCTAGACTGTTGAATCCTGCCACATAGGCTTATGCCTTGGAGAAATCTATAAATACGGCCTCATTTACAACATTTCAGATAGAGAATTGAGTATAAGTACATTTTGCAGAAATTTCATTAGCATTAGCACTTTGGCATGTGTATTTAGCATCACTTAGTTTGAATCATGGCTTTACCATTAGCTGCATCTTAATTTATGTAATTACACTACATCATTTCATTATCAATATCATAGCATTATCACAATCTTTGCACAATCATCTACAACATATCATTTTAGCAATCAATCATGTAGAAAGGTTTATTGCATTTCCAACATCTCGTTCTTTAGGTTGTCATTTGACAAGTCATGTGCATACATACAATCTAAGAGCCATAATGACTTGAAAAATCCTTGGAGATAGAGAACAATGGAATGATATTAGAGAGTTTGTTCTTTCAATTTGATTAGATTGTTATTTGAATTCTCTAATATAATGTTTCATTGATTGTGTTGTATTGCTTACTTTTGCATTCACATATTTTATACACCACAGACATAACACAGCTCATTACCCACATAACCCACTCCTCAACAAAACCAAAAGACATCAACACCTTCTGCAAAAAGGCCCATTTAACTTTGTCATAAGCTTTTTCCATGTCTAGTTTGATGGACATAGCCTTTGCTTTTGAAATAGCCATGGAATGGATAGTCTCAACAGCAATAACCACACCATCCAAGATTTGCATGCCCGCCACAAAGCCCCCTTGTTCCTCAAAGACCAACTTGCTAATCCACCGCTTCAGTCTTTTAGCAATCAACTTAGAGAGAATCTTATAAACCAGATTGCAGAGGGCAATGGATCAAAACATACTCAGCCTGTCAGCCCCATCACACTTGGGAAGAAGGGAAAGGAAAGTGGAGTTCATAGCCCTTAGCATCTGTTTATTCCTCTAAGATTCACACACCACCTCTAATAAATCTAATTTTATGATGTCCCAGAATTCCTGGAAGAACTCAATAGGGAACCCATTAGGACCTAGGGCCTTCCCTTTTTCATTTGAAAAACAATAGTCTCCAATTCCTCCAAGGAAATGCAACGCATAAGGTACTCATTAATTTCCAAAGAAACCAAATGAGGAATGCACAACAATACATGATTCTCTTTAGCCCACACAACCGGGGAATACTCCCTGAACAAGGCAGCAAAATATTGAGAAGCTTCTCTGGAGATATCCCCGGAGAAGACAAATGCTTTGTTGGCCCCACAGTTTTCGTTGCACCAAAAGATCGACCTGTTAATACCGGATACAATCACAAGAGTTAATGGATCCACGAGAGGCGGTTAGTCCATGTCACGAATCCTAAGGGGAGCATTGATCATCTGCCAACAATCTTGGGCCCCTCAACGTTACCCGAGGGGATTCAAACCCGACATCTTTGGCTCTGATACCAATTGTTGGCCCCACGGTTGTTGTTGCACCAAAAGATCGACTTGTTAATGCTCGATACAACCGCCAGAGTTAACGGATCCAGGGGAGGCAGTTAGTCCATGTCATGAATCCTGAGGGGAGCACTGACCATCTGCCAACATGCTCTCCTCTAGAATTCACAAGAAAAGGAATGGAATTACCATGTCTCCTAGCCTTCACAAGGTTGAAGAAAAAGGCAATGTTTATGTCCCCTTCCTGCAACCACTTGACACACGCTTTCTATTTCCAATAGATATCCTCCCACGGTTCACACTCCTTCAGAACTTTCAAAGCCTTCGCCTCCACCTTTAGAGAGTCCTCAAAAAGGCCAAACTCCCTAATCTCACAAGTAATAGCATCTAGCTTGTCCTGAGCAGCTGCCTTAGCATGAAAGATGTTGCCAAAACATTGCCTATTCCACCTTTTGAGCTAATACTTCACATACTACAGTTGCTTAACAAAAGAAAACATTGCAGTACCAAAAGCAAGTCTACCACAATGCCACCAATCAACAATACAATCTTACAGAGAGGGATCTTGTAACCACATAAGCTGAAACTTGAAAGAGGGAGGTCGAGCAACACAAGCTAGAGAAGTAGAGAGCTTAATTGGCCAATGATCAGATCCACACCAATCAAGAATCTTAGAGTTAACCAACCGAGACCCACCAACCCAAAAACAAGAAACCGGGAACTTGACAAACCTCTCAGCAACATAGTTTGTACCACATCTCCTATTGTTCCAAGCATATTGTCCATTACTAGGTTTAATAGCCACAAGATTTAAGAAAGAAATATTATCTCGAAGAAAAGTGGAAGGATCCAGCCTCATCACTCCTCCCCTCTTTTCATCCAGCTCAACAGTAGCATTAAAGTCACCAGCTATAATCCAAGGATAAAGAGAGACAGTACTTCGAATAAAATGAATATGAGACCAGAGGCGCAGCTTACCCAACAGATCCGTAGGAGCATAAATATTGGATAGAAGAATAATTTCCCTAGTCTCTAAGCTTGAAGCAACCACAAAAATATAAGACTTACAGGACATCCACCAAAGGGGACAAATCTTCAACGGATTCAATAAGCAAGCTAAACCCCTAGCACTACCTTGAGCACCAATGCATTGACAATGTCCACACCCCCAAATTTTAGGCACCAAACCACACATACTCTCAACTGAAAGCTTAGTTCTTTAATGAATAACATATCAAGTAAATGACTTCACACTAGATCACAAATAGCTTTTTGTCAAGAGCAAATGTTCAACCCCCTACATTCCATGAGAGAAGAATCATTTATGGGAGTTGGAA
Source organism: Sequoiadendron giganteum (assembly GCA_007115665.2). Lineage (NCBI taxonomy): Eukaryota > Viridiplantae > Streptophyta > Pinopsida > Cupressales > Cupressaceae > Sequoiadendron > Sequoiadendron giganteum. The sequence continues at coordinate 182,143,519 of CM021102.1, read as the reverse complement.
AATTGGGATTCAAGAGTTTTAACAGATCATGACTCCACCAATGTTTCCCCCATCATCTAAATTTTCTCCAAATCCTTCTTTCTCCTAGCCTTGGATGGTTTCTCAGGAGCCCCTTTTGACTTTTCTAAAGAAGCCCCAAAGAAGGAGAAGTCGTGTTACCCTTCTCCGCTTCAGACACCATCACGTCCAAGGGAAGAGAGCCCACAACCTCACTCCTATCCATTATAGCAAGAGCCACAGGAACAACAGTATCCACGATATTTAGATCTGCATCCATTTGAACCGAAGATAAGCCACCTTCCTGCATACCCTAAAGATTATCAAAAAGATTACCCTCCTGAACTCCTCCCAAGACACCTTGATCCAAAGCCAACATACCAGGATTGACATCCTGCTGACTAAGGTCGTCCAACACATCAAAACGATTAAAAGTTTCCCCTTTTTGCCTCTCCTTGAAGGTTCACTTTTGACCACGGTTCCTATTACGAGCCTTAACAGGAATAAAACCCTCTTTATCACAACTTCATCTGGAATACAAGCCTTGCCTTTGCCAACCTTAGGAGAATTCTAAGGGGGTTGAGAAGGTTGAGGCTCGGAGGAACGAAATCTAGGACATCTTCTCTATAGATGGCCATACTCATGGCACAACCAGCACCGAAAGGGGAGAATCTCATAATCAAGGTGTTGCATCCAAGAAAACAAACCCACACGAATTTCCAAAGAGTCTAGAAAAGGGTTACTCAAATCTATTTCTACACATGCGAGCAAAGGTCATTACCTTCCTATCCTGCATTTGTTGAGAAGGACCCATCGATTTCCCCAGTAATAGGACTACCAAATGCAAAATGTCATTTCGCCAAAATTCAGCTGGAAACCAAGGAAGGCGCACCCACATAGGAACACAATTCAGAAGCTCATGTGAAGGGTTAAAACCCATATGCCAAGGCTTGATGAAAAAACCAACTTGATTGTGAAAATAAGGTCCTTTTTCAAAAAGACTCTAGTGTGATCTGCCATGCAATAAAAAACAACCATGAAACAACTGCTAGTCAGCAATATAACCTCCATTTCATCCTCTAGGTTCCAAGTTCGCCTAGCCCACAACTCCAAAAATGGAAGCGAGACCTGCATTCCCATAAATTTGTATATTAAAACGTGATTAGAAAATTATTCAACATCCTCTCCGATTGAATCTGACTGAATCACCAAGAGAGGCCTCTCTTGTCTTCTCTTTAAGCAGCCATTAATTTTTGGTATGCAAGGGCCTCGAGACGGAGCAAACTCTCCCACCCCCTAGATTTGACAAAAGATTATTCTCGGCAACCTGCTTTGATGGAGAAGAAGGATCCGCACCTTAAGACGCACGAAAATCCATAATTGGCTTGGAGCTTGTCGCATCCCTTGAATCCATAAAACCACCGTAGATGCAAAGGTAAAACCACCGTGATATTGACCAAACACTAGTGATAGGAAGAGAACAACAAAAGAAGCGCAGAAATTAAAAAAACCCCACTTAAACACTTCCTTTCCCCCCTCCTCCCGAACGCAAAGAGAGTCCCCTGCAAAGAAGAACGCACCAAAATCTCATTCCAGGCAAAAACAACCACATGTATAAGGAAGAAGGCACATGTAGGTTGTTACATCACCAGCCGTAGGCCTGTAGCATACCCTCACCCGCGTTCACCATTCTTCGATCCATCTTATGATCTTTTATAAAGTTGGTATTAAAAGGATAGCTATCATTGTTTTTAAATTGATAATGTATTCAATTATAGGACACTTATTATTTTTAAATTGATATCATATTCAATTATCTTACCATTAGCCACCAACAAGAGACCATACTAATAAACTCGCTTAAATAAGACAAATATTTTAATTGCATACTTATTTTGAAATTTCTATAAATAAGCAATTTTATAATATACATTGGACCTACCACAAATATAAAAATCTATCTAAATAAGGGAAAACCTTATAAATGAGACAAAGAGAAGTAAATAAATTTAATCAAATGGTTTAAATATTTATAAAAGTTAGTAAACTTCCTCAAAATTTTGTAAATAAAATAGAAAAATAATTAAACTTAAGCTTGGAGAAAACTCAATGATTAATACATTTAAGATAGAGTAGCATTATGCATTATGTTTTTTAAATATTATTCTTTTTAACATCCGTCAATTTTTTTTAAATTACATTTTAGACTAATCTCATTAATCTAATGAATAAGAATAATTAAATTGGAGAATTATTATAAAAATAAAAATAATTAAACCAAAAAATTGATGCACCTAATAAAAGGCATAATAATTTGAAAAATAATTTAACATTTATGTATATTACATTGTTACATAATGATGATATGACTCATTGATCTACCTTAGGTCAAGTATTTACTATATCTTTGATGGCATGGTCAATGGGAAATGATAGATATTTCCAATTATCAATTAATACATTTTCATTGGTAAGGGAGATGCTGGCAATTAGCAAATAACATTAGGTGTCATTTTGATATGTTCTTTGGAACAACACGATCATTTCTTCACATAATTTAATAGACAAATAGATAGATCTTTTTTACGTTCATGAGGCTAAAAATAGTTTATGAGATAGACAACCAGCCTTGTCATTTTCAACTTCTCATTAAAAAATATACACAATGAAATCTAGAAATTTGCTCTACAACTTGTCATTTTTGTCTTCTACATTTCAATCATTTTCCTATTCAATGAAATGATAAACATCCCCATCTTCTCAATAGTATTCTCATTGAATAAATTATGCCAAGGAACAATTGTCATTATATTGGTATGCTTCTCTCTAATGTCCTTTAAGACGACATACTCCATAGTATAAGTTTTTTTTATTCCACTGCCCCAATATTGCGAAAAAAACACCCTTTCTTCCCATGCTTCTTTAGGCCTTTTCCACCTCCCCATTTCACATCAGAGTTGATGAGATTTGGTTCTTAATTGAACAAAAATAATCTTGGCTCTCCACGGAATATTGGTTGTTATATACGTTTTTTGCTAAAGATCACATGTGGGGTTGAACTCTTCAAGATAATACTTTTTTTTTCTCCCTAGCACTTTACCTCATATCCGCTTGCGAAACTTATTTTAAATAAAAGCTTTTATCTCTTTGTTGTTTTCATTTTCTCATATGTTTGTTGTTTTGTTTCATCCATCTCTTTTTTCTTTTGCTCATGGTGTCACTGAAAACAATATCAAACCATCTAATAACTTCCATTTGTTCAATTCATTTTAAATATCTTATGAGATGCACCATAGCAATTGTTTCAATAGGAGCTGCCCCAATTTCACTTAGCATGATCTCATAAGGAACTAAACCTTTTATTTTGAACTTGCTTGTGATCAAGCGCTTTTGAACCAATTTTTTTTTTTGAGGCGAGCATTTGCCTATTGACTAATAGTTGAAATTTGGGAATCCAAATTTGGCTAATAGTTCAAGCTATAACGCGAACTAAATCGCCATATTTTTATAAAATTTTGTTTTAGTCTTATTTAAATCGCCAAAGAATTTATTTTATTAAACTTTTTAACTCAAAATTTTGTCATAATATTAGATACATGGTTAGATCAGATTCACCTAAATTTTATTTTGGTAGAAATCTAAATTAATTCGCCAATAGGATGTTATAATTATTAATTGTTTTAGGGCCATATTTTCAATCTTTATTTGCCACCATTGATTTAAAATATAAACTAACGACCCTCATTGTATTTTGCGAGTTAAAATGTATTCAAGATTTGTAAATTTCATGGGGCCTGAAATATCATGGAGATCAACGATCCAAAAGCTATTTTGGACCCCATAAGCATTACGAATCTCGAGTACATTTTACCTCATTGTATTTTGTAAGTTAAAATGTATCTAAGATTCGCAATTCTCATGGAGCCTAAAATTGCTTTTGGATCATTGATCTTTGCAAGTTAAAATGTATCTAAGATTCGCAATTCTCATGGAGCCTAAAATTGCTTTTGGATCATTGATCTCAATGGAGATCAACGATCCAAAAGCTATTTCGAACCCCATAAGCATTACAAATCTTAGGTACATTTTACCTCATGGAATACAATGAGGGTGGTTAGATTATATTTAAAATCAATGGTGGTAACTAAATATAATAAAGTCTACCTTGTAAACCCATTGATCATTTCCATCCTCAAGCCCCTACTTTTCCATAAGAAAAAAAAAAAATCAAATGGAAGGATTCACCATCATAATTAATACAATTTCCTATTATTTTCCAAGATTCACCAAGATTTTCTACAAAATTTTAGTTGAGCGGTGAAGATAGAAAGATAATCAAAGATAGTAGCAAAGAGATCTAGCTAGATGAGATGATTAGAAGGTGAAGGGGCTGATCTAGAGAGTGGGAGACAAGTAGAACCAATCAAGTCTACTAAGTTCACATTAAGAACCAAATCTATAATTTGACCAATTGAGGGGTTTGGGTGAGAGTGTCCATGAATGGGGTCAAAGATACCCAAAATGTTACAACAAAGGACCCAAGCATCAAATTCCAATTAAAAAAACTTGGCACTACTCAAATTGTAGCTCAACAAATGTTCAACCACCCTAACTACCTTGACCACCCACCTATACATAAGGGATGGTTTGAGCTTTCCTACTTCATGTATTGGAATCAACATATTCATATTAGTGACCAACCAATGGCTCTCAATAAGCATAGCTTACAAAATTTCTGGATTAGACTATGTGATGAAGAAAATAAAATTTACATAGTCTAATCCAGAAATTTTGCAAACTATTATCATGGATTGTTGACCTTAGGGAAAACAACTCTTTAGGAAAGGCATTGCAACCTTTGAAAAGTTATGAGACTTGCCTTGTCTATGTTGAAAGAATCATGGACAGCTTAAAGAGGAGTTCCACGCATCTCTTGCAGATCTTGTAGCTATCTCTGAAATCAAAAACCTTGCCCATCCCCCCTCTTCAAGACGTCAACATTCTGTGAATGCAGCTTCCTTAAATACTAGCATTAGTTGAATAGTCCCACAACAAAGGAGCTTAATAGAAAGGTCCTCTGCTTTTCCTCATTAAATTGTTAATGGTATTTAAGGTTTCTCGTTGGAAAGGCACTCTAATAAGCTTTGAATAAAACAAACACCAGCATAAATGTTGCACAGGCTGAAAAAATAGATAACAACTAAATAGATTTATACAGTACTGATAAAAGACTGAACTTCAACAAATGGAGTTAATAGCAAGATGTACAAAGGCAACATACATTCACTACCAAGGGATATCATATCATAATCTTGCTTGCTGGATCAAGTTCACTATCAGAATGCATTGATAATGAGTTTAAATTCAAAGGGCTAATCATTCCAATATGAAAAAGAATGAAATTAAATTCAAAAGGAAATTCATATGCAAAGAGCTCCTAAGCCACAGGTAGATTGTTTTTCTCCCATTTTCCCATTAGCTCAGATTTTGAGCACATGTCAGTAGAGGCCCTGCTCTTATCAGAAATTGACAAAACTACCTACTAAAGCTAGTTGTTGTATTGAAGCATGTTGATGTGATTTGGGTTATCATTTCCAGCTTGGCTATCATAGGAAGACAATTTTATCAAAACTTGGAGGTGAAAGTTACTCACTCAGAAAGTCATCAATAATTACAACATTTGCTATTTTTGGAGTCAGATTTGATTTCTAGGGTTTTGACCCTTCGATTCTAGTATCCCTCCTAAGTCTCCCAAGTGTTTGCAAGCAGTTGATCTGAATTTGATTTAGTATATTCCACCAGCTTGATTATTCCCCAAATACTCTTCTATTCCATTTCAAATTTGGATATTCCAGTGTATAATGCAAGGCATCCTGACTAGATGGGCTGAATAAGGGACAAGGATTTGCAACAGAATTTCTCAGCCTGCCATTTTACAAAAGCTGCTAACTACAAGCACATGAGCAGATACTTTTAGCATACAAACATTGTATGAATTTGATGAGATGTAATCTCACAGATGATAGAACGCGAGGTTTCTTAGAGACTTGTTACAGCCTTTCTTTTTCAATACATCCTGTTTTAAGGGCTTTCCCATGGTTGATTGACCATGTGAAGCTTTTTGTTTTGTGCCATGGAAAGGTCACCCATACATTCCTCCATATAGCATCCTCTTCAGCAAAATTATATTGCTACATTAGGGCACATAACTTTGGCATTATAGCTTCCCTTTCCTTGGGCATCTCATTGACTTTGGTCAGTCATATAGGACAATTGTTGGGTTCATTTGGAAGAGTTTGATCTTCTTCCCAAAGAATACAAATAGCATTCCACATAGAGATTATATAGTTCCAGTTTCTTGTAAATTACAAATCACCATGGCCTAGACCAAAATTTGGACAGAGAAGCCTCTAATACAAATATGCTTTTTGTCCTGTCACTTGATGACTGGATGCCATGTGTAAGATAATCCCTATATAAAGGCGCCATTTACCACATCTAGCCCTGCTAGGATATTTGATATTCACTGATGCAACCAAGAATTTCATTATCGTCAAAGAGCAATCCTGATTGTAATAGCTTTCCATGCAAGTTCAACAGCAAGGGACTCATTGATAGTCTCAGCTTGTGAACATTAACTTGTACTTGAAATTGGCACCAAAAATTTGACCCATTAAAGAAGTGAGATCTTATGTTTTTAGTTAGAGCCCTGCCAAAGACATTTTTTAATACAGAATACAGAGCATGCTTAAGATTCTGCTATAATTGAACTTAAACAGCCTCATAGCCTGAGAACCTCAGAATAACAAGGAAAATATGTTATCTTCAGAAATCACAGCTGCTTCAGTGTTTGGCTTGGTATTTTAAATGAATTACACTAAGTTACCAAGTTCTTCATTTGAAGCCCTCGTGCCCGCTCTAGGAGTGCCTAGGTCCAAGAGCAACCGGGAGGGTCTAGGAGTGCCCGGGAGCATCCAAGGAGCGCCTCAAAGGGCACTCCTGGGCAATCCCAGGCTCTCCCGCAAGGACCGGCACCTTGCGGGTGCCAAAAATTATTAAAAAAAAAAACATGCAAAAAGTGTTTTTCAAGATAAAATTGTGAAAATGGCGTGCACCATGAAGGCTTGTGTGGTTTCAAAGGCCTTAATTTGGGCTTGGTGGCGGGGGCTCTGCCCCTCAACCCTACCCTATATCACAACAAGGAATGCACCAGGGGTGTTGCCCCTGGACCCTACAAGGGGCGCTGCCCCTCAATCCCATTAGGGGCATTGCCTCCATACCCCACGAGGGGCATTGCCCCCATACCCCATTGGGAGCATTGCCCCCAAACCCTCACATGGGGTGCTGCCCCTCGACCCCATTGGGGTCTCCACTCCTAACCCCCACTAGTTATTGGGATTTATTGTCACATAAGAAACTTGATTACAATGAGGGGGTCTAGGAATGGAGACCAAAACTGACAACTTAGACAATTATCTTTATGACTATCAGAATATCATTGATCAATGATGAAGTATCATACTATCAAAGATCAAATGTCATTATTATCTTAAAATATAATATTATATGATATATCAAATGTATTTGCAATTTTATATATTTGTTAAATTTTTTGCATGTATATATATACAGCCGTACTCAAATTACCATACCCAAGAAAGAAAATTCGCCGTACCAGCATACTAGAACCCCGTACCCATACCCAAACCCACACTAGAACTGGCAACTTAGGATTTACAGAATAGCAGAATGAAGCATAACAAAGAATAAATGACAGTACCCTTGCTATATCTAATTCAGTTTAGATAGAACAATACAAATATTATAAATGGACTACATCCATTGCTGGATTTTGGTCTTGACATTACAAGAGGGATGCTCGTGTATAAAATTCAGAGTAAAGTCACTTTAATGTGAAACAAATTTTGCTGTTTTCTTCATCTGCAAAGAGGGGTGTATAGAAAGAAATAATCTTGATTGTTATCAATTATCTGGTGGCCTGAGGATTCTTTATATCTTCAAAGAATCAGCTATGAATGTTGGTCAATATCTAGCTTTTCATTTCTACCATGATAGGCGGCTTCCATCAATTATCTGCTGACCTGAGGATTCTTTCTATCTTCAAAGAATTATCTGCTGACCTGAGGATTCTTTCTATCTTCAAAGAATCATCTGTGAATGTTTTGCTTGCTACATGCATAATATTGATCTTTTCATTTCTACTGTCTCGGAGACTTGGGGACTTGGGGGAGACATTCCCCCACCAGCCCACCACCAGCGCCACCATCCAACCACCACTGTTGCCATCTCCAAAACACCGCTAGACCTTCGAGGATGCCGAGGTGTCCTCAAAACATCTAGGGGACTCCTGTTGTCTCCAAGATGTATAATTCTTATACTTATACATCTTTTTATAACTATTTTTTCAAGTACCATATGTATTTCAACGCCCTGCCGCCACCCCACCACCATCCCCAAACTTAGGCCCTTGGTCCCCCCATCCCCACGTCCCCGCATCAGGAAACTCCGTGGAACTATGCTTATAACATGATTGAAAGATCAATAGCAAGGGCTAGCCAACTTGATTTTATATTTACGTTACTTTTAAGATTAAATTTATCAATCATGAATGATTTATTAAATATGCAGAGGCAAGAGTTCTTCCATTGCACTACTAACACAACCTTTAGAATGTCTTTTTACTATGTATTAACAATTTGAAAAAGGAAGACCCCAGCTGATTTTTGTGCAAGTTCTGCCTTGATGACTGCAATTTCTTCATGATTGTGTTCTGACTGAAACGTGCCATACAAGCCAATCTATTAATTAGTTATCTAGAAACTACCACATTGAATTTTCTTTTTATGTCAAAATACTTTGTAAATCTATTCATGTCAATTAGAAAAACAAACTCCATTCCTCATATGTGCTTCTTTAAACTAGGGTGATACACCATTGCCTTACAATTGCATTCTATTTTAAAATTCTTACTTAAAGTGACAAGGCACTTTTGAAGGCAAGATACTTAGAATTTGTTTACAGAATGAATTTACAGCCATGACAGCTAAGAGGAATACTCAATACACAGATTTAAAATTTCAATTATGAATTTTCATTAACAGACAAAGTTAAGCTAGAAGTTAATTGATTTTCCAAGACTAATGCAAAATACTCGAGATCCCAAGTGCTGAACCACCAGTCCTTTATTTTCACAGCCATTGAAAAAGGATCTGTCATCCTCCTTTGGGATCCGACGCCTCCAACTCATCAAGAAGCATGGCCTTGGCAGCTCTTCTCTTTCTTCTTTTGCCTCCCCTCTATGAAAACTCTTATCATGTTTCTGCAGATCTTTCAGAGCATTGTTATTCTCTTTTAGTTCTGCCCCCATATGCTGGTCCTGCGGCATTATTTGATTGCATTGATCTTCTGTAGTATATGGCAACTTATCCGCAGGTGTGTAATTTTTAAGGAGAAATAATAGTGTATTTATCAAGTTTGGATATTGCTTCACGTCTGCATTTCATTAGTACTTACAAATAGGTCATGGAATTCCCATTCTACAATCGACCATGAGAAAAAAAAATGTTGAACTAGAATACCAATTGCAGTTTTGTCTATGACAATGCACATATTTAATGAATAGTCCATACTCACATAGCAAAATATCACTTGCAATTATCATGTCCCAGTCTGGATTCTGCATGCCAAACTCCTCACCCCATGTATCTGGACACAGTTAAAACCCAGCCAAGAAAGAATAAATGAGATCCTAAACACAGTAAGTATATAAAGAAAGTTAAGAATGAACAGCAGATGGAATAAGGAAAGAATGAACACTACTACAGAAAGTGAAAGATAAAATCAGATAAATCATATCAAATCCTCCTTTCTCTCTTCAGATTTCTAACACAATCGATGTCTCTCACCATTCAGTTTCAATTTCTATACAAATTCACTCAATATATTCTACAAGTTACAAAAATTCATAATGAATCATATTGAATTTCTACTGTACCAAAGAATCAGGGTTAGAAGAATTACGTCGGATGTGGGGTAAAACTGATATTCCATTAGCTGTGCAGTTATGCGCAATATTCTCTTCAATCTCATTGTCATCAAAATCTGAAGTAGTAATATCAACTTGAAGAGACTTCTTCAGAAACACAGCCAATGCTCCTGTGCCACTGAATGTTTGTAAGAAAGGAGATTCTAAGTTGGTTGGTCATGTTTTAGACTTTCAGTAAAGTACATAGTTTAACTTTAAGGAAAAGAAGCAAACTTCTTGCCAAACATAATAACTGGACACACCCACACATATGCACGTACACATAACTTTAAACAATATTCACTTAAAGAATTCTTTGAAAACATGAGAACTGCTCACACATGCAAGAGAGTACAACACACATGCACAGTGTTCATGTTTTTCATGTTGTATTTTAAAATGTTTCTTATATCTCATTAAGTAGTATGCTTTCTCAAAGGTAATTGGTAGGCTCTGGTGGGTCTTACATACTGCTGTAACATTTTATGACGCCAGAAAAAACAGTTTTTTCAATCAATGATGAACAAAAGAAAACAGTTCAGGAACTTCCCTAACTTTTCCTAAACAGAAACCATGGAAAAGAACAGGGTCACTTTCTAAAAAAATAATTACTCCTCTACAGTTTTGGATTGTTACATGGGCATATGTATACTAATATGCATCCATGACCAAAAGTTTTCTACATATTGACATTAGTTCACCTAAATCATGTTGAAGTTATTGCAGCTTCGGGTTCATTCTTCCAACCTAATCGAAGACATGAAATTGCATATAGCCTTTGGCTATTTATTTCATTGTGATAATTAAGTGAAGGGGCGCTTCACTTGGAAATTATAATATCTCTTAATGGGCTAACCCTCCTTGAAGTTCGCTCTATTTATTTGTAAATATATTTTCCTATTGGAGGCCGACCTCCCTTGATGTATTCCCACTTGTGTATATATACAAGGTCATTTCCCATTCATGATCATCCGATTCATTCTCAAGAAAAGTTCACACCTATCAAGAGGAATTCGCATATTTGCAGCAGATCATATTTTGCTAGAGGCAGATCGACTTCAAGGAGTGGTGATTTATTTGTGCTTGCATCTAAGAGAGGTGCAATTCTTTGTTGCATAAATTCGGTCTCTTGTGTAGCAGATCTTCATCTGGGGCAGCAGATCTTTCTTTTGGTGCAGCAGGTCGAATTCAGGGAGAAGCTTATTCATGCTGTATCTTCGCATCTAGGGGAGGTGCTATTATTCTTTGTATCAAATTCAGCCTAGTGTTGGGCCTGACTTGTAAAGCAGACCTCTGCTCTTATTTATTGAATATATATGAGATATATTCTTGCTGGGTTTTTCTCCCTCGAGTAGGAGGGTTTTCCTAGGTTATCTTGTGGTGTTCATTGTCTTATTTGTTGCATTTTCTGATTGTTTTCATTTCTGATCCTAAAACTAACAATCATACATCATCTAAGACATATTTTACCTAAATGAACATCAAACACATGTAGCAAAGACCCTCTTAGTGGGTAGCAGTAAATCACAATCAGAAATTCTAGAGATCTCATTAAGGCTATTAAAATATTAAATGTAATATTAATGGTCATCTTAGCTTTAGTTAGTCGTCTGTTTGCTTTGGTTAGCTTTTAGTAACTTCTGATTACACTTTAGTTTGTTTTAGCATCTTTCCGCTTTTTAGCTTTAGTTTGCTTCTGTTAAGTTGTTAACTATTGTTTCTTTTTAGAAACATCATCTTGTAAAATTCTTTATAAGGAGCTTTCGTCTCCTCTTGTAATTACACAACTATGAGTATCAATTATCTTTTCATAGTATCAAAGCTTAGGCTCGAACCTGATTAAATAGAATAAATTTTTGAAGAAGTTTTTGAGGAAAAAATTTCAAGAAAAAAATAAAATCCAAAGTTTTTTTGAAGGAGAATTCGTTGGTGTATTACAGATGATTTTTTTTTTCTCTAGGCATGGTTTTTTGGAGGATTTTTGAAGAAAATCGCGTCATTTTTTGGCAGGTTTTGGATGCATTTCTTCTGGTTTCTTTGTTCCTGCTGTGTGATCGACGGGATTTTGAAATTCGTGGCTGCTAGGCAGTTTCTTCTTGGCTGTGTTTACCTAAAAATCATGGAGTTTTTCTTCAGATTTTTGAAAGATTTTTGGGTTATTGATTGAAGTTTGTGCTTACGCTAGTTTGTGAAAGGGTATTTTCAACTTTTCTAGGCATCTTCATCAGTGTTTCTAGGTGATTTTTGTAAAAAATCGTGTTTTCATGGCAGCCTGAAGGGTTGTTTTTTGAACCAGTTTTTGACAGAGTTTTCTGGTTGACAAATAACATTCTGCATAGAGTTTTTCGAAAAAAATTCTTAAAAGAGTTTTTGAAAAAATTTCTATAAATTTTTTTCAAGTTTCTGAAAGTTTTTCTACAAAAATCTTACTTTATCAAAGTTTTCGAAGGTTTTTCTAAAAAATCTTTCAATTTCTGGGCCTCTTTTAAGACGATTTTTGAAAAATCATGAGTTGTGCCAGCTGATTGTCCAGGGTTTGTGCCAGCTGATCACAGTGTTACCTCATTTTTGGAAAATGGGAGGGATGGCTGCTTTGTCCAACGTCATGTTGGCAAGTATGCAGAGGTTCAATGAGAAAAGTTACTACCTAGAAGCAAAAGAAGCTCACAGTTTTCCAGTGTCAATGTCTTGATTTGATTGTTCTATGGGAAAGGATCTGTAATCGCGATGCAGTTATGCTTCTCCAGTTATCAGCCACCGATTATATGTTTCCAAAATAATATGGGTAAACTAAGTTTATGTTTGTACGATGACCATTAAGGGAGGGTATTAACATATTAAATGTAATATTAATGGTCATCTTAGATTTAGCTAGTCGTATGTTAGCTTTAGTTAGTTTTTAGTAACTTTTGATTACGCTTTAGTTTGTTTTAGCATCTTTCCGCTTTTTAGCTTTAGTTTGCTTCTATTAACGATTGTTTCTTTTTAGAAACATCTTGTAAAATTCTTTATAAGGAGCTTTCGTCTCCTCTAATAATTACACAACTATGAGTATCAATTATCTTTTCAAAGGCTTTGGCAGTACTTGACTAGACAAGTCCTACAAATGACTTTAGTTGCATAGCTCTCTACTAGGACCATAAATTACCAATCCAGGTCATCTTTGTCAACAAAAATAAAAATTATATTGATTAAAAATACTAGAAGACTACACAGCTAGTTTGCTATATCGTATAGCCCAAAAATTGTCCAACCACCATGATAAATAATAAAGGTTATAAATTGTTATGGATCTGAGAACGCCCTCACAACAGAAGATGCCATCAAGAAAACTACCAAAGGTAAGTCCTGAAACCAGAGAGACAACAGAGAACCTTTAAAATTAATAACTTAACAGACACAAGAACACTAATGGACTAATCATATGCCATTTATGTCCTCATTATGACATCTATGATTATCATTGAATTGAAATAAATATCTGGTTTTTTAAGTACAAACTTAGTGCTTGATCTCTTCTGGCTGGCCTGGCATACATGACAGCAATGTTACAGTAGTGCAGTTAATTGGGCCACCATTTGATTTGTAACGTTGTAATTTGAGACCAGGAAAACAGTAAACACATCTTTTAACAATGCTAACAAAGCCTGTTTCAATTTTTTCCCCTTGGATCAAGATGTCACAAATTTCTGAATGTAAAAATTTGGTTTTCAATGAAACCCAAGGTGCAAATTTCAATAAAGAGACAAGGTTCTTGATGCAGAGCTTGAGTGATATGCAACCAGAGATAACTACATTCGAGGATAATCAGTAATAAATGGTGCTACTCGCAGAAAATTGATTTTCCTGAATTTGATTTAAAAAGGTGCAAGTGCTGCTTTCCACGGTGACACTGACGAAATAAGAAGAGAGTTGAGGCAAGCTCAACTTGTAAAGATACATTACGTACAAGTGTTATCAGACGAAATAGTCAAGAACTTAAAATCTAGAGACAGCTGCCAAAAATACCAATATGGTACTTCTATTTCTTGATTGGTATTCATAGAAACATATTTTAAGGATGCAGGATTAGGGATGACTCTATAAAGAATACTATAGTAACTCTTATCTTTCAAGGGATTACTAAGGAAAAATGGAACAGCTTGCAAGATAGCAGGGAAGCAAACACCCACAAGCACATCAAGACTGGGATAAAGTTAAACAAACCATTAATCTGGAGGTTTTTCCTGAACATTATAATCCCCCTTGCCCCACCAACCCCCCCTCCATGAATTTTTCACTTAGTAAATTCATATAAGATGGATGGTGCAGTAAAGGAGAATAGTCCTAACATGGAATTTCCAATGGGTCACCTTCTGAATATGCAAGAAGAGTGTCAGAATACATGCTACATCAATGGCCTCGAGCCACCCATTCCTCATGAAATTGTTATTGTTCGTCTAAATTTGGTGGAGAAATCGATTATTCTAGCCTTAAAATTATAATTGCTGGAGGTGACAGAGAGGAAGAAAAAGTGTAGCAGCCTGTCATGCCCCCACAAATGTAATACTAAATCTTGGCCGACTAGTATAATGAAATTAATTAAATTAATAAAATCAACTTAAGTTTGTCATAGGTGGCCGACTTTACTCATGATGTTTATATATATAAACAAGCATAAGACAAATCAGTGGGAAAAAGAATAGTACGGTGATCAGTATTAGTCTTTAGATAAAAGACATATCCATTAATATTAGAAAGAGTAGTGACTATTATCATTAGCAGGTGCAGCGATTTATATATAATAAAATGCAACGATTTAAGGCAGGCGTCTATGATAAAGGCAGCGATTGGAATGCAGCCATTAAGTGTGAAGGTGAAATTTAAAATAAGTAAACAAAAGCGGTTGTAGAGATTAGTTAAGGACAGCAATCTCCCTCAAAGAAGATCAGCGATAAACTTAAGGGATAATATTAATAAGTATTAATTATCCCTTAAACGGTAATCATTAACAGAGGGACATGCCTCTTGGATGAATACATACCATGAAGGGGGGTGTCTCTCAGCTATTTATAGATATAAGAAGAAGTGAGGTCTATACTAATGGGCAGGGAATCACCAGCAAAGGAGAATATCATCTGAATATTAAATCATCGAATGGAATCAGAGAGTTAATACATGATGGTAATCAGCAGAAAGATAATATTTTCTGAATATTAAATCATCAGCCATCCATTAGCAGATCAAGCAATCTGAAAATCTGATATATCAATCAGGTTTAGTATAAGAAATTGCAGGCATACAATCTGGTACGGACTTTAGAGTTAGCATGTAGTAATTAATTTATGAATCAGTTAGAATTCTCACATGCATAGTTCATAGTACTGCTGTAATGAGTCAATACTTAGATTATGATTTCCTTTAAAAGAAATAGTTTATATATATATATATATATATATATATATATATATGTCTTTATCCTATGATTTCCTTTAAAGAAATAGATGATAAATATATATTTATTAATGTCTTTATCCTATGATCAATCAAATGTAAGGTCAAAGGAGGCAAGTTAGTGTGATGCAGTTTACAGGCTCTCCCATGCTAAGTAGGCCACCTCAAGGGTGGAATTGTCTTGGTTGGTCATTCCTGCCGCGTGGGGCCAAGGGGTGAGTTGTCTTGGTTGGACACTGCGCACTCTTGGGCTTAGATGGGTTGAGTAGTTTACAGGCACCCCTCTTCAAGGTTTTCCTATCAAGCCAAACCATGATTTGTTGTTAGGATAGATTCAAGGAATCTCAATCATAAGAGGGATGGATAAGACGGCATGGATAGGAAAGTAGGTACAAGTATCCACTAAGTAGGCCACCCCAAGGGTGGAATTGTCTTGGCTGGACATTCCTGCCGTTGGGGCCAAGGGGTGAGTTGTCTTGGTTGGACGCTGTGCACCTTTGGGCTTAGATGGATAGCTTCGGGCGGACTTATCATGTGTCTCATCCAAGTCCTATTATGATTAAAACTTCCACTATGCATTATGGATATTGGTAGTTATGTATTTTGTATAGCTTAAATAGAAAAGGAATTTATTATGTTTTGATCATATGAATTATATTTTCGATATTATCTAACATGATTGCAGGATCTAAACCAAGTTTTATCTTGCTTGAAGCATTCAAGTGGTAAGTTATAACCCTAACTACATTATATTTGTGATTCTAGGGCAAGATTTAGGGCAATCCCAAAAGGGGACATTACACAGCCAAATGCAGGTCAAATGAACAACTGGTGAATGGGTGCATAGTGCACACAAATGAAAGCAAATAAGGAAGAACAATGGAGATCAAACAAGAATGTTCTGGAAGGAACAGCGTTGGATCCTTGCATCTACCATACAGAATGCCATAATCTGAAGTGCCTTTAACATATCGCAGCACTTGCTTCGCTGCAAGCCAATGATCAGCTTTTGGAGCTGTCATGAAGCGAGAAATGTAGCTCACTACAAAACTGATGTCAGGTCTAGTGGCAGTGAGGTAGATGAGACTGCCCACTAGTTGCCTGAATGTCGTTTCATCGACCGGAGGTGAATCAGAGTTGGCTGATAACTTCAGCCCCTTCTCCATAGGTGTGGAGGCAGGTTTGCAATCCTGCATCCGAAATTTGTCAAGCAGACTCCGAGCGTATTTAGACTAAGAGATAAAGATACCATCAGCGATCTGCCAAACTTCAATACCCAAACAGTAATGGAGAAGCCCCAAATCTATCATGTCAAAAGCCTGACACAAGTCTTGTTTGATTGCTGCAATCAAATGCGTTGAATTGTCAGTAATGATCAAGTCATCAACATAGACAACAAGAAAGAGAATATCATCACCAGAGTGTTTGACATACAAATTAGTGTCAGAAGGGCTGCGCTGAAAACCATGATCAACCAAGTACTGATCAATCTTGATGTACCATGCACGGGGAGCCTGTTTCAGTCCATAGAGTGCTTTCACAAGCCTACAAACCTGATGTTCTTTTCCGGCAACCTTGAAACCAGGAGGCTGCGTCATGTAGACTTCTTCCTGCAAATCACCATTGAGGAAGGCACTCTTAACATCCATTTGATGAACTGTCCATGTGAATTGGGCTGCAATAGCGAGAAGAAGACGAATTGTGCTCATCTTGGCAGTAGGAGCAAAAGTCTCCTCGTAGTCAATGCCCTCCGGCTGTGTGAACCCCCAAGCGACTAATCTGGCCTTGTATTTATCCAAAGTGCCATCGGCATGATACTTGACCTTATAAACCCATTTGCAACTGATGGGTTTCTTCCCAGGAGGAAGATCAGAAAGATCCCAAGTGTGATTCTTCAGAAGACTATGGTATTCTGTCTGCATAGCCTTTTCCCACTCTAGAATTCCTTTAGCCTCTGAATATGTCTGAGGCTCATAGATGCTGTGTAGGTTGGCCATAAGAGCAAAATTGACTGTGTTTGGCTACTTGCTCTTGCTGCGAGCTGATCTACCCTCAATGAGTTCATCATTATGAAGATCTCCGATAGTCTTGAGCCACCATTTAGGCCGACGAGTAGAAGTACCAACATCTGGAGGAGGAGAAATAGCATCTTCTGGAATGGCTGGAACAAAGTCATCTGGATGTGAAGCCTGAGGAAGATCGGGTGGTGCTATAGCATGACCGGTAGACTCCTCATCTTCAGAGTCAGAATGCTCTGAAGCCCTCCCATCAGGGGAACCAAGAGGAAGACGAACACCATCATGAGGAACCTGCATAGGCTGATCCTCAGGGCTGGTAGTAGGAACAAATGGACCAATAGTCTCATCAATCACAACATCACGACTGAATATGAGACGATCTGTCTCCACATCAATCAACCTGTATGCCTTGTGATTGTCGCTATAACCAGTAAACATCAATTGCTGGCTCTTGGAGTCCAACTTGGCACGCTTGGCGTCTGGGATCCATACATGAGCTATAGAACCAAAGACTTTCAAATGGCCCACTTTAGGCTTACGTCCTGACCAGGCTTCTTCTGGAGTCATCTTCTTAACGGCTTGTGTAGGTGACTGATTTAGGAGGTAGACGGCAGTATAAACTGCTTCAGCCCAGTATTTCTTGGGTACATTCCTATACTCTAGCATAGAACGAGCCATTTCAGTAATGGTGAGATTCCTACGTTCAACGACACCATTCTACTGAGGGGTGTATGGTGTAGTGAGTTGGCGTTTGATGCCGTGTTTAGCACAAAAAGTAGAGAAGTCAGTAGAACAAAACTCCCCCCCATTATCTGACCTTAGAGTAACAATGTGAGAACCTGATTCTTTCTCAACCAAGGCCTTATACTGCTGAAATGTACTAAACACATCTGATTTATGTTTCAAAAAGTACACCCACATTTTGCAACTGAAATCATCAACAAATAGTAAAAAAGTACCTGGACCCAGTAACAGATGGAGTGTTCATTGGTCCACAAACATTAGCGTGAACCAATTGAAGTACCTTGGAGGCTCGCCAAGAATCACCATCCGAGAATGGTGTCCAATGCTGCTTGCCAGCTTGACAGGCTCCACAAACTCCATGATTTTGAGTTTGGATCTTAGGTAGACCAGCAACCAAACCCTCCCGAGACAATTGAGAGAGATAGTGCCCATAACGCTGATGCCAAAGTTTGCTGATGGAAGTACTCCTTGCTGCCAAAGCGTGTTCCTGAGAATCACCGGAATCAACAAGTCTATACAAACCATGATCCTCAAGCCCCATGGCAATCGTAGTACGTGTCACCTTATCAACAATGCTGCAGGTGGACGAACTGAAAATAACATCCAACTGGGGAAAATGCTTCATGATCTGGCTGACGGAGAGAAGATTATGTTCCATGCCTGGAACATAGTAGACATCAAGAAAGAGTAAATTTCTTCCTCCAGAATGAATCTGAACATGGCCCTTACCGGCAACTGTGTACTCTTCGCCACCTCCAAATATCACTGAGTCAGTGAATGGTTCATATTTGGTGAACCAATCTTGACGATGAGTAAAATGCCGAGAAGCCCCGAAATCAATATACCAGGCAGAAGATTGGACTGGATCTGCAGTTCGCTTGGCCATAAATGCATAGAATGCAGACTCTTTCTGCTCGGTGTGCTCCGCGACATTTGCCTTTTGTTGAGACCCTCCCTGCTTCTTTTGTTCAGAGGCCATTCGGATTCGACAATCAACCTTTATGTGACCGTACTTATGGCAATAATTGCATTGAACGTTCTTTTTCTTCTTGTTGTCCTGAGAAGAACCAAAGCCTTTCGGCTGAGAAGATTGAGCCTTCCCTTTGTTCTTAGCAGAAGATTTGGCGGAGAATGCTTGCTCTGTGGAGGTGGAACTGGTACTGCTTCCAAATTGTTGTCGCCAGCGATCCTACTGCAAGAGCTTGTTGCAAAGATCATCAAACTTGAGATCAACATTAGTGGAGGTGATATTCAGCGTCTCGATGAAATGCTCATACGAACGCGAAAGACTCTTCAGAGTAATGACGACCATGTCTTCTTCCTCCATTGTTCGACCAATCGCCTCCAACTGATCACGAATGTCCTTGATCTTCGTGAGATGTTCCTGTAAGGACATTTTCTCATCCATCATGATGGAAAAGAGCATGTTCTTGAGAAAGAACGCTCTGCTCTTGTCGAAGGTTTCATGAAGTGCCTTCAAATGATCCCAAATTTCTGAAGCAGTTTTGCCAGACGGTACCTAAGGTAGCTGCTCATCCGTGACTGAGAGTTTGATGAGCATAATGGCTTCCCAATTGCGTTCATCCCATTTGTCCTGGTCCTTTCCGACTACAGTGGGACGAGCTGAGTTCCCCAAAACGATATGATCGAGGCAAAGATATTCGAAGATCGTAATCATACACTGCTTCCAGGTGTCGTAATTCTTCCCGTTGAACTTTTGGCTGCTTTCGAGCATGATATTCGTCAGAGATGCCATCACGTACCTTGTGGTCGAACAGGTGAGGGCAAAACGAAAACAAAAAACGCACAAATTCAAAGATGAAACCCTAGCACGGATTTCGAGGCACGTTGAGGACAAAATCCAAAAAATCTAAAGAATACCCATAAGAGAATGTTGAAAACCCAAAAAAATTGCTAACGACCCAGAAAATTTCATCAACACCCAATGGCACAAATTTTGAGGCACAAAAATCGAGGTACCCAGAAAAATTCGAGACCGACCCAGTTGAGATCTCGAAAAACCCACCAAAAATCTGTAATTAAAATAAAATTTCGACTTGTTCTTGAGGGTCAAAACCCTAGTCAAAGTTTCAGGCGGCCATGAAAGCTTCAAGAAATGCAAAAAACAGCTGGAAACTCCACAAAATCGCAGCACACAAGGAGGTGACCAGTATGAGAGCTAGGGCACACACAATCGTGCCTAAAAACGCGTCTAAACTTGGAGAAAATTGCGACTTAAACAGAAAACCAGAAATCTGAAAAAAACGTATATAAAAAAAATGCGGATTTTTTTTTTTCAGTCAAAAAACGCAACCAGAAACTCCTGAAATTCGCAGCCAAAAGTAGACACAAATCTTCTAGTTAGAGCACGCTAGAAACACACGCGGCCAAAAAACAAGAAGAATCTATGCCCAGCCCCGTCAGGAAGAGACAAAACCCGTCCAAGAGGTCGCGTGCGGGCCAGAAAAAACGGCGCCCAGAAAACGTGTGGGTGTAGAAGTCACGCGAACAACAGATAAGAAAACGAATCTGAAAAAAAGACGTGAGAAAGACCTCGGTTTGACAGAAAATCGCGCCCTAGAACACACGAAAAGTTTTCCAGACCAAGACAGCCCAGAAAAACACACAGAAAACCCTAGCCTGAAAAAATTTGAATTATGACTTTATCAAGCCCACGAATTTTTTTAGGGTTTTTTTTTTTTTTCACTGCTCTGATACCATGTTCTGGAAGGAACTCGAAAATTCTAAGTTGACATTAAAATGAAAAAAAGGAATACATTTAATAGAAGTAGAAATCTACTATAGATATTAAGTATCTACCTACAATCTACCTACTGACTACTGTAGCAACAGTAGACACCCGACTACTGTAGCAAAACAGTTACAAATGACCATTAACATAAGGAATAATATATTATTCTAACAAAGAAAACAATTTATTCGACTGCAGAAATCAAAAGAATTACAAACAGGCCACCAATATGTGAAACCAATCACCACTATACTACCCGAACCCTAAGAAATACTTGCTAGGACTCTCTGTAATACAATCACTTCACCTTAAGCTCTACCCAAGATCCAAATTACATGCCGATTCTCACTCTCCACAAGACCAACTTATCAATCCAAATCAAACTAGCCAACTACCAAAGCCCTTCAAATGACCAAGCATCCCAATAAATAGCACTAACACCAAATCTAGTTTGCATTCACATGGAGGATGGATGCAAGTCAATGCCATAAAGTGTGCCCAGGAGTAAATCCAATTTGCAAGGAAGAGATGTGCAGTTTGTAAGTAGAATATGCACTTGCAGGCCATACCTTAATAAATTCAAATTTGATGCTTCCTTGCCATTCCAGAAGTGACAAGCCATCAGAAAATCTAATCACTGTCATTTGATAAAAGCCCCTCTACTGATCAATTATTCTAATGTACTAACCTACATTGACCTTTCAAGGTATGCTCACAAGTGGCTAAGTTGCATGGCGTGAAAACTTCTTGCGCGAGGTTATGTGAGGTTAAGAGCAAGGCTACATCATGCTCAGTGCAAGGAAAGCTTGTGTGTGGGTTGAAATGCGCTTAAACAGACATGCAGCAAACCAACAAGGTCTCACAAGGCCAAACAATGTTGTGCCTTCTAGCAAGCAGTGCGGGAGACAAAAATTACCACCCAACAACAACAAATACCTGTGCAAGGCAACAAGCCAACACAGAAACAAACCAATACACGTGCAAATTAAACCTACATGTAACAAAATACCACCAACACCCAACACAACTCGCACACAAGTTAGGATTGCACACAAGGACAACAAAAGCAAGCACACTATATTTTCAGGTGATGCAAGATTTCTCCAACTCTAGGATGCTCTAGCATCAAGAATTGCTATCAAGTAACACCCCCTTGGAACTTCGTGCAGTTAGAATTTTTCCACCTCTAAATGAATTTTCAAATCTTCTCCTAAAAAATTACATTTTCAAAAGAAGGGGAAATTATACAATGTGGAGAAGCAAATTCTACTAGTCAATGGAGCATGAAAGTCTTAAAGAGTGTTGGGGATATTCAAACCGCAAAAATCAACAAGAAGGGGAGGAACCAAGAGTAGCTTTCATATATGTAGAAATAGAAAGAAAGAGACTCTTCAAAAGGGAAACCTAAACCTATTTTGTCAATTTCAAAATAAAAGTATCCTTGTCAAGCAAAATAATGAAGGGGGGAGCTTTCATAATTTCATTTAAGTGGATTCTGTATGCACTCATAACCTTATATAAGCCTTCATGAGGGATGATTCAAAATTCAGTTAAGAAAGATGATTATGAGATGGAGTCCACAGAGATAAGATAAAGTTTCTAGAAAACAACAAAATATTAAGCCTACTTCAAAAAGCCAAAGAGAGCAAGGCACTATAGCAGGTCCTTGTCCATAAAGTAATAGAGCACAACCATCTCAATTATTCAAATATTTTCATTAGGCTCTAGATAGAAAAGAAAAGCATAACTAGGTAAGTAAGGTGAAAGGAAATACAGCAAGGCTTATAAACAGAGGAGAGTACTCCAATGCAGAATATTTTCAGCAATTATACTATCAACTACTCATCCTAATATAAAAACAACAGTTTAATAGAGACCACTCAGTTTCATTTACAAGAATCAAACTATAAGATTGCAAACAAAATGCATATCTCCTTCAATTGATGGAAGTTTGAGACAAACCTTCCCAACTCTATAATTCGACGATCTCTCAACAATCTTTGATGTTCAATCAACCACTCTGCAAATATGGATGCCCCTGGCCAAAGCATGTTTGCATTAACTTCATGAAAAGAAAATTCTCGAACAACCAATGCCTGAAAAAGTCACCAAAATCAAGAAGATTTACAAATCAGCATTCATTATCTGCCTTGAAATGCTCTGCACTGGATCGGATAATACTTGGATATAGAAAATAAATTCCCAAAATGATTCAGAATACTGAAAAATGACTCCATGTGCACATAAAAAATGTGAAAAATGCAATATTATCAGTTTGCAGCCAAATTTGTAATTGAATTGGTAATGCCTAACTGTTGTGCATTAAACAGGAGAAGTCATTAGGGTGTGCATGCATTCACAAACCAAAAGAATATACATTAAAGAAAGGTTTTAAGTTAAATACTTATTGATTTGCACTAATAATCAAGGAATGTTTAGCGATGCTGTTAGTTTATAACTCCCATAAGACAAGCAACTCTACAAATATCATATAGCACGAGATGAAAAGCAATTATAGCTTATAATACAAGCATATGCTCTCTAGAGCTGCAAGCAACAAAGGTAAAAATCCATAGAAAAAGAGCATGTTAAACTGTGGCTCTGAGCCATCTCTGGTCATTCCTAATATCTAGGGGCAGAAAGAGATCCAGAATAAACTGGAATCTTGATGTGATTTGTTGTGACTCAAACAATAAGTAGGTCAAATGAACAACCGGGTAACAGTTGCCTAGAGTACACAATGAAAGTACAAGACTAAGGAAGAACAATAAGAATGTGGAAAACTCTCTATTTTAATTATATGCAGAAGAATTTCATTCCCTATAGGCCATCCAAATTGTATGGAACCCAACCAACATATGCTACCCAACCAGCAATATTCAGCCTACTTGCAAAGACTCTCTACATTACACTCTAACCCCTTTGTAAACTCAGCCAAACCTATGACTACCTTAACATGCCTTCAATAGCAATCTCACATATCGACTTCAACAACAACTTCAGCCCAAGACTTCAACTTTCTGCTCTAAAGGTACTGAATTTTGATGCAATGACATTTTAGCTTCCCCACAAGTGCAGAACAAAAAGGTGACTTCTACACCCCAAATTGCAACTGGAGCTTCAAGATCAAATCATGGTTCAAGTCCCATTTACTAGCTTGTTGATTTTTTGACTACTTTCAGAATATCTCTTTGCTTCCCATTCATGTGCATCCAACACACTACACCATCTTATGTAATGGTGTGTTTTGTTATCCAAATGTCAACCTCTCGGTGGTTTCTTCAATTCACTTTATCCTACATGACCTTTCCAAACTGACATGGCAACATGCAGCATCCAAGTGACACACTCTACACTATGCCGTTTCACAAGAATTCATACACCATATTCATAAGGTAAGAGCCTACTTTAGCCTGTGTGCCTATGTAACACCAATGTCTCAACTTTTGGCCTTTGCATTACCACAGTTGATCCCTCAAGCTCTCAAACTTGAGCTCACAATATTGCAAACCAAACCAGTCAATGCACACTCCTCAAACACAAAAGAAAGGAGACACTTTTAGTGTAATGCAAGATTACTTGACCCCTGGGATGCTCCTGCATTAGACACCACAGGTGAAAAGTTTGTGAGCTTGGTGCTTACAAATTGGCTTTTGCGAAAGACTGTTGGCCAACCAAGTCAGATTTCTTCAATTTCACTAATCAACAAATCCTCTTTTGGCCCCTTACCCCACCAAAAAATGAGATACTCTTTGTACTCAGTTTGGTCGGATTTCTTGCCAATGTGTTCATCAAGGCTCTATGCTATTTCATCTTGTCACTTTTCAAGTAATTGCCTCTTACAATCAACATTTTCCTGCAATGGTGATTCTTTGTTTGCAATAAATTTCAGCCCAAGAAAAAAAATACAGATCAGACACATTGAATATCAGTGATATCCAATCCCTCTAATAACTCAATTACATACACATTCTAAGAGAATTTATATGGTCCAATCTTCATGGGATTCTATTTGTTATTAATTCCTCTAAGGAACCTTTCTTTCCTCAATGTGCCATGAGAAACTTTCCCTCCAAGTAAATTTTCTCTCTTCTACGCATATCTACTAAAATTTTGTACTTGGCATTGCTCTTCTCTAGTTGTTTCTTAACTTGCACACAAATCTTCTTGATGTGTTGCATGAAGTCTTCAACTCTACACTAACATGCTTTTCTTCATCCACCTTCAACAAGTTTGTGACACCCTTCAACAATGTCCCATACACAATCCAAAATGGTGTTTTTCTAGTCGACATGTTCATTGAGTTGTACACAAATTATGTCTACACCAACATGGAGTCCCACAATGTTATCTTATCACACACCAAACACCTCAGCAAGTTGCTAAGGCAATGATTAACAATCTTTGTTTGACCACTATCTATGGATGGTATACAAAACTATAGATGAGTCTCGTGCCCAACCTTTTCCGAAGCGCTCACTAGAAGTGACTAAGGAGCTTAGTATCTCTATCAAAAATAATACTCTGCAACTTAACAACAAATTTCACAATTTTTGATGCATCATTTGTTTGAATGCAAGGAATGAAATGCACCATCTTTGAGAATCTATCAACAACTTCAAAAATCAATTAACCCTCTATGTCTGAGGCAATCCATGGATAGTTCCTCCCAAGGTCTATCAAGCGCTCACAATGGCTTGTAGCAACCTATGTTCTACACCATGCCCTTTGCTACTTGACACATTCTACATCTCTCAACAAATTTACGCACACGTATGCGCAAATTTGGCTAATGATACTACTCGAATATGGCTTGCATCTTATTTCTAAAATGGCCTCCCAATCCACCATTGTGCAATTCCCTAAGGCTATGTTCTACACCATGCCCTTTGCTACTTGACACATTCTACATCTTTCAACAAATTTACGCACATGTATGCGCAAATTTGGCTAATGATACTACTCGAATATGGCTTGCATCTTATTTCTATGAGGTTCTCCATCATAGAACTTTGTAGTATACACAAGTACTATACAAATATCCCTCTTGTGCTATGTAATCTTCAAATAGGCCTTTGTCTCTAGCCAATGGCTTCTACAAAGTTAATATATGTCACATATAAATCCTTCATGCCCTCCATGCTCTCTAGTTCAACAATCATTATGGACAACAAAACTTGACTCCTTTTGTTTAAAGCATCTACCATTTGATTTTACTTGCCAAACTTTTGTTTGACCACAAAGAAATAACCCTCCATGTACTCTATCCATCTCATATGCCTCAACTCCTAGCCATATACCAAGTACTTCTTCTTAACATCAATCTTCTCATTGAAGAATGCAATTGGTCTTTCTTCTTGAGTTAGCACAATCAAGTTGAAAAACCTCATTGAAATCAAGAAGTGCCAACACAGGCTTCAATATCAACTTCTTCAAAAGTTTGAAACCCTTGGTTGTGGCAACAATCAAATCAAACTCACCCATTTGCATACAATGAGTTAGTGATGCTACTCTTGGCTATAGCACACACACCACTGAAGTTTAAGATGAAGTTCCTATAGAAGCTCACCAACTCATGGAAACTTTTGACTTTTACAACACTCTATGGTGCCAACCATTTGACTATTACTCTCACTTTCTTTAGGTCCACCCTCGACCTATCTTGAGATATGATGAATCCCAAGGACAACAATTCCTATAGCATGAAACTATACTTCTTGAGGTTAATGTGCAACTCCTTCAATTGCACAAAAACTTGTTGCGAATGTGGAAGATGTTGCTCCCTCATCTTGTTGAACACAAAAATATCATCTAATTATATGACCACAAACTTGCCTAGAAATGGCTTCAGGACCTTGTTCATCAACCTTGTGAATGTGCCGGTGGCATTCATTAGCCTGAATGGCATCACCTTCTACTCTAAGAAGCCATCTTTTGTTTTGAATGAAGCCTTCCACTCATCTCACTCATAACATCAGCTTCTTCTTCTTGTTTAATGTATGACAAAGTTTGTTCCTTTGCAACCCCTTCTTGTTTGGCCCTTGACAAACTCTAATTCCATGTTTGGTCATAGTACATGAGTAGCTTTTACTCCACCATACAAGCTCTTGTACTAGATCATACACTAACTACATCTCCAAAGAAAAGCCCCAACTCCTAGAAGTTGTTCAATCATCGTAATATATTTCCACAGTGGAAATGCTTGATCATATTTTAACTATCTATTTGTCTTTGGGGCCATTGAACTTCAACTAGTAACCATTCTAGATAGATTGATGTTATAAGAAAAAAATTAAAAAATAAAAATGTTTGAAAAAAATGCAACACTGCAATGTATAAATGTAATAAAAACTAAAAACAAACACAAAGAAAGCATTCAAAATATTTCTTTTTTACTCTTAAAGACTTGTTTTTCTTTTTAACTTGAAAAATTTGCACAAAATACTTACCTTTGATCAATAAATGTCCTTTGTGCAAGCTAGATCCCTCCTCTAGCACTTAGCAAATGTCTTTGGCACCTTTACAATCCTTCACCTTGGAAAAAACCAGCAAGCTTCAAAAATGAAAAAATGACAACTTTCAATGCAATTGGATGTTTTTGCAGGCTTGTGTTTGTGAAATGAATAATTTGCAAATGTTTTGGGGCACTTTTAGGTTTTCACTCATGTTTTAGGGTTGAAAATACATATTTTATTGTTAAAAAACAGCAGATTAGACATACGATTGATGTTTCATTTTAATGGCAATTTTATCCTATGGATCCTCCCCGACAAGGTCGAACACAGCTTAGGTTCAGACAAGGCGCAGCCCTACCACCCTAGGTAACCCTATGGATATGTCTGAGATATACCCACAAGATACCTAGGGTGGCAAGACTGCAACCTATCCACCCTGTCCACGGACTAGTGCCCACTCTTGACCCAAAACCAATTCAATTCAGTGACAATAGAGAAATTGGAGGAACCCAACTACTTAGCACTATAAGTATCATCTACAAGGGGAAAAGATACACTACTTTGGGCCATCTTGTCAATAACAGCATTCATACCAAATTGGTGAGTTTCTTGAAGACAAAATCCTTTCATATGATGTCTTATCTAGTCTACTCACTAGTTCAAGCCAAGGCTTTCATGCGGTAAGATAAGATACAAATAGGTCAATTTTTCAATGATACCCACAATTGGAATACAATAAGGGCATGAAGCACTTCAAAACTGTTACCAATGTCTTCCTAATGCTTCCTAATGCTAACAATCAGAGAATTAAAGAATTAGAACCATGTCTGCATCTCAGTGTTGGCTAAGATGACCATTTTAGAGTGGGCTGATTGGTTTATCCAATTTCCCATTTTCACCTATATTAGAGTCTACTGTTTTGATTTGTGTCCATATAAGCTACCTCAATATCCAAGAGATTATGTAATACTCATGGAGTATTGTAGGCAGCTAGCGATGTCATGATTTTTGTAGAAAGCGGCACAAATTGGAGGCAAGTTTTCCCATCCAAATTGATCCATACAAGTGTACCAATGCCCTAGATGCAAAAAATATTGGGGTAAAACTTTCCAATTTTAATCTTAGATTAAACCATAAAAGTAGATGTTTTGATTCAAAGGGTATTATGGTTGAAAGAGTTGGGGTAAAATATGCTGACATGCCTGATATTGAAAATTTATGGGTGAACTGTGCCTATGAATCATGACTATGACTGCTCAAAGAAGGAAGCAAAGGCATACCCTAAAGAAATTGAGATCATTCAGCTCAAAATTGGTACCACAGGATTCAGACATTGCCTTGAAAATTATTAGGGAAAGTATTGGTAATTACAAGTTGCCAATAGGAGATAAATACTTTTAGTACATCTGTTTCTTGTGCATTCATGGATGACAACTTGGAAGAATTAAAAATTGGATTTCAGAAATTGGTGTAGATGTACTTAGGAGGTTCTTCGTTCAGTGCAAACAATATGGATGAATTGATGAAGGCTGTAGTGAAATTGGAAACACTTGAAATTAAGGTGCTAAAAGTACAGTCATTGATTGACAAAAGCAAGAGTTTTGTTCATCAACAACTGGATAAGGAGAAAATAATCCCCAAGTCTTCTGTTGCCATCACCAAAGAATTCATTGAGAAAGATCAACTAGCTATTGGAAAAGATGATATTCCAACATCAACTTTGCCAAATTCTTCTGGTTTAGATTCAAAAGCAGAGGAACTTTCAAATTAGCTATTTGTGGCTAATTCCATTTTTTATCATTTCCTAATTTTCACAGATGAGGAGCACCTATGTTCAGGCTGCTTTTTTTGTTTAGGACTGGATTTGCTTTAAAATATCTTTCTTTCTAGCATTTTTTGTAGCTTTTAGGGGTTGCCTTAAAACTTTGATTTTTTGGGGATAAATAATTATTAATTTAAATCCCTAAATCTTAATCATTTTAACCTATAAATAAGTGCCTTGGACACAAGATATTCTTAATAGTAGTTGATGTGAAGCTTATGCTAAAAAAACTACCATTTGAGCATTCAATTTGAGTTTTATGTGTGTGTAGCATGGTACATTTTATTAAGTGAATTAAAAACAAAGAACAATGTTGCACTTTGTATCAACAGTTCTATTCATTTTAGCAGTAACTTAGTGTGTCTCTAAAATTAATCATTTTCTTGAGATCTTTCACTGTGATTTTGTGTTAGAAGTAGTTCTGTTAATCCTTTCTTGTGTGTGTGGATCTACTGGTTTCAGTTTTCAGTCGATTAGAAAGCATTTGGTGATCTAGTTTACTTTGTTTCAGTTGCAAGTCTTAATCATAAAAACCTCATTTGTGAGAGAAGAAACTTTCAGGTCCCATGCTCATATTCCCGAGAACTCAAAAGATAGGGCAAAGTTTATTTCAATTATTTTTGTTTATGCAAACCCCCTTTGATACTATTGTAAAGTGTGCATAACTGTGGATTTTGTTCATTGGTTAGGGTTTAGGAGAGTATTTAGCTTCCAAGGAGCTTCACCTGCAAATTTGAAGAGATGTGTATCCTTGCATGCTGTGCCATTTTGTGTTGTCTCAAAAGAGACAAATAAAAATGCTAACGAGGCTGGCTTATAACATTGTTTGCCCACTTTGTCATTTTCATGTGATTTTTTCAGATTTTCTCCATCCTTATACAGATTGTCCAAGTAAAACATTTTATGACAATTAGAAGAACAGTGAACAGATGTTCATGCATTTGTAGCAAATTCTTGTGCATCTATATGGACAATATTTGAACTATGAGTTTCAGAAAACATGGGAAGAAATCTTATAACTGAATTCATTATTATATTGATATTATGTTAATAAAATCTTAGTTGATAAAACTTTAATTAACATCTTTTTTGAAATGATCAGAGCTGTCTCCAGAGAGACTTGAACACTTACAGCTACACCACACTCACATGTGCAGATTTTATTAACATCTTAAAATTTTATTAAGAGGTAAGGTTATACTTATATTATGCCACAGAATATTTTCTATGTTACCGCCCACAGGTACCTAGGCTTGGGTCCTGATCCAGTCCAGCCTGGGTCTGGAGTCCGGGTCCGGTTCCCTGTGGGTCTGGCCCTGCCGAACCCAAGCAGACCCGGGGCGTATTTCAAAAATTATCTTACTTTTTTAATTTTTTTTACTTTTTTTTTACATAAAAATATTAGATAAAGCCCCCCAACCCTAAAATTATGTCCACCATGAAGTTTTGTGTGGCTTTAAAGGTCTTAATTGGGTCTTATTGTGAATGCAAAATGATGTACTCCATGAAAATTTGTGTGGGTTTGGAGGTCTTAATTTGAGCTTGGTGGTGGGGACTCTGCCCCTTGACCCTGCCTTGTATCACGATAGGGAGCACGCCAAGGATGCTACCCCTGAACCCCGCAAGGGGCACTGCCCCTCAACCCCGCTGGGGGCGTTGCCCCCAAGCCCCACAAGGGGCTGCAGCCAAACCCTTGCGAGGGGCATTGCCCCCAAACTCCATTGAATTCATTTGATTTGTCATGTACTCTCAAAGTCCAAGTTTCCAAGTTTGCCTACAAGTCTTCATCTATAACATCGTCATCCAATTGGACAATCTTCCCTGATGCTTACCTGCAAGGAGAAATGCAGCAATGTCGTTAATTTTAATATATAATATTATAATATATATCATGACATTCGAGTTTGACTAATTGACATTCTAATGTTTTTTATTTTTATGGTGGTTTTGTTTATTGTACAATATATGATGCTATGTGTGGTATTTTGTGTTGATGTTAATGCAGCGTCGGTCTTCACTAGTACATGGGCCGACCTTATAATTAAGATATATTATGTACTTATTCTGGCCGACCTTATTTGTTATTTAAAATATCTATCAAAAAGGCCGACCCATATGAAGAGGCGCCAAGAAGGTATATATACAAGGTTACCTTTTGATGGTAACACATATTCGAATATACACAAAAGAAAGTTCGCTATTTTGGCAGAGCAGAATTCGCAGTCATAGAAGAAGCTCATACTTGGATTCGCATACATAGAAGAAGTTCATACTTGAACAGCAGATCATCATTTTGTAGCAGCAGACCGATTAAAAGGAGAAACATATTCATTTGTATCTTTGCATCTAAGAGAGATGCTATCATTCATTGTCTTATGTGTTGCATTTCTTTATTCAAATGGTTAAATTAATCTGATCTAAGAAACACTAACATTTTGAACTTAATTACTATTGTATATATATATATATATATATATTTATATGTTTTTGTATGGACGAACCCAACCCCAAAAAAACATTGTATTGAATCCATGAACTGAACCCTCGAACGCGAACCTGAACCTGAACCTGAACCCAAATTGGTAACTTAGAATATTTTCCATCCTCTTTCAAAATACTTCAGTTTGCTGTCTAACACTCTTTAGTAAGACCAAGATGGTTAAAGACATCTCTAAGATCTGGCATCACTTTCCTCATCCAGGCCGTCACACAGGAAAGCTCCAATCCTTTGCAAAGAACTGAGAAAGTAAACCACTTGGACATATATTGCAGACCTTATGCAAATTTGTGCCCGAAAATCATTCTCATGGCCCTACAAATTCATACTTGAACATAGGGTCTGTCTCTCCATTGTCAAGCCAGACATCATTTTAGTGAATGAGACCCTCTTGCAGAAGCCCACATGCAATTTCTTTTCATTTACTTAAGTCTTATATATTGTTTAAATTTTATACTCTTGAGTTTTGAGTCTTAACTTCGTGACCAAGCTTGGAAGTAATCCAATCCTCGCCGATCCACCTACACCTGGGGCATTTATGTTCAACCAACTTTAGGTCATTTGTGCACTATTATGGCCTTTGCAGGCAGGGCTTGACTGGCATGTTGATTGGGAGAATACTGTTTGACCTATCTATTGGCAGTCATTTCTTCGGGTTCCCCAAAGTCAGTACCTATTCTAATTCAAATACTATAATATGTAATATGCATAGCTCTACCTGTGCATTTGTCAAACAAATGAGCAAAGTTCAAAAGCCATTTTCAGCTCACACTAAATGTTTCTAAACGTGTTAATAAAAACAATCTTAATATATACATGTGTTCTAAAGTCCTTTACTCCTAATAATTAAGGGCAAAGATTTTGATCAACTCAACCAAAGTTCAAGTTACAAGAAAATATTAAGGGCAGGGGAGGAGAGTAGCACTTTGTTTAAGCAATGCCAGGAAATGTGTCTTCTCGAGCGTAACTAGCTAATACCATACAGATTCATTGGATCAACAAAGTAGCCCCTTATTAATTTTTCTTGTCACGGGGTTTCTCTGATAGAATGTACTTTTCCAAATCTGTACCTCAGCTAAATCAAATGTGCAGGGTTTGATATAACAAAAATGTGGTCAATGGGTCGAAGCTTAAATAGGTGCAATTTTAAATAATATATACAGTACATAATGTAAAGATAAAGTTGATTATTAGACGAATGGGACTTCATACATCTATGAGGTTATGACCTAAAATCACCTTACGATGCCTATTAACTCAGAAAATGTAAACTTTCTTGAATAGGAAATATAATTATACCATTTCCTCAAAACACCCTAAGATCGGGATACTGCAATTTTATCTAGAAAAGGAAAAAGAAGAAGAAGATGATTGTTGTACTTGATTTCTTTAAATACAAGAGATTTATTATATGAGGTTTTACAGACATACCATTCCTGGAAATGAGTGCTCTCTCTCCACAAATGCATTTGTTTGTGACTTTTCGGAATCTGAGCCAGCTGCGTCAAAATAAAAATACAAAGTATTCAGATAGATTTCATACACCAGGCGATAGAATAAAGATAGACATCTAGTGATGCAATAGTACCTGAGAGTTCATCTTCTTCGTCATTGGTGAAAAGGGAGGATGGAGAGAAAAGTGCAGTTTCCATTCCGTATGCCGTGCAGCAGAATAGTTTACGGAGATAAGTTATCTCCACATATATTTCTGCAATTTTACCTCGTCTGGATACCTCGGTATAATTCTACTTTGACTTCACTGCCTGTCAATGCTTTCTGTTTTAGCGTATGTACATTTTAAAGCAGGAAGAGAGGCCAGTGTCTGTCCAAAATATTGGATGCACTTTTACTAATAATTAACTAGCAATCGCACCTTTGTGTGCAATGGGTACGCCGAAAGTGTGGAAGGTCAATTACCTACGAAAAAAATTGATCTATTTTTTTTTCATTTCTTTTAAATTTCATATATTTGGAGAGAATGTGGGGTCATTTGGTAGGTTATTTAGCAAATGATGTTGTTTGTGTAACAAAGGTTTCAATGAAGAAATGATAGCTTCAAATCAAGTATGCATTCATTTATAAGGATCTAGATACGATTGAAACAAAACTTTTGAATCGGGAAGATAATTAGGCTTCATTATCAAGAGAGTCATGCTATGTTTGCAATAGGGAGAGAGAGGGAGTTATAGGAATAGAAATAGTGAGAGATAGAGATGGGAAGAGTGTGTGTGAGAGAGGGGGTAAGGAGATACAGATAGAGAGGAATATAGAGATAGATATGGAGATGGATATGGATATGGAGAAGGAGAGGGGTATGGAGAGGAGAGGGAGAGATAAAGAGAAAGAGGATAGAGGGATAGATAGAGATGGAAGAGATACATATAGAGAGAGGAAGAGAGAGGGAGAGATAGAAAGATAAAAATAAAAATAGGAAGTGATATAGAGAGAGAAGTAGAGAGAGGGAGAGGTGTAGAGGTAGGGAGAGATGTAGAGAGAATGAGATAGGTATAGAGGGAGAGATAGAAGAAGAAATATGGAGAGATATAGATATAGAGGCAAAGAGATAGATATAGAGGTCTAAGAAGAGGGAAAGGGGGAGAGATGGATGGATAGATAGGGAGAGAGAGAAAGGAGACAAATATACAAGACAGAGAGAGAGAGAGAGACAAGGAGATAAAGAGAGAGAGAGAGAGAGAGAGAGAGGAAGATATAGATATAGAGGCAGAGGGAGAGAGATATAAGGAGATATAGAGAGAGGGGGAGAGGGATAGAGAGATGGGAAAATAGAGAGAAGTAGAGGTAGAAAAATAGCGACAGAGAGAGGGAGAGAGAAATAGGGGAAGATAGAGAGAGGGAGAGAAAGATATATGGGAAGAGAAATAAAGATAGAGATATATGGGAAGAGAAATGGGAGAGAGGTAGATATAAAGAGATATATAGGGGGATAGGGAGGGAGCAAGCGAGAGAGAGATGGGGAGAGAGAGATGGGGAGAGAAAGAAAGAGGGAGGATAGGAGGGAGAGAGGAACATATCTGAGGATAGAAAGAGGGGGAGGATAGAAAGATGAGATAAAGGCAAGAGCAAGAGATAAAGGAGGATGATGTAGACAAGGATAGAGGGAGAGGATAGAGATAGAGATGGGGAGGAGAAATAGGAGTGTGTATGTGTGTGTGTGTGTGAATGAGAGATGATATATAGATGATAGGGAGGGGAAATAGGGTGTGTGTGTGATGAGATATGGAGATAAAGATAGAGAGGGAAAGAGATCTATTTATAAATAGATAGGGAGGAAGGGAGAGGGGGGAGAGAAATAGAGAGAGGATAGAGAAGTAGAGAGATATAGAAAGAGGGAGTGATAGGGAGATAGAGAGATAAAGAGAGAGAGATAGAGAGATATTTATATTGAGAAAGATAGGGGAAGAGAGAGATTAGGGAAGAGGTAAGGAGAGAGATAGGGGAGAGAGATAGAGAGAAAGATAGAGATATATATGGAGATGGAGATAAGGATTACTATATAGAGAGGGAGAGAAAGGGGGAGATGGAAGGAGACAAAAAGAGGGAGAGGAAGAAATAGAGATAGAAAGAGGGAGAGACAAATAGAGATACAATGAGAGAGGGGGAGATGAAGGGATAGAAAAGTAGAGATATGAAGTCATATATAGAGAGAGGTAGAGAGATAAAGAGGTAGAGATGGAGAGAGAGAGAGGGGGGGGAATTAAGTAGGTATAGAAAAAGAGAGTAAGGGAGAGAGATAGGTAGAGGGAAAGAGATAGAAGGGAAAAAAAAATATAGAAGGGAAGACAAACATAGAGAGAAATGGGGGGGAGAGAGGAAGAGAAATTGAGAGATAATGAGAAACATAGAGATAGAGAGGGAGACAAAGATATAAAGAGCTCTCTCTCTTCCCATCTCTCTCTCTCTCTCTCTCTCTCTCTCTCTCTCTCTATATATATATATATATATATATTATTTCTCTCTTTTCTCCCTTTGCCTCTCTATATCTTATATTTATCTTCATCTCCCTTCTCTCTTCCTCTCTTTTCTCTTTATCTATTTTCTTCAAGTGTGCAATGGGTACACTAAAGACCTATCTTAAAGGTAAATTATCATATCCTTAATCAAATGGCATGCTATCTTAAGCATAACTCTCTAGGGATGCATATTATCCTTGGATTGTTGGCACAAAATGACTGATCGAAATTTAGTTTCTCTCTCTCTAACTTTTAATTTAGATTTTAAGTTTTAAATTTATTTTATTATATAAATTGAAATAAAAATTCAAAATATAATTATTCTACAATAATTAAAATTTTAGTAAGACAATTATTTAAAATTAAATTAATTTTAATAATTAATTATTTTTTGTAATTTCATTAAAAGACATAAATAACTAAAATAAATTTAAAACCTAATTCTAAATTAAAAATTAAAATAGCATAAGCTAAATGCAAAATCAAAATATATCAAAATGCAAATATTAATAAAAATAATAATTTAAAAATATTAATAATAAATAATAAACTTATTAAGTTAACAAATAATTAAATAAAAAAGTAAAACTAATTTTAAATTTATTAGAATTGAAATATTAATAAAATATAATTCTATTTTTAAAACAACAACTGACTTTTAAATTGTTAAATCATTTTTTTAAATTGAAAAAAAGTAAGTTATTAGAATTTAAATATTAATAAAATATAATTCTATTTTTCATTTCAATCTTATCATCTTTTTTTCTTTTCTTTGGTTTTAAAATAAAAAACCTACTTTTAAATTGTTAAATCATTTTAAAAATAAAAATACAAAATGATAGTTGAGATTAATTACATGGTCTTGCATCCTTCTCCTCCATATTTAAAATTCAAAAACACATGGTTTAAATTTATTTTAATCGAGTTTAGGGATAATCAACAATTCACCGTCATGAAAAATTCACCAAGCAATTCACTGGAGCAGAAAATTAACCGCATTAATATTTTTAAGTGAGAAGGAAAAAAAAAATAGATTAATTTAGGTTAATTAGATAAATATAATTAGTTTAGATTAATTAAATATAATGTGTTGATAATTGAGTGTAGTAAATTGTATTAAGTATTTAAGTTTTTTTGAGAGGGAAAATGATACTTCGTTTGATAATCAAATTATCAAATGGATGAGATTTTTTAATTTGTTTAGTGTCAAACTTGGAAACAATGTCTCTTTATTTTCAAACTAACTAGAAGTCTAAACTAGATTTGTGTTCTATTAGAAGACAAGATAATGAATTTGAGATAAATTACTAGTTTGAATTTGTAATTGAGGTCTTGATTCATCTTGGTAATCAATAGTGTTCTACTTTGCAACTTCACACAATATGTGACTTGCTCTACTTTTCCAAGTGTATGGGGACAAGAGATGGTATTTAAAAATATTTAAGGGCTATCAATTAGTCATAAGGAGGAAAATTCTCCCATATCAACCCTAAAAAATTAAACAATATCAAATAGAACTAAGTATATAGATTATTCACTCTTTTTAATGTACCAAATCAAAATATGTCACTTTTGATTACTGCAATGCTCTAAAACGGTATATTTTTAATACTTAAGTGGATGATTAGGATCAATGCATTGAATTTCTTTAAATGCTATCACACATCATCAAATTGTGCAACAAAGTGGAAGAGTAGAGAGGAACAACCAGTGAATTTTGAATGTTGAATTTTAAATTTGGAAGAGAACAAGTTAGTGACCACAGGGTCATCCTTGTGATTGCAGACTTCTCCTGGAATGGGATAATGGTCAAATATAGGTGATAAAGGACTAAATGAAGGTAGGTGCATAATTGGGTGTGATAGATAGGTAGATAAGGTGAATGTATAAGAGTGACTATGTAAAAAAATAGGGCAAGATTAGGTGTTTAGGGATAAATTTATGTGCATAAATGGATAAAGAGGCTAGGGGAATGAGGTTAAATTCACACAAGATCATGTCATTTGTCACTATTTACGTGTACTAAGACATTACCTCAAAATATGTATAAAACTAAATGGTAAATGACATGCATGTACAATTTTCACCACTATGTGCACTAAGCATCTAAGTAATTGAAGTTTCAATGGTCAATTATCATCTAATATGAGTGATTTTCAAGAGTAATTACTTTTAATAATTTTCTTTATTTATATTTATTAATTAATAAGATAAAGGATTCACAAAACACACAAGCAACTTATATTGAACTAGGCACTTCTTTGAATTTATTTTGTAAATTATCTTAGACCTTCAAATCTTTTTATTAATGGTAAATATCTAATTCTTCATTTATAAATGGGTTTGTAGAAATAAATAAAGAAGCATTTTGAAATCTGCGTCAATTTCTTGATGTCACATGTAGTCTTAGAGTATTTTGTGATGTAGGTGTGTTTGTAACTATACTTTCATCATATGCACACTAATGGCCACCCCAAATAGGAGGGAAACACTGCATAGGCCCATCACTCATGTTAAAGGAACCTAAGAGCTCAAATGCATCATAATATTCCCTAAGTTGTTAGAGCACACTAATGAAAAATAAGAATTGTAGTGTTATCATGTGAAAGAATTAGGTATTGTTAGTAATCATGTACCTAAGTTTAACTATATTTAAGTTATCATATTTAATAGAAATGGTTGTCATCAAACATATTATCAAGCACACTTAATATAGAGATGTTGGCATAAAAACATGTTCTATTATATTTAAACTACTTTTTATAATTCTTAGTAATACACTATTCTATCA
This sequence comes from Sequoiadendron giganteum, assembly GCA_007115665.2. Taxonomy (NCBI): domain Eukaryota; kingdom Viridiplantae; phylum Streptophyta; class Pinopsida; order Cupressales; family Cupressaceae; genus Sequoiadendron; species Sequoiadendron giganteum. The sequence goes on along the minus strand of CM021102.1, from coordinate 182,104,994 downwards.
AGAGTACTCAAAGTTAAAATTTAGTTATATTATCTATTAGTTATAAACTAAATTCATATTACTTATCTATCTATGTCTCTTAGAGCATTACATCTCCCTCTATGTTCATTCATGTTACTCTCCCCTTAGGGTTTTTTTCTCCTTTTTATAGTTCTCATGCGCCTCAATCACCAAGTGGGGATTTGTTCTTGAAACAAGGGTCACAATCTATCTTGATTTGATTGGTTGGGGTTTATCCTCCTTGCTCATTGAAAAAATTCTTGCCACATTGTTTATCATGTTAGTCATGTGTGAACTAGTCATGTCCTCTTCATAAGGGTTCTCTTCTTTGATCGGATGTGTTAGTGACCAAATTTGTAGGTCTCAAAATTCATAAAAGTCCTATCATCGCCTAATTTTGTGTACTTGATCTATTTAACCACCATTAATTATCAATCTAATAAATCATGTGGGTTCCCCTATTTGTGAATGCAAGTTGTTCAATTAAACTCCAAGACATGCATGTCTATCTGTTGAGCCCTTGTCATTTTCCTAAGTTATGAGCTTGTAAGTGGATTTGATACTTGTGCACTTCTACACTAGGTCTTAGGGTTCCAAGTTCTCATTAAACCCAACTCCCATCTATTACAGTAAAATAAGAAAATCGCCTAATTAATTAATTAATCAATAATTAATGAGGTCCCCTTTTACTTTATTACACTTAAACTAAACTTAGGAGAGTTTTTTTCTATTTTTAGATCATGCACTTTGTTGTATCAAAGTATAGGATGAGGATAATTGTCATGATCTAATTTAATTTTGGCCCTAGGTTTCATGTAGGATTGTTTTTTCTTTTTCCTTATTATAAGGATTCATTATTCATCATTGTAACCATCCAATCCATTCATCCATAATTGAGAATCCTATTCAGTTATTTTTTTGGATGAATTTTATTCTCAAGGTTATATAGCACAATCAATTGATTTTTCTCTCCATGTGATAGTGTTTTGGTTGCAAGTGATTTTTGGGAGCAATATGGTTTAACTTGCAAGTTTAACACCCTCTTTGTAGTTTGTCATGTTCTATTTCCCTAGGCTATGGGTACTCAGGAGGACCTTGGACTAAGGGACTAGGGCTTGAGGTCCAAGTCCCTCCTAATGCCCTTAGCCCCACTGGTTCTCCCCATCCTTGCCTTTCAATTGGGTGCAAGCCCCTGGATGGAACTAGGACCTTGCAACATAGTTCCAAGTATTTGGTTCCCTTGACACCTTTGTTCTTACTATATTTTATGTCTTAGAGTTCTAAAACTTATTAAAACCCTAGGACCTAGGCCCTTTCTCCCATCTCCATTTCCCTTTCCCCTAAAGTCTAAACTTATGATGGAACCCCAAACTTTCGCACTAATCCCTAGTGACAAGTCCACCTTGACCCCTAGTCTCCCAAGCTCTCTTTGGATCTTAGTCCACACAAACTTTACACCTCCAACTTGTCACCCCAATCCTAAGTTCATCCAAACTCCTAATCCCCACAAGTTCTCCTTCAATCACCTTTAATTTCAACTCCCTCTCCTAACCTAATACCCCATCCCAACTTTTTTCCGATTTCCAAGTTTGTAGTTCCTCCTTCCCTCTACCCCCAACTCCCAATCCCTCTTGCACATAGGTCCTTAGATTAGGTTCTCAAATCAGAACCCCTGACAAGCACTAAAATTTCAAGCTTCACATTGAAAGTCAATTTCAACCTAGTAACCTTAATGTAACACACTACTCTACCTACCTCCCCACCATAATGAGATATTTCAATTAGAATAAATTTATGTAGTCCCTAGGGACACCTCTTGCTATTTTTTTAGCTCACCTCATGCCCTAACATGTTGTAACCAATTTTCTATTAATGTGGAGGACAATTTACAAATCAAGGAAGTATCTCCCTTCATGCCTTGTAAGTATAGCCAACTATCTTATATCACAATCACAAGCACAATTCATAGAAATTTTACATTTAAGAAATTTGGGTGTTTGTTGGAGGGCACAAATATAAATATTTTCATGTTTAACTTGTTGATTTTCTCTATCTCTCACATTTCTTGTTGATTTTTAGGAGTTCCCAGAACCTTGACACCCCTCGCCCCTATGTTATGACCCACTTAAGAGATATATAAGTTCATTCCATGTTAAAGGGTTGGTTTTTTGTTGTTTTTAGTCACCATAATGCTAAAATGGTCTAGTGTTTCAACTCATCCTTGTTCATCTTATTTTAGGAGAAAAATGGCTATAAAATTAGAAAGATATTGAATTTTTTAAGTGTTATCTATAGTAGAATTTCTCCATGATAGTTTGTATATTTCCAAAGAAATGTTCTAACTTTGTAGCTAGGGTTTCTTCTTTGCCACATGTTGGCACAGTTGTAATACTTGATTTGATGAATGTGGCAACATTCTAATGCATTATAAAGATTGTAATGGTCTCTTTAATATTATGCATGGATTTACATGTAGTTCTATGATAGATTGTTAATCATGCGCATTCATTGATATCATATATTTGATGTAAGTGTACAACTCATTATTCTTTGTGGTTTCATTTTTCTTTTATTTTGATAAAATTTGAATTTATTTTCCAATAGATAGCCATCATTTCAAAGAACTGATGATTCAATAATACACCTCTAAAAGAAAAAATCATTCATCATTCGAGTACGAGCTAGATTTAGTATCTGTGTAGTTTGTGATTCAATAGTTTAAACATGGATGTATCATTCATTAGCTTTATCATATAAATCATTTATGAATCATGCCCTTACACCCACATCTTTTATTTTCTTCAATGATAACCATATCAACTATATAAGGAATCTTATGTAATTAGTTCATCTTTGAACTAGTGATAATAACAGGGGTTATACATACATTGGGTATAGTTTCCTTTATTTTATTCATGTTGGGTCAACCCATAATACTGCGTCCCCCTTTTCGGCCAAAGTAGGACATTGAAATCAACATTTTTCACCAAACTTTCACTTTATGAAACCTATATCAACTAAACCATTGATAATTTGGAGATGATGTGAACTATTGATTTGTGAGGATTTGTGTATATATTTTAATACATTTAAAAAAAATTAAAAGCAAATTATGATTTTTTTACGTAACTTTTAATAACTTTTTTTTCATAGTAAACAACGTTTTTACAAAGTGATGTTTATGTCGTAATGCATAATTTTTTTATAGAAAGGATAAATTTTAAATTTTAAAAATATAGATTTTTAACATCAATATTTAGTGCATGGATATATTTTCATAATTTTTGTTGTATTTTTTTATTAAGTTTCAAAGTCTCTAGTAATTATAATTTGGGCATAGGTGTATGTCATAACACATAATTTGTTTTGTATGTATTGAAATTCAATTTTATTTTTTGTTGAAATAAGGACAAATACCTAGGGTACAAATTTTTTTTTTAAAAAATTCTCAGTTTTTCTATTTTTTCGTGTGTGTGAAACAAATCCCTTAATGTTTGGTGAAAAACCTACATTCACAAGAAATAAAAAATAAATATAATAATAAATAAACAATATTCAAAATTATGCATTTTGGAAAACTTATAATAAGGGATGCATACTTAAAAAACATAAATTCTAAGTGACTTTATTTGATCCCTCAAAAGGTAAATAAAATGTGGTTTTTTGTCAGCATTTTGATAGGTGTGAAGGAAACTCCATTGTGGGTATGATTTAAGACTAGAGGGGTTATATCCAAGGGGGTTTGATATAAAGGGGGGTATTATCTAACCCTATTCAATTAAAACCTTTTAGATGGAACCCATCAAGGATTAAATCATTTTTTTAAAAATGTAATTTCAGACAAAAATTAGGATGTCCCGGAAGTTGGACACATTATTGTGGTAGCACCTTGCTATATTTTTAATTATATTAAATCTTATTAAGGTTACCTTTAGGAGAACCCTCCTAAGCCTTGATGAACACAAATTCTAGGAGAGGCTACGCACTCTCATTATTAGCCTTGAATCCTCCATAAAATATTGACAAACTTTTAATTTATCCTTGTGAATGAAACCCCCTAACCTCGAGGCTAAAATATGTCATAGGATTTTGGAGCAACAATTTTAGGAAGTACCAGTTGGTGTTGTTACCAAGGATCCTAATACATATGTTTATATTTTGAAAACCTTAGAAAATAAATATCAAGTGCAACTAGGAAGGCAAGGGTCCTTGGTTAGTACTTTCAAAAAAATACCAATAAGGAAAGTGTATCTCTCCTAGTTGGAGAGTGGCGACTTTGTTGGAAACTAAATAATAGTTTTATTAAAAAGAAAAAAATTAATAATAGAGAGATGAAAATGGTCCAAAGATCAAAAATGATGTGAGGATTTTTCAACTAATACAAAAAATAGCAGGTCCAATGGAAAAGAAAATCTTTGGCCAAGCCATCTATGTCAATCCTCCTTGATTTAGTAGTAGTTCATACATCTAGTAAAGGAGATGCAGTTTTTGATTTAAAAGACCAACATAAAAATACATTGTATGACTCAACAAATAGCATGGTTAGACCGGTGGATCTCAAACCCTTAGGTGTATTTATGCCTCGCCCAAGAATCGAGAATATGGACTAATAACTATAAACTTATCTCATGAGTTACATATTGAGGATGTAGACATGAATCTTCCTCCACCTCCATGAGTGAGAAATCAAAAGGGAGGTCTACATCACAACTACCCTACTTCCTCTCATAGATCAAAGCAAGAATAAGCACTACCTTTTCTTGATGTTGATGATATACTTATATAGTCAAAAAATGAAAGAAGAGAAAGGGAAGTAGATGAGAGAATTGATTTAATATATCGTTTTATAAGTAGGAAAAGAGAAATTGAAGCTTAAATACAATTATAGTAGGCACAATTGGAAGAAAATACTCAATGATTAGACTAGGATTAGCATAATCATAACATGTTTAACCACTTATCGAGCATGATGCCCTAATAAACTATCAAAATATTCATGATCATTATGTGCGTCAATGGGATAATAATTTGATGAATGTGAGGTTGTAATTCAAAAGTTGTTCTTAGAGATTTCCTCTAGTAGGTAACCTCTCAAAACTAATTGGTATATACTATTATACTTCTTTATTGTTCCTATTTTCCCTAATATAACTCTAAATGAACAAGGGTAAATATACCAATATTTTGGGGTAATAATGTTATAATAGAAGAAGGGCATATTTGACATTTTGTCTATTTCATAGATAAATATGAGATAGAGGATGAGGATGTAATGATGAAATTGTCTATATAGTCCTTAGAGGAAAGTGTAAATGAGTTATCTAGGAGTCTCCCAGATGACAGTATTGACACATGGGAGAAGTTCATGAGAATTTTTAGATTACTGTATGGGGACATAATTGATCGAAAGTTTATCATCCACGAGCTCAAAACCATCAAGACATTTGTGAATGAATTAGTGGTGGATTTTAATAGTAGTAATCATGACAATGAGGAATGTACTAATGAATCTAAGACTTAATGGCTCTATGTTTCTTGTTTTATACTATGGTATATTTGATGCCAAGATTGGGCACTACCTTAGAGCTAAAAAATTATAGAATTTCAAAGGAGCATATGTTATTATCATCAATATTGAGAGTAATATGAGGGAATATAGTAAACACATCAAGAGGGTAGATGTTAATATATCCCAAGCTAACAGAAAAGCCCCAATAAAGTCACTTAATATTGATGAAAAGTTGGATAAATTGATGCATGTGATAAAGGATTTGGCATACAAGGTAGTAAGGAATGAAAGGGGTTTCCATCTCCAAACAACACAACTCATTTTAATGAGGTTCATTTTTTGCATAATAGGCCTATAATTATGACTGGTCCAAAAGGCCACAACAACATGACACACAAGATGCTCCTAGGTAAAGGAATTTCAAGAAACAAGGTAAGGTGACTCTAGACCCTATTTGAGGGGATAATGTGCATTATCAAGACACACTTATGTGGTGTGATATCTTTTATCTCCCTCATGATCTCATAGACTATATGGATGCTGTAGCTAATGGAAAAGATGAAGAAATTCTATAAGGGGATGAATAAGTCAAGTATTGTCATGATTAAATTGATCAGTTGGATGCATTCATATATGGATCTATGGATGAAAAATATTATGGATATTCTAATTAAGATCTAATATTTATCAAGTTTACAAATATAATCAAAGTATTGATCCAAGATCATATGATTTATCTATTCATGATTATAAACATCCGAGAGAAATCATGAGGTATAAATACAATGGTGGTATACTATTAGACAAGGAAAAAATAATACTTATTGATGTTGTAAGGATATATTCTTATGATGGGTATCAACTATTAATTATGCAAGTCCTCCCAAAGTATAATTCCAAAATTGTAATACCAAGAGGAGGTGAACTAGATTTAGAAAAGGAAAAGCATAAGTTAAAGATGGATCTATGAATTCTATCCTATAAATGGGACAGTGAAGAAGAATAAAAATAAAGTGTAACAAAAAATAACCAAGAGGAATTAGATTCTAAAAGGTAATTAAGATGCAAATATTTTAGTGTGAATGATGCTTCAAAGGGGTGAGGCCTAGTCACTAAGGTGTACCAAAATCATTCTCGACCAATGAGAAATGAAACAAAAAATAAATAACAAGATACAAGAGGTAAGGATTATGTGCCTTATGGATTGGTCATGCCTTATATTCCTTATGTTAATTATATCATTGTTCCACGTGCTACACCCCTACCTAATTACTATCTTATATATATGGCATGTCATGAACCAAGTTAGAATATTAATGTCAATAGGGGAAATCCTTAGAATCCTTGAAAATAGGGAAAAGGTGTTGTCATACTTCACTACTATAAAATATACCAATCAACCTACCATTGTTCTTAATGATGCTCCAAATTCTAAGGGTAATGAAGAAACCATTAGAGTGTATTTTTAGGATACTCCTTTATTTTCTATTAGTATAATTTTGACCTATTTTGCACCATGTTGATAATAAATAATTGGCTCATTCACAACTATATGTTAGACTTTGGTGCTTCAACTAATGGCATGCCCCTTATAGTCCCAAATAAGCTAAGACTAAAGGTATTTTAATCCTATGGTAAATTCTTTTCCATAGATTCCAAAGTGGTGAATGTCATTGGTTTTTTTTAATGTGGAAGTTTAGTTGGTTGTATACTTGAATAAATATTTCTTAATGAGCATAATCATTGTCAACTGTCTAGGGACCAAGTGAAGTATAATGCTTTCTAGGAAATGGGATACCGTAATGGGTGGTAGTATAAAAAATCTCTTATACTACCATTCCATCGCAAGGAAAAGCGCTCAAGCTACATAGAGAAAAGAATCTATGCAAAAAATTATTAAGGATAGATACAGAATTGTCAATGAATTGCATTATATCAATGTAGAACGTAATCACTTTATTGGATATTATGAATAAAAAAATCATGAGGTTGCTAAGTCTCCTACTCTCTCCAGTACTACTACAAACTCTTTCATGGTGGTTATTCTAAAGATGGTTCATGGGCTAGTGTTGTTATTGTTTTTTTCAATGGTAGATCCTTCAAATATGTATTTAAGCTAACATTCAAATGTACTAACAATATTGCAAAGTGTGAGGCTCTATTACTGGGATTGAATTTTATTTGCAGGCATGGGATTAAGTGCATAAGAATCCTTGGAGATTCAAATTTGTTAACTCAATAGGAAAAGTAATTAATAGTTGAATTGTATAAAAATGTTATGTGGGACACTATTGAACTATTTGATGTGGTTGGTTTAGATTGGATTGATAGGTTAGAATATGTTATTGTTGATGTTTTAGCTATTAATTCATTGAATTTTGACTTGGATTTGTTTCCCTCACACTATCAATATAGCATAAATATCCTCACAAGACCTAGTAGACCTAATAATATTTGCAACTTACAAGTGTTTAATGATAATCAACAAATTTATAGATTTATGAACTATGCAGATGAATTTGATAGGAAAATGATTGATTGGAAGCCAATGGTTGAACTTGATGATGGAAAAGAGATGCTGTTTGGAAATGAGGTAGTTTAGCTTAAGACCAATAAAATTCCCAAAGGGCAAGTGGAATTGGAAAAAATGTTCGATGGTGTTGATCATTAAAAAATTAAAAAATAATGAATTGATGAAAGAAACATCAAAGGTGTTGAAATAAAGAAAAATAGAACCCTATGTTTAATGTATAAAACCTAGGGTTAATTTTTGGGGGGTTGTATTCTTTTTGTAGAGTTTCATTAATATGGAGATCAACAAGGTGATTAAATTAACTTTCAACCATGAAGGTGAGCCAATCAGACCTGGATCTACATCTTTTTGAGCCTTGGAAATAGATTGGAATTTATTTTCTTTGATTAACCTAATTATACTATGTACCCTAATATGAAATTTATAAGATTTCGACAATTGACAGACTGTAATAGAGATTTACAAGCATATCTGGGAAGGGTAGAGTGTTGTGCACTTGCCATATAAATTTGGTATTAGTCAAAATATGAGGACATAGGTTCCCAAGGGTGTCTCTGTCCTTGCAGGTGTTTCCCGAATCTATTTTTGCAATCCTCTAATGTCAAATCTGAGACTCATTTCTGCTTGTAAACTTGCCAGATCACTGTCGGATAATTCTATAGGTGAGTTTTCATGAGTTTACAAGGTGTAGGGATTTGAATGAAATAATAGACAAATGATCTTCACACTTCCTTCAATCCTCTTCAAATCTAAAACCTACACATTCAAAGAGAGAAGAAATGTTGTGCCATTTAGGGGCTTGCCTTAGTCAAAGTCTGTGTTAGTGTTTTCACTTCCACAATGGCAATGTCAATGATAGAAATGATAAATGATAGGAAGGAATGATGAACCAAATTTTTTTTGCAACTCACCACCCTTCAATGGCTTCCTTGAAGGATTAAAGTTATGCACATCACCTTAAGGTCTTGGATCTTGCTTGCTTGATTGCTTGAATTTCTTAGAGACCTATAACAAGGGTTAGCCTTCACAAGCAATGATAACATGAACATACATAAATCACATAGGATTTGACATGATGTTTGGATCTTGAATTATTGCAATGAATCACTGAAATGTTGCTTTTGACTTGTTCTTAATGTTCACCTCTTACTTGTTAGTGCTAGGTAGTTCTTGTTAGATTTCAAATGATGCAATAACTAGGTATTTATAGGAATTTATTCAATTTCCCATAAACTAGATCTTGATAGTTGACATTTAAAACTTAAATTTAAAATGTTAAAATATCAACACTGACATATTCAAATTTTGAGCCCAACAAAATAAGGGGATAGAGCCTCCCAAGGGCATCCCACTTCTAGCCCTACTTTTTAGGGATTTAGGTGTTGAGGGAAAAACATTATATAAAATCATTTGTTCTATGCTTACAATTTATTAGAAATGATAAAAATAAGCCACGGAATGCATGATTTAAGAAATTAGGGGGTCAATGAGGCTCAATAATTTAAGGGGGGCAAAACATAGTGTGAAATTATCAAGGGTGACAATTTACGACACTACAGGTGTGAATCTTGGTATTAAGGCTAAGTTACCTAAAATCGATTACATCAATAAATGCTAAAGCTATTTGAGACAAGAATGTTAATATCGTTGATAAAAATATTCAAGAGATGTTTTGCTTTGTCATGATGAATTGAAAGAATATAGAGGAGATTTATTTCAATAAATGATTCCTCTGCATCTTGGTACAAAAACTTTCCTCCAAAAGTTAAGGCCAGATAATCCCACTCTCTCCCTTAAGAAGCAAAAATAATTAATGAATCTTAAGGATGGAAGAATCATCAAATAAATATAATATTCAAAGTGGGTATCTAATATTGTTCCAGTCAAGAAGAATATTGGGGATAAAAGATTATGTGTGGACTTCAATAATCTTAATGTCAAGTCCCTCAAGGATAATTACCCTCTCCCTAGCATAGATCACCTACTGTAGAGGGTCAAATTGGATTTGAACTAATTTTCATGATGGATGGGTTCTCAAGGTATACAAAGGTGGTGGTCAAGGAATTAAAATTACACAAGATGATATTCACAACTCCTTGTGGTATTATGTATATGTGAGAATGCAATTTGGGCTCAAGAATGTAGGGTCAAATTTTTAGAGAGCCATGTAGGTTAAATTTGTAGGACTCATTGATGAAATCATGGTGGTCTATCTATATGACCTTACAACCTACTCTAAGGATCGAAAATATCATTACAAGAAGTTAAAGTATATTTTTTAAATAACATTTTGAATATGGGATTTCTTTGAATCCTGAAAAGTATATAATTGGCATATAATAATGTGAGCTATCAGGACACATTATGTCTAATGGTGGAGTAAAGATTAATCCAAAAAGAGTCAAATCAATTTCCATTATCCCCAAGCCTACCACAGTCAAGGGATTTCAACCCTTCTTCAAGTAGGTAAGCTTCTTAAGGAGGTTTGTACCAAGCTTCACTAAAAATACTGAAGCGATCTCTAAGATGTTGAAGGAGTAATTAGTCATGTGGAGTGACAAACCTATTGAGTCATTTATGAGGAGTAAGGAAGACATCAAAGAAGAACTGATCTTGGTAAGTCTAGATTATTCTAAACCCTTCTAGATTTCTCATTTCCTTCCTACCATACTAGTGATGTCGTGTTGCTCCAAAAGAATAAGGATCAGTATGAGTAGCCTATTACATTTTTTAGTAAAAAATGTTAAGGGGTAAAAATGAAATATTCAATAATGGAAAAACATGCTTATGTCCTAGTCAAAGTCATTGAGGATTATAGACCATACCTAATAAGAGAAAAGACAACCACATACGTGCACATAGTAGTAAAAGATATCCTCGTTGAACAAGAAGCCTCAAGAAAAATATGTAGATGGATCAACCAGTAATATGGAATTGAGGTTCAAATGATGAGGCTAATCAAGGGCAAATGCTTGGCTAAGTTCATGATGGATGGAAATATAGAAGCGATTAAAGTAAATAAAATTGGAAATAATTGTGAATGTATTTTTTCCCATTAAAGGATGATCCGTAGTATAAGGATATCATCTTCTTCCTCTAGAACATGAAATGTACCTATAAGATGACAGAGCACCAAAAAATAACTCTCAAGCTATAGTCCCAAAAAAATGTTCTAGTACATGATAGCTTAATATGGGGAGATCCAAATGGACTACTACTCAAGTGCCTTGACCAAGAATAGTCTAGCAAGGTAATAGATTCATTCCATCAAGGAATTTGTGGCATGCATTTCCATGTCAAGATTACTATGTACAATATTCTCAGAGCAAGTTTCTAGTGCCATCCCTTATTCAAGACACGGTTGAAATAGTGAGAAGATGTGACACCTGCCAAAGGTTTACAAGGAAGTTGTAGTTTGGAGGTGGTCTTCCTCTTACATCTATGATGGTAGAGGCTCCCTTCTAGTATTGTAAAATTGACCTCATAGGGGAATTTCAAGAAAATTATAGTAATGAATACAAAAGGATTCTTGTGGCTACCGATTATTTCACTAAACAAGTTGAGGAAAATTTAAATTTTAATGCTACATCAAAGGTGGTAATTATTTTTCTATTAAACATTATAATTATATCTGGTGTACCTACAAGAATAATTATAGATAATTCCATATGTTTTAGATCACATAATATTTCAATTTTATACACAAAGTATGGTATTGATCTAATTCATTCCTCCCTCTATCACCTCCAAGGGAATGGATAATTTGAGTCTGACAACAAAAGACTTATGAAGATCATTAGAAAGATGTTGGATATGAATAAGTAAATATGGGACGACAAGATGAAATATGCACTATGGGCTAATAGAGTGACTTACAAGAATGTTATTGGTAAAAGTTTTTTCAACCTTATTTATATGATGGATGCCAAGATTTCAACCAGCATGGGGCTGCCTATGTATTATATATTATAGGATACTAATGGAAATGAAAATGCTACAATATTTGTAGAGTAATGGAATTAATAGAGTTGGATAAAAGTAGGAGGATTGCGTATGAAAATACCTTATCATATAAGAAAATAAGGAAATAACCATTTGACAAGAAATTACTTCAAAGAGATTTGCCTGTTGTAGATTTTGTCCTCATGTGGAATATTAGATTTGAAGACAAAGCTACCCATGGGAATTTTGATCCCTTATGGCTTGGGCCATATGAGGTTACTGAGAAATATGGTTGCAATGTGTATAACCTCAAAGATTTGGCGGGGAATTTGAGGGAGTTTCTCCTCCATGGCCAACATTTGAAGCATTCATTCATGTAATTAATAGTGGTCCTATCTTGTATATATTTTTTTTTTTCATGTTTTTTCGTGTCACATCTTATAAATACTGTGATGGTCATGTCTTTGTGTAGTCACAATATTTTTTTGATCATGATGAAATGTGTGGTATTATTCTCCTTTTTTTCCACTTTATTTTTTTCTCTTAAAGATTTGGATTATCATTACCTACAAGAGATATGTGTCCCCAATTAGATCTATTATTAGTACCTAGAGTATTGGGTCTCAAAATTCATAAAAATCCTAAGTCCTCACCTACTTTTGTGCACCTTCCAAGTATTTACCCACTATTAGTTATCTATCTAATAAATCCTAAGTGGGTTCCCCTATTATGGTTGTTAAGTGTTCAATTAACTTCCAAGGAATGTGTATCTATTGGACTCTTGTCATTTTCCTACACTATGGAATTGCAGGCGGATTTGGGACATGTGCACTTTTGCATTAGGTCTCAAGGTTCCAAGTCCTCCAAAAATCCAAGCCTCCACCCTCTCTAATAACTATTATGTTGTGTCTCCCTAAGCTATGGGTACTCAAGAGGACCTTGGATCAAGGGACTAAGTTTTAAGGTCCAAGTCCTTCCCAGTGCCTTGGCCCTACTAGCTCTCCTCATCCTTCCCTTTTTACTAGGTGTAAACCCCCAAATGGAACTAGGAATTTGGAACATAATTCCAAGTCATCAATTCCCCCATACCTAGATCCCTACTATGTTTTGTATCCTAGAGTTTTAGAACTCCCTAAAAACTCAAGACCCCCACTCATATCTCCACTACCCTTTCCCTTAAAGCCTAGACTTTTAGGGGAACCCCATACTTTAGGATCGATCCCCAATACATAGTTTTCCATGTCCCTTAATCTCCTAATCTCCCTTCATATATTGGGCCTATTTATATACATTGCACCTCCAACTTGTTCCCTAGTCCTAAGTCCATCTAGACTCACCCCATGGGTTCTCCCTCACCCTTGATATCGATTCTCTCTCCTAGCTCAATACCCCAATGTAGTTCTTTTCTAACTCCCAAGTTTTTATTCATCCTTTCCTTTGTCCCTCGACTCTCAATTACTTGCACAAAATTCCTTAGGTCCTTCCTAGTCTTGTAGCCCTTTTAGACATCAAAATTTCAAGTTTCATGCTAAAATCTAGTTTCAACCTACTTACCCTAACACAAACACTATTCTACCTACCTCCCCACCATGGTGAGATTTTTCAACAACTAAAATGAATTCACATGGTCCCTAAGGGATGTCTCCCATGATTTTGTCACCTTTCCCCATGCGCTAGTGTGTCATAACCAATTCACCATTAATGTGGAGGATGATTTGCAAATCAAGGAAGTGTCTCCCTCTAGTCCTTGTGAGTACAACCAGCCATATTAGCCCATGATTATTGGAAAAATTCAAGGAAATATCACACCTAAGAGATTTGGGTGTTTGTTAGAGGGTACCAATCTGAAATTTTTTATGCATAAAGTTTATTTTCTCAACCTCTCATGTCAGTTATAAATTTTTGGGAGTTCTAAGCACCTTGGCACCTCCCACCTTTGTGTTACAACCCATTTGAGAGCTATATATACAAGTTCATTCATGTACAAAGGGTTGAATATTTGTTGTTTTCAAACACCATAATGATATAATGGTATAGGGTTTCAACTCATGCCAATCTAGCTTATCTTGGGAGTAGCATACCCATGAAACTAGAAAAATATTAAATTTGTGTGTTATATGTAGCCAAACCTCTCTATGATAGTTTGTGCTTATTAAGAGGAATCTTCTAGTCACAAATAATGTTACACCCTGTTGTGTTACTACTTATTTACTTTTACCTAGATAGGTGAAAACTGCTTTAAATGGGTGTATTTATTTTTTTATGTATTTCAGAAATATGATGATTAAATGATTGATTTAATTTGATGTTATATAAAGATTCTAATTTTGAAATATATGATGCAAATGAATGTATTGTTTTCGGCTTACTATTGTTTCAATGTACTAAGTTGGATGCAAAAATTGAATCAAGCCTCTAGAAGAGAGGGGAAGTATCACTCAGAAGAACTTGGTCTGGTAACCTTTGATAAAACCTAAAATTAAGCTATCACACACACACACACACTTCTAGATTGGTCGAGTCAAGATAATAGCTTCAGGAATAGTAAGTTACCTTTAGTCTCAAGCTTGTGGTTTTATTTGCAAGCTTTCTTGTCTAGGGGTTAAAAGTGTTGAGTCTCTTTGTGATGTGTGAATTCTTCTTTATGTGTTTCTATTTAATCGATGGGATATCTACATAAAATGTACATATATGTATATATGTATGTGCCAATGATAAAATCATACACATGAGTAAATATGTGCATAAGTATACATAGATAGACATATCTACACATGATCATGGATGGATTACCCATATACATGGGAATATTGAACGGACAAGGTGATATATATATAGATTTTGTGTATATATGTCAATCAATATGACTATGAAAATATGTGTTTAAATATCAAGGCATGATATATATATTAACATATGGGTATGTATTGACGAAAAGGATACGTCCATACTAGTATATTAATATATATATATATATATATATATGCATGCATCAATAAGTGAAATGTGGGAATATGTGAATATGTATTCATATACCGAATAATGTATTTTATAAACTTTTAAGTTGGTATATATATTTATAATATTTATAATATATATATATATATATGTTATTGATTTCTATAGCGCTGAATTATTTATCAAGTGCATAACATATTAAACATACCATATGCTAAGTATTGCACACAACATATAGAGAAAGGGAATAACGCTTAACTTGAAGCAACGCATAAAAATAAGTAATGTTTAAAGAATTTAAAATGCTAAGTATTATGAAATATAGGCAATGTTGGGTAAAACACATAGTATCTAATGCCAACCAACATGTAAGGTAAACTGAAAAAGACTAAGTCAAAATATAAAGGAAAAAGTGAATACTCACATACAAGAAGCTTTGACTTGGTCATTAGCAAAAAATGACCAAAAGATTAGGGCGTGAAGGGTATAACGTGGTGCCAACTTGAGAATAGTGTGAACTGATTAGAAGTCTAAACTGCAATATGAATTCCTGCTATTGAAGCAAATCAAAATAAGAGAACTGGTCAAATGATAATTTGACCAAATAGTGTCGACCTGTAGAAGATAATTACCTTACATTTATGATTATCATTCTTGCTATCCATTTAAATAAGCGACTCATTCCTCATGGTAATATCTGGTTGTATATGTGTTTACTGTGCAATGATTTAAGCTGACACCTTTTCTTTTTCTTGCTGAGTCGAACCTTTTGGATTGAGAAGTGTCATCTTTGATAGCTTGTTTCTAGCTTGCAGTTGCTCACTTTTGTGTATAAATAGAGGTGTTTTCTCCCTCATTTAAATACATTATGCACACTTGATGCTTAATTTATGAGTTGATGCTATTCTAGTTTTTTGAGTTGAGAGTTGAGAAAGGTTTATAGAGAGTTTGTGAGAAGTTTTGTGAGTAAGATTTTGGTGTTTGGAAGAGAGTCAGTTGTGAATTACTTGTTGATTTTGGAAGGCTAGGCTAGGAAATTGGTTTGGTCAATTAGAGCATTGCATAAATAGGCATGCTAATTTATACTCTTTTATACTTTATTTGTATTCAAAAAGATTGTGTGTCATTATTTGCCTAGTTTATTGGAATTCTTTGCATTCCACTACGAATGATTATTATGTTGTGTGGTTTTGAGGAAATGTTTGAGGATGTCAGAAGTGTATGCAATCCAAGAGGCAAGTGATTTGGTGGTCCAGGTGTCAAGTTGTGGATAAAAAGTTGGTTCATTCAACTGTTGCTTCACCAGTTTTGTTGTGTGGTGTCGGCCTAAGGGTTTTGGGGTCGTGAAAAGTTGATTTATGAAAGGATTAGAATCATGGGAGTAATTATAGGTCATGCCAACCTATTTTGGTGAAGAACACTTTTTGGTTTCTTCTATAAGGTATGTGGGTTGGAGTTTTGAGCCGGAAGATTATGGTGTTACACGTTTCATCTAATTAGGCCAACCTAATTGATGATATGTTTGTTTGAGAAAGATGTATGTACACATATAAGGTTTATTTAGTGGGTGAAGATGTGATGTAAAGATTTTGTGTGAGATGTGATGTAGAGTGAAGTGTTGAAGTGTTATTTTTCATGTCTTGAGCCTCCTAGATCCAATGGTAAGGTTCGTTTTGTTTGAAGATGTCATCCATGGAATTTCCTCTACAAAAACCTCATATGAAAACTCAAACCAAGAAAACCCTTTTGACCCATATTTTGAAAACTTCATATCTACAATAAACCCAACAAATCTTGACAACGCAAAAGCCTAAATCTGCAAACAAACACTTGAAACATGTTTCCATATCTTGTAATTACTCAAATATAACATGCATAGCTATGGATAAAACTTTGAAAAAATCTCTCAAATTAGGGTTATAACAAAAACCCATCAACCATGAAAGCTCTAATACCACTTGTTAGGAAATAATGCATTAAACCCACATTCTTAATCCATTTCCTACATAACCCCATGATAGATAAATATTCATACAAGTAACTATAATGCATTAGAAAAACCACAAGATAACACAATATATACCCTAGGAAAACCCTCAAGAGGGAAAAACCTAGCCTCCAAAAGCATCCATACTCCATCATATTAGTCAACAATAAAGAAATACAAGTTTACAATTAATACCTCTAAAGCATCAAGCCTCTTAATGCATCCTCATGTGTCCAAGCATGAATCCACACATCCCATGCCATGCTTCATATGTGCACTCCTCAGAAAGACTCAATAATGACAACCCACTCACCCAACCAACTTTAACCACTAAACATGTCCTTGCTTTTATAGACTCAAGCTCACACAAATACAACCAAGTGGTAAGATAAAACCATGTGTCTTAAAACCACTAATCTCTTATTTAATGTTGGGCACTAATTTTTCACTTTATTTAATATTTCCCCAATATTAAATTATTATCACATGTCTCCCACACATTAAATAATAATACAATGTTACAATACGACATAAAGTGGTCTCCAAATAATTGCATAGTGTGATTAACCACACCACCTAGGTGCATCACAACTAAATAATTATTTAGTTAAAACATTATAATATATCAAACACCACCATTGATGGGGCCACTGGCTCGCCACCTGGGGGCCACCTAGTTGCCACCTATCAAATTGGAGGACTTTTTTTCAAACATGCATAACTTTTGCCCACGATGTTGGATTTTCAACTTCTTATACTTGTTGGAAAGCTAGTTATGAGCACTATGTAGTGGTATAGGTTTGGTTCCATGATTTTTCTATTTTAGTTATTTTTTGAGGCTTGAAATTCAAATGTTTTTGGTTGCACGATTTTGAGTATAAATTTTGCATACAAAATCAAATTTTCAATTTTGAAAGGCATTGGAGAGCATGGATAGTGTACTACACAATGGTTCAAATTTTTTTATCAGTTTGTGGTGTAGGATGAGTTTGGTACTTGTTTGATCACTTATAGGAGCTTGAGATTCAGGGTGTGATTGTGTGAGCATCCAAACGAGTCAAGAGGCAAAACCTTGAGGGATCACATGTTTTTATATGATATTTATGATGGTACATCTGATTATCAATTTTGTGCTTCTTGGTATAGGTTTATAGGTGTTTTTTAGATTTGGACTTTGATGGTGACAGGTACATAGGTTGTCTTCGGTTTTGAGGACATGGGTTGACATGAGTGGAGACTTGAAGTCTTGTATGGGTGATAGTTGAGTTCAGGTACAATGATGGCTATGGTTATGGTGTCATGGGTATGAAGGTACATTTATGTATTGGCATGACATTATCATGTATGTGGTTGTTTGGTGGTGATATGGTTTGATGTTAGAGAGTTTTTTATAATCTCCTTGATGCTTGTATGGTTCCTTGACTATGGTTACTCATTTATGGACATTGTTGGAAAAGTAGATTTATGGTTGATTTGGTGTTTGAGTATTGATTCTACATGATTATCTTCTTTGATCTCTTGGTTTTTAGGTTACTAATGTGATGACGAGTTTGCATGCTTCATTGTTTTGATCATGAGTTATGCAGGTTTGTGGATTAGCTACCCATTTTCTTGAAGTGTGATGACTTGATGTGGACTATCTATATCTACGATATTGGTTCAATGTTGATACAAATTTTGTTAGTTGACCTTGTTTGTGGTATTTTGTGCATTAGTATGTTACTTTGGGATGAGAGGATAGATGGTTAGAGTACCTAATTAGTTATTTGTTGGGACCTGTAGCATGTGGTTTGATCATGATGTCATGATAACTTGGCATATTCATTGGCTATACACTTTTAGTGGGAGATTTTGATAGAGATGACTTGGTGATGTAGGATTGGTTTGTGATGGTTTAATGGCAGTTGTATGTATCTTCTTGGCTTGGAGATTTTGGTTCTACTTGGTATGTTACTGAAATTTCAATTGTGTGTGTAGACCTGTATGATCTTCATGGAGGAGATGGTAGTCACGATGCCATGTGTAGCTCGGTATCACAGTTCAGTGGGAGTTGTTGGTAGTGATGTGGATGCATAATTGGTAATGGTTATCTTCATGTGATTGGAGATGTGGTTTCTTAGTTTAGAGTGTGTTTGATATTATGTCATGGTTTACTCTTGATGCTAGCTTAGAGTTTTGGCATGATACGTGTTCTCTTGAAACTAGGATGTATACATTGGTGCATGTGATCTCCTAGGAGGAGATGGTTAGATCATGTTGTCATGATAGGTTCTTGATTATGTGGTTGTAGCTTTGACATTGATCTTGTGTGTTCTCTTTGTATTGAGTACATTGTTTATTTCCTTGATTACTTCATGATGGTTCTATGTTTCATTTAGAGTTTGGCATGTATTGGCCGGTTACAGGTGCTCATGGATATATGGAGACGTGGGTGATGGTTGGAGTTCTCTTGTGATTAGAGACATTTTCTTGAGACAGTTACTCTTTGGATGTTTCAGTAGGAAGATCAAGGAACTTTCACCTGGGTATGGATGTGAGTTCATGATGGATCAATAGAGGAGATTGTTCTTGGAGTGAGTCATGATGACTTGGCTATCCTAGAGGATCATGCTCACTCCCCACTCTTGGTCTACTTGATATATTATCATTTGACAGGTATTTTCCCATTATTTCTTTCAAATGTGTTATGTTTCATGCTTTGATTTCTCATGGGAATGAGTTGATTCATGGTGATTAATTTTGGTCTCATTTGAGGATAGTTTAGCATGAGTTTATGATGCTTTATCTTTCATTTATATCAATCTTGAGCTATGGATAGTTAGTTCTGGAGGATTCATTTTGAGGGATGTTTAGCATGGTTATCTCCTTATGTATTTGAGTTTATGTTATCATTCATTGATGAAGAGTTTAGGAGATATTTTATGGGCTGATTTCCTTGGTTTGGGAATGGATACTTTGAGTTTGATATTCTTGGTTAGAGATTCTTACATTCATGTTGGAATATACATGATTCATATGTTGTTTGATCTAAGAGATTGAACGTTGTTTTGGGTGTTGTCGAGGCTTCTCATTTGGGGTTGTTAGAAGATCATACTTGACACAACGTTGCATTTTTTGAGGTGTTGGTAGAAGGACATGTTATGGTTTATATATTTTATATCTTCATGGTTCCTTCCTTGAGTTCATGTTCATATGATTTGGGAAGATGGTGGCAGCGTGTTATGAGAGAGTATGCAACTGTTTGGGTTGCATGTGTGGATCATTGTTATTGTTCTTGATACTTCATGTTTTTATTACTTATCACACCTTAATATAATGTTGATTGGTAGACTTGATATGCTTTGACATTACCTATGCAGTGGGAGTTCCTAGATATGTACTTCATTGATAGTTTTGATACAAGGATCTTGTGATTGTGGTTTATGGGTTGCATATGTTGTTGGCATGGGTTTATTAATGTTATTGATACCTTGGAGGTATGGATGGTTGGATGTATTATCATGTGTTATGGATGCTATTTCTGATCATGTGTGTTTTTTACTTGACAACAACTTGGCTAGATACCTTTTTATCAATTGTATTTGATTCTTGTGTTCTTGGATTGGTGCATCTTCACCTTGGAATGTTCCTTTTGTTCCATAGGTGGAACGCTGGAGGATGAGAGGAGTTCTTGCTTGAGATGGTGGTCACTTAGTTCTTATTGCAGGTATTTTGATGGAGCATGAGAGAATGTTACAGATTCATGTGGTTTCATGTATGGCTATGATGATGTATTTCATGTATTGATCCCTTATGTAATGTATACAACAAGTGGGAAAATGTTAGGATATGGTGTTGTACACTATTGAATAATTTGATATATTATGATGTTGTAATTAAATAATTATTTAGTTGTGATGCACCTAGGTGGTGTAATTAATCACACTAGATAATTATTTGGGGACCACTTTATGTTATATTGTATATTTTATTATTATTTAATGTCTACTAGACATGTGATAATAATTTAATATTGGGGAAATATTGAATAAATGAAAAATTAGTACCCAATATTAAATAAGGGATTAGTGGTTTTGTGGCACATGGTTTTATCTTACCACTTGGTTTTATTTGTGTGAGCTTGAGTCTATAAAAGCAAGCACATGTTTAGTGGTTAAGGATGGCTGGGTGAGTGGGCTGTCATTATTGAGTCTTTTTGAGGAGTGCATATGTGAAGCATGGCATGGGATGTGTGGATTCATGCTTGGACACATGAGGATGTATTGAGAGGCTTGATACTTTAGAGGTATTCATTGTAACCCTTGTATTGCTTTATTGTTGAATAATATGATGGAGTATGGATGCTTTTGGAGGCTGGGTTTTTCCCTCTTGAGGGTTTTCCTAGGGTATATCTTATGTTATCTTGTGGCTTGTCTATTTGATCTATGCATTATGGTTACTTGTATTCACGTTTATCTCTCATGGGGTTATGTAGGAAATGAATTAAGAATGTGGGTTGAATGCATTATTTCCTAACAGAAAGGTGATAGTGGTGAAGTATGAAGTGTGTAAAGTCAATTTTCTAAGCTTAATTAGAACTATATATTTAGCATGTTGCAAATGCATTATTAGCAGTTCAAAATCTGGTAATGAGCCATTCTTCTATTCTCTTTTCTATTGTGGATAGTGATTCCTTCGAGCAATGATCCCTTTGGTAGTGAGCCTTTCTTTTTTGACAGTGAGTCCTCTAATCTATAATCCATCGTGACTAGTTCTAATATATTGTGAGCTAATCCTTACCATGGTTTTTCCCTTCCTAGGGTTTTCCACATAAATTTGGTGTTCTTGTGTTTATTTTTGTGGTGCATGCTTCAATTTTTCTTTTCCATTTTTGTAAGTTTGATGAGATTCTTTGAATACATAGTTAAGTTGATGAATTTAATGAATTTAAGTGAATACCGATTCACCCCCCCTCTCAGTATTTTGGGTGTTCAACATAAACATGGAAGTACCAGTCATGAGATTTATCATATAAATAATTTATGAATCATGTTCTTGCAACCACATCTTTAATTCTTTGCAATGATCATAACATCAACTATATAAGGGGTCTTATATAGTTAGTTCATCTTTGACCTATGACAATAATAGGTGTCAAACATACACTGGGTATAGCTTCCTTTGTTACATGAACATGCTAAAGTTTTAGCTATTTCGAAACCTATTACGATTACCTCTAGGAACACCCTCCTAGACCTAAATAAGCCCAAATTTTAGGAGAGGCTACCCACTCTTGTCATTGCTCTTGAACCCTCCATAATCTATCAATGAAATTTTCTTTTTATCCTCATGAATGACACCCCTTAGCCTTGAGGATAAAACCATGTTTTCAAAATTTAGAGCAAAAAATTTGGGAAGTAATAGGGTGAACATTATCTAGCTTTTATGGTAATATTTTTCCCAAAATTTCACAAAATGCATGTGTCACTTATTCATTAATGTTTTTTAAAGGCACTATAGGCATCACAATATTCAATCGAGAAATTTTGATGATGCTTCTAATAAGGATTATCACTCATGATAATTACTCTCCCAACTATCATTGTTTTAAACCATTATTAAGATATGCCATGAGAAGAAATTCCATAACCATGTGATCCATGTGAAAATAAACATTCATATTTATATATAAAAGTATCTAACTTGTAATCATTAATAATTATAATATTCAAATCCAAAGAAACAAACTTGAAGAAAAATTGTAGTGTACATAAGTATTCTTTTTCTTCCTCAAAGAAATAATCAAAGCATACAAATAGCTTTGTGGTAGTGTATCAAAGTATTCAAGTGTGCATTTCCATACTATTATACCCCCTCAATATAAACTAATCATAATGGAAAAAATTCAACATGGGAAAATATACAAAATATAGCCAACAAAAAGCACTCATAACCATAATGCATCATGTATATACATGTGTTGTCACCACATACCACATCACATGAAACCAAAAACATGTGAAAGATACTAGTTAGAAAAATGTGAGGGGAAGGAGGGAATTAAAACTGGAATAGGTAGCATGAAACCCCACATAATACACCTTATGTCGTGGAAGCTACATAAGGTATGAATGACATAAATGCACATGATTCCGAGTAGGATGACAATGATGTCCAACCATTTAAGTGATCTATATAAGAGATAAATATGAAACCTCCATTTATACAAAGTGTTTGACATTCACTCCATGATCTTAGTCAAGCTCCTAGGGCTTTGCATGATAAGATGGATAATTTTATATTTGATTTTGGTTTCACTCATTTTTATTCCAACCCTATAATGTACATTTAGAGGTATAATATTAACCTTTTGATAGTTATCCTTTATGTTGATGCCTTGATCTTTACACGTAGTTCTTTGTCCATGATACAAAGTGTACAAAATAGTTTATTGGGAATTTGGCATGATCAATTTGAGACTTCTACACTACATTCTTGGGATACAAATAATCTTGTCTTATGATAGGATCTCTTTTTATCAATAGAAGTATCATCATGACTCAAAGATCATTGATTTTGTATGGTTGATTGTAAGCTTAACCCCATACCCTTTTAGTTTGGGGTTACTTTATCAACCATTTGTACTTCACTAAGAGTGGATTATGTTTGTATTAAAAAATAGTGGGTGGTATTTTATATCTCACACAAAATCATCTTGACATTTCATTTATGGTTGGACTTGCATCACTTGTTGGTATGTGGTGATTGATCATGCAAATAATATACACTCTTTACGTATCTTTTCTGAGGTTTTCTTGTTAACACATCAAGGTTTTCCTGTTAACATGTCAAGGTTTTCTCGATTAACACATCAAGGGGTCGGTAGTTAATTTTTTTAATCGATAAATGAAAAATGAATTTGTAAAACCCTAATTCTAGAAGCTTCCAAAAAGCTTGTTATAAGCAGCTGGGATGTATGTTGTGGTATGGTGTTTGCAATATTGTAATATATTTTGCATTGGATAATAAAACCATTGGATGGCTGAGTTTCTATGGATGTAGCCCATATTGGGTGAACCACGCTAAACTCTATGCTGATCTCTTTTGTGCTATTTATGGGTTATTTAATTTGCATATAATTATTAATGTTTATTGCTCCAATCTACCTGAATCCTAACATCACTTTCATTTAGGATCCCCGATTGATTCATTTGAAGGTAGCAAAATGTATTTTGAGGTACATTTAAGGCACTTCACACTTTGTCATATAATATTCATTAAGGGATAATTATTAGAATAAGTTGGTGATATTGATGGTTGTAAGTCCATCTTTGAATTTGTTTGTTGGCCTCATTAGGTCAATTAATATAGTTGTATAAGAAGAAATCAACTATTACGTTATCATGTACTGAGGTTAAGAATTATGGTGTTATTCTAGCTAGTAGGGAGGTTATTTTTCTTCTCTAGTTAATGATAAATTTTAATTTTCATCAAGATCACCCCAATACTCTTGGTGTGAAAAAAAGTGATATACATAATTATCGTAACTTGGCATAGTATTGACATGCAAACCATGTAGTGGTCTATTTACACTTCATTCAGTAGTTCAATCAAGATGCCATTCTTATCTTGGATTACTTGCATACTAAGGAGTTGGTTATATACATCTTCACTAGAAATTTAGCAGCACTATTAAGATTAAGGTGATATTAACCTTCAAATACTATGCTTATCTTAGATCTTCAAACATCCTATAATGAGTACTTGGATTCCCATGGAGGTTAGGATATATTATTATTCTCCTTGTAACCTGAAATATTTTAGTGTAATTAATAAAGGAGTTTACTTATGATATTGGTAGTTATAGGGTGATTTGAGTGCATTTATAACACTTTCTTATTCCTAGACACTAGAGGAGAGAGTAGAGTATCTTCATATCAAGTGGACCCTCATGAGTTATGGTCTTCATATCGGAGCACCATTTTTATGGAAGTGTGCCCATGACGTGTAAGAGGTAAAAAATGCTCTTCAGTGGTTGCTAGTTATAGTATATTGAATAATTAGTCATAGTGGTGTTAGATTCTTCCCATACCATGAGTTTCATGATTGTTGGTTTTGGTAAATCTATTTATGGATTCATCTCTCCAACTTTCTATAAATTATGTGAAATGCATAGTGTTTTATGGGTAACTTATAGTTTGATTATTGTCACATTGTTGAAAAGCTATCAAATTGAGGAAATAAGTTGATGTATTGATGTAACAATGTTATTTTGATTAATATAGACTTGTGCTCTCTTTGGTGGTAGAATTTTTATGATATGGTTTCTCCATGTACATTTAGGATTATGTGTTTGATTTTATGAACTCGTTGATTTTATTGTTGATATATTTCCTCCCTAATAACTTAATGGTCAATCATGTGTTAATCAGTAGATCAAATTTGTTATGCTATTTTCTTAAGTTTATTTATTTATTTTTTAATTAATTAATCAATTTTATTTTTATTTTTTATGAATAAGTGGACCAACATTATAAATTATATAAGAATTAGATTATACATACAAAAAAAGGTGGGTGGATATAAAATCACACCCCTAGAGTCCATACAAGGCAAATGCTCAGATCATAAAACATAAAAAAAATCCACTAAGTGGAAATAACAATAGAAGAGGGGGGAGGAGGAGGGTCCTCATCACTCAGTTTACCCCATATATTATAGATTATCCAATAGATGGTCACAACCCAAGTTGTCATCCTTATCTTTATCTTTATATTCTTTTTCATAGGCTAAAAAAATACTAAGATCTAGCTAAGGAAACTTTCTAAAATCAAATTAGCTAGGGACTCCACCATCAGGCCACCCAAAAGTCTCCCTCATTGGAGAAAAAGAGGTGGAGCATCAATGAGTGGGCCACAATTATTCTTGTTTTCCATGATCTCCTAGGAAAGTAGAGTATAAGCTTGCAAGCGAACAACATGGTTGTCACAAGTAGAAATATTTCATCCCTACCAATGCTTGTAAGGAGGCAAGTGGACCTAGGAAGAGGAGGGAGATGAGGGAAATCTTGCCTCAAAATAAGGGGAATTTTCTCAGTAGTCAAGAAACACCTAAATGTGAGCCACTTCTAATGTAACTTCATTAGCTTGCATTTGGATATGTAATTGTGAAAGATGATCTGCACCAAGCTAAACAAAGACAACACAAACAAGGTTAGTCATTCAAACTAGCACAAACATCATTCCCTATGAGATTCTTGATCAAACAAAGATGAAAACATGAAACAAAAGCATAAAAGAAATCAAATGAAAGCATGTTAACAAACTAAATAGATAAAACCTTTGTCCCATAGGGGGATTGGTGTCACTTTGATGTGAAAAGTGGCCCTTTCCCAATCCCTTTTGATAAGCTTCAAGATCCTTGATGAATTTGGAGTAGAGTAAAAATGCCTAATATTGTGGATGGATATGGATTTTATAAATGCTAATTGCCCTCAAAGATAGTGATAGAAATTGGATGATTGATGGATGAAATGAGCATAATGACCTTGCATGAGATTGTGGATGCATATTGTGTAGAGAAAGCCTCTACTTATAGGATTCAAGGGTTGAAGAATGAGAGGAATTGGTGAATGTGGGATAAAATGGGAGCCAATAAGAATGTGACACTTGTCACAAGGCTAATGGTTGAATATGTAGCACATTTTGGAGAATGTGTGAGTAAAGAGGATATAAGAGGCATAAATGAGGATGTAAGAAGGAGTAAATGAATGTGGTTGGAAATGTAAGAAGATGTTATTGAGAGTGTAAGAGAATTGAATGCCCTTGTAAGAGACAAGATGGCATGTAAGAAGAAATAAATGCCTTTGTAAGAGGTATTTATGAATGTGTAAGAGGATTTTTGAAACCTTTGGAAGGAAATTGAATGAAAAGGTAGTTGAGAGGAATATTCCTTGGAAAATGCCATTGTGAGGATAAATATAGGAATTAGTTAATTAAAATAAATTAATTTCATGTGCAACTTGGTTAGTTGACCATGGATTGGTTTAACTCTTGAGGAGTTAAAAGCTGGAGGATTTGTTAATGATGATTAGAAAGTGATTTTATGATTAATTAATTTAGAATTAATTAATTGGAATGGATTAGATGATTGTGACATTTGATTTGATTTATTTAATCAAATGAGAAGACTTAGGGAGATTTAATTAAATGATTTGATTTAATTAAATATGATGAATATTAATTAGACAAAAGGTGAATTAATCAATAAATTTAATTATTTGATTAATAGCCGAATTTGCTGAATTTAACTAAATAATGTTGATTATTCAATTAATTGGTTAATTCGAAGTCATTTTAGAAGAAATGGTGTTAATTTATCATAATTGGATGCATAGTATCAATCAAGACTTTTTATGTGTCTACAATCTTGACATAAAAAGGTTTAAGCATTTCAAAATATCTTAGATACGTTTTAATTTGAGGATAATCCTCTAGAAATTTATTTAAAAACTATGTTTGAGTTGTATCCAAAAAATTATTTGGATGTGGCTCACAGTTTCGACTACCAATTATCCCTCTTACCATATCCCTTTGATTCAGAGACACCCTTATGTTATTCTTCTAATATTCTTCAATTAGTGATCTCAATGCTTCAAAAATCGGTTTATCTTTTCATGGGAGTCTCCCCGAGAATGCCCATAATTTAGTGGAATCGATGTCCTCAAATTTTTGGCACCTTTGAACGACTCTTGATAAAGTTTTTCTATTGATTCTCAATTGTTGAATCATCTTTCTAATGAGATGAGTTTTCCTTGTTTGATTACTTACTAAATTCGATGTAATGACATGTCGTGTGACATTACTATCTTTTGAGTGTGAGATCTTACCCACTCTCTCGTATGCATCCATTAGGTTTTTCACAATAGTTTTTTCACTTGAATCATCTGATGTTCTCAACCCAAGAGTCTTCATGATGGACCTATACTTTATACTTTGCATCATTTCAACAAATAGTTGAAATCTTACGATCTCATTTAACTTTTCAAAGAACAATCTCCAAATATTATGAGCATATCTTCTACAAGTACATTGTGGAATCTAACCTATTGGTTGCAAAATATTCTCATCAATATTAATCAAAAAATTTGGCTTTTTATGCAAAATTCTAGGTGGTGTTATCAAATATAAATTCATCTCAACATTAGGAATTTCATCAATATTTAAATGAGATGGGCTAGATGGCATACCTTCAATCGAGGATGGAATAGATGACATACCTTAAGGTTGAGATGGGAATCATAGCGTACCTCCTTCCTCAAATGTGAGTGATGATGAACTCTCAAATTGAGATGAGGTAGATGGTGTCCCTCCATTTTCACTTGTAGTAGAGTGTGTGTCTCCAACTACAGTATTCAAATATCTTTTAGCACAAATCTTTCACATTCGTTATCTTTGTGCCACCAATTCCATTTCTATTTTTGATGGTTGAGGTTCCTCTTCAATTGGCATGCCTTTGCCAATTGTTTCCAATTTCTTCTCACGATGTTCCCTCATCCATGCTTCTTTCTTTGCATTCTTAGCTTCTATCTCTTCCTGTGTTGGTTTAATCCTTGATTGTTTCCTTGGCATGATGGATAATTTTATTTGTAGCATGATAAAGAGACAAATATTAGTTCCTAAAAAATGAATCCATACAAATAAATGAATATATGTCATTCAACCCTCACTAGCTTGTCAAATCTCACATGAATTTTTTGATGGAATTCCTTAAAGAAATATGGTCTCATGGCATGCCATGATTGCAAGATAGGCATAAAATGGAGGCCATGAGCCCCCAATATTTCTATGAGGTAATTTTTCAAACAACCCACTACCTTGTCAATGTTGTACTGCATTGACAAGCTAGTGAGATAGCTCACATGAATTTTTTGATGGAATGCCTTAAATAAATATAGTCTCATGGCATGCCATGATTACAAGATAGGCATGAAATGGAAGCATGGACAAGGTGCATGTGAATTGTTTGAAAAAAATGTTTTGGTAGACATGTATTCAAAATGTGGTAGCATAGAGAAGCTAGTACATCACTGTGAGACCCCATTTCTATGAGGCATTTTTTCAAACAACCCATTACCTTATCAATGCTATTGCATTGATAAGCTAGTGAGCTCACTAGCTTGTCAAAGCTCACATGATTTTCTTGATGGAATGCCTTAAGTAAATATGGTTTCATTGCATTCCATGATTGCAAGATAGGCACAAAATGGAAGCATGGACAAGGCATGTGAATTTTTTGACAAAAATGTTTTGGTAGACATGTATGCAAAATGTGGTAGCATAGAGAAGCTAGTAGCTCACTAGCTTGTCAATACGGTAGCATTGACAAGGTAGTGGGTTGTTTGAAAAAATGCCATAGAAATGGGGTCTCACGGTGATGTATGCGATGTACATCATTGTGAGATCCCATTTATATGAGGCATTTTTTCACCGTGGGACTCCATTTCTATGAGGCATTTTTTCAAACAACCCACTACCTTGTCAATGCTACCGCATTAACAAGCTAGTGAGCTAGTGAGATCACTACCTTGTAATGGAGACCTTGGAATGGGGTATGCCATCTATCAAAACATGAAATGTGGTCTCATGAAATTCCATGATCACGAGATAAGCACAAAATGGATTTTTTAAAAGACATTACAAACTTTCACGAAGATACAATTGGCTCAAGATTATAAATCAAAATTCCACAAATTTTGTCTCGACATCCTACCTTTGGAACAAGGTATCTAGGCATCAATCAAACTATTGAAAGAAAGGGGGATTGTTGGACAATTTTTTTTGGTAGACATGTATGGAAAATTTGGTAGCATAGACAAGGATATAAACTATTTGAAAAAATGCATCAAAGAAATGTGGTCTCATGGTGATGCATATCACCATGAGACCACATTTCTTTAAGGCATTTTTTCAAACAGATGATTGCCTTGTCTATGTTGTTTGATACAATTCTTTGGTAGACATGCATGGAAACTTTGGTAGCATAGACAAGGCAATCAACTATTTTGGTAGAATTGTTTAAAAAAATTCCTCAATGAGATATGTCCTTGTTGACTACAATGTGTTGGAAATAGGATGCCATTTAATTGCAATCCTAAAACATTATTTATTTCATGTATCTCATAAGTCCCTGCAATGTGTTTATCAACACTAGGATTAGGAAGGAATTAATATTTGATGAAATAACCATGTTAATTGACATTTGTATGTTATTCTAAATGTTAGGAACATGTGGGGACACCTTAGAATGGGCTCCTATAAAATAGGAGCACATGGGCACACACATGGGAGGTGACACTCACCTTGAGTTCAGTTAACTGGTTGGTAAATTGAGTACACTTTAGAAATGTATCCTAGGTTCCTACAAAATAGGGATTTTGATTTATGCATGTTGAGTACCTATAAAATAGGGTTTGAAGTTCAGTTGAAGTTTAGTTGAAGTTCTGTTAAGTTTAGTTGAAGTTCAGTTCAGTTCAGTTCAGTTTAGTTTAGTTGAAGTTCAATTAAGTTCAGTTCAATTCAATTCAATTCAATTATCTTCAGTTAGTTTTAGTTGAATGCTAGTTAACTTCAGTTAACTTGGAATGCATGGCTATTAACTTGAGTTGCATGAAAAATAATAGGAACTACCTTTAGTTAACAGAGGATGACCATTCTTGCATGAATGATGTTGAGAAATGTTTCAGTTAACAAGAAATATCTTGGACCCACTTTGGGCACCCAAGTTGGCTTCTTGGAATTAGCTCCTTTGCATGTTCAGATATTTCTGAAGGCTTAGTTAAGTGGGGCCCTCTTTTGGGTGCCAACTTTGAGGATGAAGCCTTAAGATATTTACAGGATAAAGGTTGAGTTATGACTTCAGTTTGGTACACCCAAATTGATGAAGGAGATGGTTTGACATTGTTATTCACGGCACAACTCCACTTGCATGAGATAGGCATACCTTTAAGGGTTAGAGCTTGAGAATTGTTATTGTAACTCATTTGGAGTTTACAATGTTGATTAAAGTCTATTTATCTCAAGAAAGTTGTAGAGAGAGTTTGAGAGTTTTATTTGTAGGTTGTGAAGAAGTTTGGTGAAGGAAAAAGAGGCATTCTCAAGCAAGAATTGAAGCTTTTTTTAATCTACTTCAAAGATTGAATAATAGATTAATTCTTGGTGGAGTTTTTTACCTGAAAGGGTAATCTACTTCAAAGATTGAATAATAGATTAATTCTTGGTGGAGTTTTTTACCTGAAAGGGTTTTCTCCACTGTACATCTTGTGTAATCTTTCTAATATCCTGTCTACTTCTATCAACTTCTGTCTACACTCTACAAATAGTAAAATGGATTAATCAGATAATCACCCACAAAGAATCTGTAACAAAGGAAAAGAATATTTAGATCAGCAATATTAAAGTTTTATAAAGGTATTAAGCTATTAAAACACCTCAATTTTCAACAAAATTATTGCAGGATATGCACAAAATGGATTTGTTGAAAAGGCTTTAGAAAATTTCAAGCACATGCAATTTCTAGGTGTAAAGCCAAATTACATTGCATTTTCCAACATCTCCCATGCCTATACCAAAATGAAAGCTTTGGAAAGGGGTATGCACATACATAGAAAAGGATTGAGAAATGATGTATTATATTACATACTTATAACTACTCTCATAAATATGTGTCTACAAAATGTGGAAGCATACACAAGGTAGGTCAATTGGTTTAACAAAATGCCTCAAAGAGATGTGGTTTAAAATATAATTGGAAAGTGTAAAGAATTGTGTAGTTTAAAATGTGCCAAGAGGGGCTAAGGTTATTATGACAAACAAACAATGATGAACATGGAATATGCATAGTAAAAAAATCAAAGCATTGTATTAAGCATGTATGATAAGGGATGATAAAGAAACATAATAGAATTAAGGAAAATGTAAATAAATTGTGTAAAGACTTCACATACCTAATAAACAGAGATTCAAATGGAGTTCTACCCAATTGTGTAGTCTTTGTTTCTTCTTGCATCAAAATCCTCAACAATTTGAGTTTTTCACAAGCTTGTTTCCTTTTCAATATTCAATTGTATATCACTCTTGAAATAGAATTACCAACAACAATACAAATAACCAATGTATTATGTTAAATTCCTACAATTCAATCACAATTAACATTGCAACACTGCAAAAATTGAGACTTGAATTGATATATATCAAATTCTATGTGAAAACTATGTCATTTCCTCCTTCCTAAGTTGGAAAAGCATAAAAAGGTGGTGGAAATTTCATGCAAAGGTGGTAGAATGTGAAAATTTTGCATGTGCACTTCCTAACAACATCAAAAAGATTCATTTTGTTGGAACACACACATAACCAGGAGAGTAATAGAGCATGTGGGCCTAGATCATGGATGTGTTGACTTTTTAACTATTTTTAGAGCAAGCCAAAATGCACTCGCATTATAATGTGAGCACGTTTTGACTTGCCATACAAAATGGCTATATCTCAACTTCTTCAAAATGCGCTCTCACATTATGACAAAAGTTGATTTTCTAAAGGTTTCCTCTCTCTCTCTCTCTCTCTCTCCTTATCCATCTAGGTTCTCACTTAGCCCTAAACCCTATCCCTAAACCCTAATCCATCA
Source organism: Sequoiadendron giganteum (assembly GCA_007115665.2). Classification (NCBI taxonomy): domain Eukaryota; kingdom Viridiplantae; phylum Streptophyta; class Pinopsida; order Cupressales; family Cupressaceae; genus Sequoiadendron; species Sequoiadendron giganteum. The sequence continues at coordinate 182,072,405 of CM021102.1, read as the reverse complement.
ACCCTATACCCTTAAACCCTTAATACCTTGAGCCTTAAACCCTAATCTCTCTCTCTCTCCCACTCCCTCTCTCCCCCCCCTCTCTCTCTCTCATCTCTCCCTCCCCCCCTCTCCCTCTCTCACTCCCTCTATCTCTCTCTCATCCCTCTATCTCTCACTCCCTCTCTCTCCCACTCCCTCTCTCTCTATTAGGTCTCTCCCTCAAGCACCCTACTTACATAACTAGATAAATCTCTCTCCCAATCCCTCTCTCTCCCTCTCTCTCAACCATCCCTCCCACCCTACCCAGGTAAGTCCCTCTCACTCCAACCCCCTCTCTCCCACTCCCTCTCCCTCTCTCCCTCTCTCTCAGGTCTCTCCTTCCCACCCCTCTCCCTCTCTTAGGTCTCTCTCTCTATAATCCCTCAAACCTAATCCCTCAACCCTCAACCCTAATCCCTCAACCCTTAAACCCTAAACCCTCAACCCCTATACCCTCTACCCCATACATTGGAACCTCAACCCTAATCCCTCAACCCTATAACCTCAACCCTCTACCCTCAACCCAATACCCTAAACCCTCAACCCTATAATATCAACCCTCTACCCTATACATTAGATCCTCAACTCTCATATATCTTTCTCCTTCCCTCCTCTTCTCTCCTCTCTATCTCATTTCTCCCTCCACTAACTCATTTGATTGCAAAATCCGATGAAAATTTCTGACGAAACCTGTATAATTAGATGTATTGTCGGGTACTTGTGATATTAAATGTGAAATTTTCATTTTTTTTAAATTTTATCCTCGACGTTTGTCAGAATTTCAACGAACCTTATTTTTTGTTGAAATTTCGATGAAGATTTTTCGTCTAAATTTTGATGGACATGCAAAGTTAAATTGTGTCCGACATAAATAAAAGTGAGCTCGACTATTTATTGTGATAGTGTTTTGCTATACTTGCGAATTTTCTATACTTGCGATAGTTTGTGGAGAACTAAGGACGATTTTCTTGGGAAAAATCAGAAAAAATTCAAGAAGATATTGCCAGGTTGAGGGTAGTCATTTCTTTTTCCAAAATTCATTTGTGAAGTCAGATTTGTACTTCAGGTTTGAAAATCATATTTTAAAGCAACATCTCATCAGATTTCATTTTTAGACTTGTGCATTTTCATAATTTCATTTCCAAATTTTGTTGTGCAAGTTCAATATTCTGATTTTAGGAGTCTAACGATTGGAAATCATAGTAAAATCAGAATTTAATAATTTCTGAAATTAGCATTTTAAAGTGTTTTTTGGGGTCATTAACTTCAAACTATCTTCTCTTTTGCAGGGGTGGTTGGATGCCAAATTTTTTTGGCGTAAAATATCATAATTATTAGATTTTGTTACTTGTCTATGATTAAAAATTATTGGAGTGTGAGTTTGATATTTTTTGAAGATCCAAATATTCAAGATTGGTAAAGAAAAATCATGTCAGATAATATTAGTCCATAACAAAATGAAGAGGCACTTGCTAGATTGTGGGCTAGATTGAAAAGAAAGGGTGATGGGAAATGTTATTGTCCTTGCAATTATTGCAAGGGCTTAAAGACGAGAAGACTTTTAATCACAACAGCTAAGAAACATTGTAGGCAACATGGTCACATTGAAGGGGAGCATGATTATCGTCCATTGGTAAGTTGTTCATTATATGTGTTTGTATTGATTGAATTTGTAAATGTTTATATCATTTTAACATTTTATATATATATATAGAAAATCACTTGATCATGATCATGGTTTATTTGTGTCTATCATTATTATAAATGTGGGGCACCCTAGGGCACATGATATGGATTATCACGGCTCGAAGAATGTGGTTTTGCAAGTGGAGGAACATGGAGTTGTGAATATCGAAGATGAAGTTAATGATCCTATGGAAGAAGATGATCATGCGCCAAAAAACATAGTTGAAGATGATGGTACAAATACATTGATCCATAACACATTTAGTGGCACAACTGATCATGATGATCGAGATGAATTTGATGATGTTCATGATTTACCTATACTTGAGAAGGCATATGAACCCCTTTATGAAGGCTTCCAAATAACTCTTCTCTCTACTGTTTTGTTGCTGGTGACCTTGAAGGTTATGAATGGTTTATCCAACATAGCAATCTCACGGATGTTAAGGTATGTCATATATGCCATATTTTTTCATCTATTTTAATACATCATAGTCTATTTTAAACCACAGTCTACCAATCCATTAGAGACTCACAGTGCATAAAACCATTGAAAATACGTCACAGTGATAACCTTTGCTAAGGGCACATGATAGTCTATTGGATTGTTTACAAATTCATATCTATGATCATAAGCATCATAAGCCTCTGTAATCTTTATGATTTCCCTAAGTTGAATGACCATTGACTTTGAATTTAGTTGACGATTCCTTTGTCTTAGCACTGTCACCCGTATTCATCAAATCACTATGCATTGTTGATCTTTCATCTCATAGTACATTTTATTGATATTTTCATACATTATTTTAATTGTTAAGACCACCCTTTATTGTTTATTGATTGTCTTTTAAATAATTATCTACCTCTCATGATTTGGCATATTCTTGAAGACTCTAAACTCTTTCCATCATTGCTCACTTGGTGAGGGGGACTGTCACTGTACTTGTTTGAAATGCTCGTGGACTATCATCCTTCGAATCTACCCTTTACAATACTATATTTTACTGCCCTTAGTTGATAGTCCTTCTAGGTGACTACCCTTTATATGTATGGTGATTGTCTTCTTTGAGCAATCAATTTGAGTGTCATTTTCTCTTTCATGCCTATTAGGTCTGTGCTCTGCTCCTCTTTTGTGCCCATTGACCTCATACATTTAATATGACAATCCTTTAGTGCTCTTAAGGTTTTTCATCATGATTCATATTCAAAACCTTTATAACACGGTCATAAAGAGACCTATTGGGCACAAAACACAATCATAAATTATAATCATTAATCACTGTCCAAATTTAGTATAACTGTCCTTTCAAATTCCCAAGTTCACTACCATTTAAATTTTCTAAAATGACTATCTTGAAGAAATTTATGACTATCCTAGGTTTTATTCATGGTGTTTGATATTTTTGCACCCTCATTACTATCATTTCCCTTGTGAAAATCATCTTTTGTTAGTTGATTGTCATTATTTTTCCTTGATATTTTACCCCTTTGTGATTTCTCATCAAAACTCTATATCTTTAGTATTCCTCCATAGCACTGCCCCTCTGTTACATCATACATTGTGTATTGCTTCTTCCTCATGAATATCAATGCACATGAATGTCCTTGCAAATATATGGTCTGTCTGTTTGTGACTATATTTTCATGCTTTTGACTTCCTTATTGCACTTTCCTCATAACCATCTTTAAATCATGCCATTGTCATAGTTTATTAGTCATAAAAAATAATCCTTTCAACTTCACAAGGTCACTCAATATTTGTCTTTTATCCCTGGAATATCATCATGACTATCTTGGTGATCATTGTCCATCATTTAATATTTTGACTCACTTTCCATGTCTTGAAATTTAGCATGTAAAACCTAAGACTCATGTCCTCATATGCTTCATGCCTCCAAGTCTGTCCACAAAACACAAGTCTTTCCACAAAAAACTTCATGCTGTATGTCTTTGCATAAGACTACCTTTAAGTGTCACCTTCTTACAAACCCTAGGGTTTAATTCATAAGGTATTTGTTAATGCTCTTTGCACACAATTCATTGTGGGAGCTAACTTTATCCATAGAATAATATTTGCACCCTTTTCAATGTAAGGTGACTGCCATAAACCATTGCCCCTTTCCTTCTTCACAATCACTGTCTTAATCACATTGGATGTGACTTGAATCCTCTACCCTCTATTGAGACTTGTAGATTGCCCATTCAATCTTTGTCATGTCAAACATATCATTGGTCATTTGATCATTTTATACCCTACACTTGCATACCTTTTCTTTCAGAGTCCATTTTATTGTCATGCCTCTTTATGCTTTGACTATACTATCTTCTCATCAACTAATGACCTCTTATGGTAGTCACAAAGACATATGATTGTCCTCTTCAATGATCTCATGTATTTATTCATTACTCTTCATTTCATTATTGCCCTTTTTTCATTATTACAGTCATTTATCTCTATTTTGTATCATCCTTGGTGCCCATTAATAGGTGACTGTGATGTAAAAATCTTTCAAGAAACGTGTCCTCTATTGATGATCTTTTAAATGTCATATTTTGGAATATTTTGTAAAAGTGAATTTACAATTTAGTATGCAAATTCATCCATGTTTCAGAACTTGCAACCTCAAGATGGATAAAGACTATCTCACAAACCCCTTCCACTAGCACACAACAATACAACACTTGCTTGTGAATATTGAAATAATTAATCAATTTGCATTCTCACATCACTGATAGGATCCCACTCAGATGAATGAAAGGCTAAATAATATAATATAATAATATAAAAATAGATTTATGGTTTCAATAATGTAATATTATGAATAGCTTTTCATTTCTCTCCTATCTTGTTCCCCCATGATAAAGAGTTAGAAATTAAAACACCAAAAAAATATGAATACTGTTGTTCCATATTCTCCTCTTCTCTTATTGTCACATATTTAAACTCTTCACTTAATGAAAACAATCGACATAGCTCAATATCACCCATTGTTGGCTTCAAGTGCTCATTATAAGTAGCCATTGTCCCATGAGTGATGTAGTAATAACTAGCTATCCATCCTAGATCATTAACCTAGAAATATCCATTTTTCCAATCATATTTGACCAAATTAATTTTGTCCAAGATAGTTGCAGCTGAATGCATTTGTTAACACAAAGAGTTCAACTATGATCAGAAGCACTAACAAGTACCATTAAATTAAAATGCAAGGGTCATACTTTTCTAACAATACCATAGTAAAATTACTATGTACTAAATTGAAAATAACAACTATGCTTACCAAGTCTGCCCTTCTCTCTTCTAAGGTATTATCTTTTTGTAAAGCATTTCATTTAGAACACAAATATGTCCAGGCTTGTAGATAATCTTGTTGGACAAGTACAATGTGGTAACCTATTTGTTTTGCACAAGTTTGGCATAGGTTTGCACAAATTTTGTGTTTGTTGGATAAAAGTTCTCCTAGTTTGAGAAGTTGTGGCTGCGTGAGTTCAACATTGTATTGAGTACCTGAACTGGTAGTCTACGAAGACAATTGATTTCCTTGTGTTCCCTCTTCTTTTTGCTTGATCAGTTGATTGAATTTGCTTTGTGTATGTAAGAACTAAAGTAGGTTATGATGGGTGTGAATGAGTCTCTCCTTACCCAAGATGCAGTGGCACCATTGCTTGATAGCTTCTATGGTGTCATACAACTCCTTTTCATAGGCAGAGTGATATTGAAAGTCTTAGAATGATACATGATCTAATGTTCATGCGTATGGGGTGGAGTGTGTAGTTAGATGCATTAGTCTAAATTTAAAAGGGGTGTGCTATGTTAGGAATTTTGTAGAGGCATTGCTTGAGCTCCTCGAAGGCATGTTGTGTAGATGTCCACGAGAATGGTGTCTTGGTGTGCATGATTTGATTGAGTGACCATGTAATGTGAGAAACCAAGAACAAATTTGGGATAGAAGTTGGAAAGTTTGAGGAAATTGCACAAGTCAATGAGGCTACATTGTGTTGGTCAATCTCAAATTGGCTTGATTTTGCTAAGGTCTACATGTATATTGGCATGGTCAATGATGTAGCCCAAGTACTAAATCTATGTGGCTCCAAAAGTGCATTTTTTGAGGTTGGCTTGCAACTTGAATTGGTTTAATTTATCTAGTATTCATGAGACTTTCTCCATGCACTCCTCCTAAGTTTTTCTAAAGAGGCGGATGTCGTCTAAGTAGACAATGATGGAATTGGTGAAGGTTTGTAGGCTATCATTCATTAGGAACATGAATGTGGCTAACCCATTATGCCATCTATTCATACAATCCTTGGTTTTGAAAGATTTTTTCCAAATAACTTAAGTTTGAGCTAGTACTTAATGGTATCCTAATTTGAGGTTAGTCTTGGTGAAGTATTATACGTTTTGAAATTGGTCCAACAAGTCATTTTGAAAACTGCAATATGTAAATGTTTCAAACAAAGTTCAATACTTTTACTAAAAAGAAGGAATCAAGGCATAAGAAGATATGAGGTTAAGAGTGTCTTGTCATGATATTACCATATGTATAATCCATAGTATTAAAGCCAACTGTTTGGATCCACTATTTATAGCTTCACTACTGCACCTTTTCCATCATTGCATAGTTAAAGCATGCGATATCCACTTTCAAGCTTCATTCATTGTCAACACTAACTATCCACAAACAAAGGTATTGCCAAAAAAAATATAAACCATTGTCAAAGCATATATGTACTATGCACTATCCAAGTACAAATTGTCCATGTAGCCCAAACATGTAAAATAACCAATACATGAGAAAATTATACATTGTAATCATGAAAAACCATGGTGGAGCATGATAAACCATAGCCATAAAGTGTAAGCACGATGAGAAAACATTACCAACTTCCAAGTAAAACAATCATGAATATACAATCGATGACCCCCCCCATAAGAGGGAAAGAGAGACAATATATCCCCCCATAATGAAGAAGCCCTAATGCTAATGAAGAATGCCTAAAAATAAAAGATGATCAAATTCTTTTCTATTGGCCACCTGGTTTGGTTGTTAAGTACCCACTATCTAGGTGCAAAGGAAGTACGATGTGGTGGAATAATGCTTACAAAGATCACTTGACTATCCATCACTTTGACTCTCTAGTTGATGGTTCCTCTAAATATGACATGTTTATTCTAAGAATGTTGTTCACATGATAATACTATGCCTATGGAAAATCCCATCCCTACTACTCCATCGGCTCCTATTGGTAAATCACAACCACCTTCTACTCTAATTACTCACCTTGCTATGATTGCAGCTTCAAATTTGCTTCAATCTACCCATGTGATGACCACTCCACCTTGACTTTCCATCACTCCTACTACACACATAGATGGGCCCTCTATGGAGGAATCTCCCATTGCTTCTCCTTGCACCAAGGACATGGATGATAGTATTTCTTGGAATATTGTACAAAGGAAAAAGAAAGGTCTTCTCAAATCTCTCTCAATCTCATGCACTAGAGGAAAGAGTGTGAGATGGAATAGAGTGGTTCTAGCATTGTCTAAGTTAGATCCTAGGAATCCTCGTTAGCTTTTTATTGTTGCACTTAGCAACTTAGCTACAATTATATCTATCCATGTTTCATTTTGATGATTTGTTTGGTTTGTCCCATATCTCATGGTGCTCTATTTCATTTTCCTAATGGTTGTTTCATTATAAAAGGGTTCGAGCCCTTTCAAAACTCACTTTTATCAATATCAAAAACTCCACTGACGAAAATATCTTTATTTTTTTTGACAAAACTCCAATGTTTCGTCGGAATTTCGACGCTCATGTCCGAAAAAACCAAAAAGTGCCCAACGAGGTTGTTATACCTCCGACAAAAAATTTCATCGTAATGTTAAATGTTTTGTCAGCATTTTGATGATCATGTCTAATGAAACCAAAAGTCTCTAACGAGGTTGGTATACCTCCGACGAAAATTTTCGTCGTAATGTTAAGACAAATTCGTTGGAAAAATGATGAAATTGTGTTGTTTTCCTGATGATGTTACAATGTCTACACTTCTTTGTTTGGGTTCTTTTGTTGTCAATAGATGGACGAAAGTTCGTCGATATTGCGACGAAAAAAATTCGGTCGTTAAAACGATGAAATTCCAACGATGAAAGTTTAAACACTAATTCGTCGGTAATTCGACAATGTTTTGTCAAAATTTCAACAAACATGTGTCATAATTTATTGTCAAATATAGTAGTGCTCCATCTCTCCCTCCCTCCATCCCTCCCTCTCTATCCTAATCCCTCAACCCTTAAACCCTTAAACCATTAACCCTTAAACCCTCAACCCTCAACCCTTAAACACACTACCCTCTACTCTCTTGACCCAATACTCTAAACCATCAACCCTCAACCCATAATACCTAAAACCTTAATACCTGAACCCTAATCCCTCAACCCTCAACCCTTAAATCCTAAACCCTCAACCCTAATCCCTCAACCCTCTACCCTTAAACCCTCAATCCCTATACCCTCTACCCTATACATTGGACCCTCAACCCTAATCCCTCAAACCTATATCCTCAACCCTCTACCCTCAACCCTATACCCTCAATTCTCAACCCTTAACCCTATACATTGGATCCTCAACCCTCATCTATCTTTCTGCTTCTCTTCTCTTATCTCCTTCTATCTATCTCACTTCTCCCTCCATTCCTCCCTCTATACCCTAATCCCTCAACCCTTAAACGAAACCTAAACCATCAATCCTTAACCCTCAACCCTTAAACCCTAAACCCTAAACCCTTAAACCCTCTACCCTACACGTAATACCCTAAACCATCAGCCCTATACCCTCAACCCTTAAACTCTCTACCCTAAATCCTCAATCCTCAGCCCTTAATCCCTCAACCCTAATCTCTCAACCCTTAAACCCTAAATCCTCAACCTTATACCATCAAACCTTAAACACTTACACCCTCAACCCTAAACCCTCAAGCCTCAACCCCTAAACCCTAAAACCTTAAACCCTCTACCCTCAACCCAATACCCTCTACCATCAACCCTAATCCCTCAACTCTATACCATCAACCCTTAAACCCTTAAACTCTCTACCCTAAACCCTCAACCCTTAATCCCTCAAACCTAATCCGCCAACCCTTAAACACTTAAACCCTCAACCCTCTACCCTCTACCCTATACATTAAACCCTAAACCCTCAATTCTCAACCCTCTACCTTATACATTGGATCCTCAATCATAATCCCTTAGCCATATACCCTCAACCCTCAACCCTAATCCCTTAACCCTAAACCCTTAAATCCTCAACCCTTAACCCCTCAACCCTTAAATGCTTAAACCCTCAACCCTCTACCCTATACATTAAACCCTCTACCTATACATTGGACCTTCAACCCTAATCCCTCAACCCTATACCCTCAACCCCTATTCCTCTCCCTCTATCTATCTATCTCACCTCTCTCTCCCCACTTCTCTCCTACACTCTCTAATTGTCTTTATCTACCCTCTCTCTCTCTCTCTTTCCTTATAAACTCAAACCCTCAACCATCAACCCTTAATCCCTCAACCTCTCTCTCTCTCTCTCATTAAAACCTTAAACCCTCAACCCTTAATCCCTCAACCCTAATCCCTCAATCCTCAACCCTCAAACCCTCAACCCTCAACCCTTAAACCCTCAACCCTCAACCCCTATACCATCAAACCTCATCCTTCAACTCTTAAACCCTTAATCCCTCAACCCTCTACCCTATACATTGGACCCTCAACCCTAATCCCTCTACCCTCAATCAAATACCCTAAACCCTCAACCCTCTACCATATACATTGGATCCTCAACCCTCATCTCTCGCTCTCATTCCCTCCTCTTCTCTCCTCTCTATCTCACTTTTCCCTCCATCTCTCCCTCCCTCTCTACCCTAATCCCTCAACCTTATGCCCTCAACTCTTAAAACCTTAATCCCTAAACCCTAAACCCTAAACCCTTAACCCAATACCCTAAACCCTAATCCCTCAAACCTAAGCCCTCAACCCTTAAAATCTCAACCCTAAATTCTATACCATTAATCCCTCAACCCTTAAACATTAAACCCTCAACCCTTAATCCCTCAACCCTAAACCCTCAACTCTTTAACCCTAAAATGCATCAACCCTATAGCCTCAATCCTCTACCTTCAACCCAATACCCTAAACCCTCAACCCTATACCCTCAATTCTCAACCCTCTACCCTATATATTGGATCCTCAACCCTCATCTATCTTTCTCCTTCCCTCCTCTTCTCCCCTCTCTATCTCACTTCTCCCTCCATCTCTCCCTCCCTCCATCCCTCCCTCTCTAGCCTAATCCCTCAAACCTATACCCTCAACCCTTAAACCCTCAATCTTGTACCCTCAACCCTTAAACCCTCAACCCTAAACTCTTAAACTCTAAACCCTAAAACCTTCAACCCTCAACCCTCTACCCTCTACCCAATACCCTAAACCCTCAACCCTAATCCCTCAACCCTATACCCTCAACCCATAAAATCTCTACCATAAACCCTCAACCCTCAACCATTAATCCCTCAACCCTAAAACCTCAACCCTTGAACCCTAAACCCTCAACCCTTAATCCTTCAACCCTCAATCCCTCAACCCTCAATCCTCAACCCTTAATACCTCAACCCTAATCCCTAAAACCTCAAACCTCAAACCTCAACCCTCAAAACCTAATCCATCAACCCTCAACCCTTAAACCCTAATATCTCAACCCTTAAACCCTCACCCTCTACCCTCTACCCCATACATTAAACCCTAAACCCTCAATTCTCAACCCTCTACCCTATACATTGGATCCTCAACCATAATCCCTCAACCCTATACCCGCAACCCTCAACCATAATCCCTCAACCCTAAACCCTTAAACCCTCAACCTCATCCCTCAACTCTTAAACCCTTAAACCCTCAAACCTTAAGCCCTCAACACTTAAATGCTTAAACCCTCAACCCTATATATTGGACCCTCGACCCTCAACCCTATACCCCCAACCCCTATCCCTCTCTCCATCTATCTATCTCACCTCTCTCTCCCTCCCTCTCTCCCACCCTCTCTAATTGTCTCTATCTACCCTCTCCCTCTTTCTACGTACCTCTCACTCAATCAATCCCTACCACTCTATATATCTCTCTCTCTTACTCCCTCTATCTCTCTCCCACTCTCTTTCTCTCTATCACTCTCTCCCATCCCATCTCCATCAATCTCTCTCTCTACCATTCCCTTTATCTCACACTCCCTTTATCTCACACTCCCTCTCTCCCTATCTCTCAGGTATCTCCCTCCCACCCCCCTCTCTCTTAGGTCTCTCCCTCTAGTACCCTACCTAGGTAACTCTCCTCTCTCCCTCTCTCTTTCTCTCCCCTCTCTCTCTATCCCTCCTATCCTACCTAGATAAGTTCCTCTCACTCCAACCCTCTCTCTCCCACTCCCTCTCTCTCCCCCTCTCTCTCAGATCTCTCCCTCCCACACCCTCTCCCTCTCTCAAGTCTCTCTCTCACTCCCTTTCACTCTCTCTCACACACTCCCTCTCTCTCCCTATCTCTCAAGTCTCTCCCTCTCACCCCCCTCACACTCTCAAGTCTCTCCCTCTACCAACCTACCTACATAACTCTCTATTTCTCTCCCTCTCTCTCCCACCTCTCTCTCTCTCCCTCCCTCTCTCTCAGGTCTCTCTCTCCCACCCCCCTCTCTCTCTCCCTCCCTCTATCCCTCCTACCCTTCCTAGCTAAGTCCCTCTCACTCCAACCTCATCTCTCCCACTCCCTCTCTCTTAGGTCTCTCCCTTCCACCCCATCTCCCTCTCTCATGTCACTCTCTCTCTAATTTCTCTCTCTCTCTCTCTCTCTCTCTCTCTCTCTCTCTCTCTCTCTCTCTCTCTCTCTCTCTCTCAGGTCTCTCCTCCCACCCTACTCTAGACAACTCTCTTTCCTCTCTTAAAATTCTCCCTCCCTCTAAAGACATACATACATACATACATACATACATATAAGCAGGCATACATACATACATACATGCATATACACATACTTACATACATACAAGCATACATACATATGTACATATAATCTTACATACATACATGTACATACACTAATACTGTATATGTGTGATTTGTACCCCCCTTGCAAGTTCCCCTTTTACACCCTTCACCTTAGAAAAATCAAACCTTATAATGTAATTCCACATCCTCCATTCGTACTCCATCCACTCTGTGCTTGTCTGTAGTGTCGGTGGGGGAATTTCTATTGGGGATGCGTGCATGACACGTAGACGTCTACGCAACACGTTGCCATCTTGATAAGATTCTTGTGTCTAGAATTTGTAGAGGCATTGCGTTCACAATTGGGGCCGAAGTGTAACATATCTAAACCCTTCAACTGACCTTTGAAGGGATCTTTCCCTCCAAAATCATCTTCAAATGCCGATCTTTCTTATTCATTCTAACTTCTACATAATTCTTGATAATCTCTACACATTCCTGACAATTTCTCATGCTGCTACACCACTCTTGAGTATACTCTTGTGACTTCTTGGCTACTTGTTGCACTATCAACTCTACCACTCCAATAATCACAACATTCTTCATAATTACCACAAAAGTTGCAACTTGGTGTCTTGTGAGACTTCCTTCGGCGTCATTGTGGCCATGTCGACCTTTCCACGGTTGTAGACTTGCATTCCTCTCTCATTGGCCTTGAGTGCCTCTAGTCGAGGGTGGTATTATTTGCTTACTATTGCATTGTTGTTGGATTTGAGTAGCATAGTGCTTCTTGTAGTATATGGTATCCTTTATTTTATAGCATAGTTTCTTTATCTTATTTCTATTTCTCTATCTATTTGGCTGTCCATGGAGGTGGAAACACCAATATGGGGGTTTGACTACGACAAGCCCCAAAACAAGCCCAACATTTTTCCATGTTCTGCTATGTATAAGTACTTGTCTGTGTGGATCTTGCGAGAGAACTAGACCTTTCATGAGTTGAATTCTTACCCTTCTCATTCTTGTCATTTCTTATAGCATCTCTCTTAATATTTAGTTATTCTATCATTTCTTGTTTTCATCATCACCTTAAACTTCAGTAGCTAAGTTGTTAGTAGGTTTTTAGTACCTCTGACTTATCGTTTTTACTATTCGTTCGTACAGATGATAGTGTGCCTATGAGATGCCAATGTGCCACAGTTCCATCCTTGTTGTGAACTGTTGTCCTTTGGTAGAGAGTTGATAGAGTCATAGTCTGGGTTCTCAAAACTTGCTCGCTTAACTCGAACATAACTTCTGAGTCAGTAGATTGATAGAAGCACTGAGAGTGCTCTTTATTCTCTACCCTTAGTGTAGAAAAATGTATCCCTTTACATTTCTGCACTTGTTTCGGCCCTCTATGCTAAAATTGGGCTTCTTTATGCCTTATTTGGTCCGATTTTACATCCATGAGCCTTATTAATTGCATATTTTTATGGATAATCCCAACACTTATCAAATAACCAATCATAATTCAATGTTATGGGTTATTTGTTATGGATCTGGTGATCTGGGACTCATATGCCACCTTGGGCGTATGAGTCCCAGCTAGGTCTTGGGACCTAATTTCAAATTGCACATTAAACAAGATACTCCTAGAAATCTATGTCCTAGGTTTTAGCCACTGGGACTCATACGCCACAACTAGCATATGAGTCCCACTTTAACCAGGACTTATTTTAAATCAAATTCTTGGCAGGATTTTATATCCTAGATTTGATGTCGGCTTGTAGTGTTGCAATTTCAGGAAATTAGGCATAAACAAGTATAAATACAAGGTTATTTCATCATTTCAACATCTAACAAGCTATAATTTCATAAGAAATCAATAGTAATTTCACAAGAGGATTCAAGGGAATTTCTTAGGCATTCAAGGGTAGATTTATAGATGATTATTGCAGCAATCAAGAGTAATTTCATCATGTCAAAGACTTAGTGCATCATGCATGTTGTTGAGCTAATGTTGTGATGTAGTATTGAAGATCAATTCAAGGTCCCATTCATGCATTGTTTCTAATCAAGTGTTGCGATCAAGATCTACATTCATTGATGCCACTTCATTCTTGTTTGCAAATCTACAAGGTTTCAAACAAGGTTCTATTGTTTCATTTTATGTTTCATGTTTCATTTCATTCATTCTTCATTAAGGTTTAATTACCAAAACGAGGTTTCACCAAGGAAAACCCCTATCAACTAATAAAACAACATTTTTTCCCTCTCTTTGATGTGTGATTTGCTAATTTAGGTTGAAGATCCATTGAAGAGCAATATTAGAGAAAGTTGTGAAAGTTGCAAAGTTGTCATCTTTCTTGCAAGATCACGTAAAGTCACCTACAGGTCAGAATTTAGAGTTTCATACTCGGATATTGGAAAGGAGAGAAGCTATGAAAGATAACTAGAGGATATCAGAGTTTCAAATCAACCCTGATATTGGGACTAAATTTCCACTTGTGGCATGTGAGTCCCAATATACCACTTCTCAGCTATTTTCTGTAGATCCTGCTTTACCAATTGCAGATTCTAGATTCAACCTGAAACCTTAAACTGGGACTAAATTTCCTAGCTTGGCATATGAGTCCTAGTGTGATTCAAAATTCATAATTTTTGGATCACATACCTTGTTTCAAGCATCTTTAGTTTTCCAGGTGCCCCTCTTTTCATTCTTTGTTCATTACTCTAATTTTGAGTTTCATATCCTAGGCTGCATAGTTAGGTTTTGCATGTTACTTTCATTCCTTGTACTTATAATCTTTTGCTTAGTGGCGAATCCCATTTTTGTCTTTAATCACACCCTAGGAGACCTTATAGCAGATCCCTTCTCTCAATTGCACCATTAGATTGAGATCTCTAAGGTTTCATTGAATGAACTAGAGTGAAATAGGAAGGGACCCTCCCTTTCCCTAGTTCCATCTATCAAAAGGTGGAACCCCATTTCCTTGTGTTAGATACCTTACTTTTTCATGTTAGCATGTTTTCTTTTTAATCATTTAGTGTTGATAGAGTACCATATGTCTTGTATGATTCTATTTTCCCTACTCATGAGCATAATCTAGGAAAACAAAATAAAACCTTCGACAAGCATGTGGGCTACCTTCCTAGCATCTATAAAAGTTGTAATAATGTCCTAACACAATATGATTCAAGCGTAGACAAACATAAAAATCCTAATTGTTCTTCTCTTGATACCTCTCCTATTAGTGACGAAGGTATCTTGGTGAAAGAAGTTACAATTATTGAGAGTCTCGATTTTCCCTCTCCTCCTCTCCCGTGGGAAGATATTAGGAAACAAGAAGATGAGATCACTGAAACAATTCTTAACACTTCCCCTACTTGTAAGACCGCTTTAATGAAAGACAATACAATCATGAATGATCATGAAAAACACATTTGTGAAGAGGATATGTTGGTATTAAGAGATCCAATGATCGAAAGTTATAGCATTATTTCTCTCTTTCCTAATGTCCCTAACATTTGGAAAGGTTTATTTGAACAAGAGGATCCAATCATTGGTAAACATGAAAATCATAGTTGTCCTTCCCTTGAGTCCTCCCCTATTTGTGATGAAGCTACTTTACAAAATATAATCATGGAATGTAATCAACCTCTTGAAATTTATTCTACTAGGGTAGATAGTATTACACAAGAGAATGAGACCTTAGAGAAAAAGGAGGAAATCATGGACAACCCTAACAATCATATTTGGCCCTCTCCTAATATCTCTCCTAGTTGTGAAGATGAGATTTTGGTCTTAGAGGATCAAACCAATGAAAGTTATGAGAATCCTATTTGTCTCTCTTCCTTTGGCAAAAACATTATTGAACAAGAGAATTCCATCATTGATAAGCAAGAAAATTCAACCATTGATAACTCCCTTACTTATGATGAAGTCATTTTAGAAGAACCAACCTTTGAATGTCATGAACATCTAGTTTGTAGCTCTCCTAAAAACTCTCCTACTAGGGAAGATATCATGGTGGAAGAGAATGATAACATTGGAACATGCATTTCAAACAATAGTGATGTGGCTTCCTTAGATGAAGATGATGAAGTGACATTAGACTCCCCTTCACTAAGTGATCATAAAAATAAGGACAATACTTTTGATGTTATGCACATTAGATATCCCTTGAAGCGATATCCCAAGCTTGAAATTATCATTTATCCACCCTCACAACAACCACAAGTTCAAGATAAACCCATCCCTATCTCAGAATCACCTAAAAGAAAAGTTGATAATGATAATGTTTCACAACAACTGACTTACAGTACCATTGCTCATATATATAACAAAGTGTATACAATCAAGGCTGACCCTGAACCTAAAAGTTGTTTGAATGTCGACAAAGAGAAAGAAAAGAATATTGAAGAAGTCACAAAGCTATTGGAAGATGCTTGGATTTCCTTTGATTTCATACCTACATTCATGGATGAATACAAGATCATAAACAAAGAGTCTAAAAAGGGAAAAGAAAAACCGGTAATGCCAATACAAAATTTAAAATCATCCACTTCAACAACTTTAGGAGAAAAGATAACATACACGATAAAATTTGATAAATTTGAACACCATCGAATCTAAAAGAAATGAAAAATATTTATGGAAGAGGTTATGAACTTATGAAACAAATGGGGTATAGTGGAAAATGATGTGGTTCTAGATAACAAGGTATATGTATCCCTATAGAGCCTAACACACAAGAAATGACTAATGGTCTTGGCTATTGTCCTTTGAAAGAAACAAAAGCAACAAACAAACCTTCACTCAATATAAACACTCTTACAAAGGATTCTTCTAAGACAAAATTAGCCTTGGTGGATCATGAATTGATAGATACTACATGTGGGAATATCTCATTAGATATGCATCTATAACAATAGGTGTTGATCCTTTCCATGTAATAGTTGTAGGATCATATCATACTATTGCATGTTTTACATTCATTGAAAATCATTTTCTTCTTGCAAGGAGTGGCATATCCTCATTCATCTTGACTCATTATTGTCTTGCAATTAGTAGGGGCAAGAATTAGATAGCCTTGCCCTAGTTCCACACATGTTGTTCGCCTTCCATATACGATGAACAAGATTGGGATGCAGACGACCTACTAATAGGTTGAATCACATGTTCCTAGTCTTGCCTTTATTTTCTTTTTCATCTTATGTGTGTGATTACATGTGTGTAATGTGATCTCCCCCGTATTGTTCTGTTTGATGTACCTCTCTCTTTGTGCATTCCTCTATATGTACCTACATTCTTCTCTATGTCATAAACCTTTATCTTTTCCTTGTCTCATTTTTTCCTTTTGGGGATGACACAAGGCATCGAGACATTTAGGTCTCTTCCATGTTGACCCAAAATATTTTCCTTTATCTTCTCTTTGTCTTGTGTTTTCCTTTTGGGGATGACGCAAGGCATTGAGACATTTAGGTATCTTTCATGTTGACTCGAAAGGATTTTCTTTGTTTTCTCTCTTTGTGTCATTCTTCCTATTTCGTGAGTATTTGGGGAATGATGAAAATTTCAAGCTCTCTAAAAAACATTGTAGAAAAGACATATTGACTCTGAATCCGTGGATCCCTTATGTGATTTTGGGATTTCATTTTGGGGGAAACCCCTCCTCTTTTTTGTGACATAGCTTTATCTAGAATAAGCTACGTATGACTTGGCATAGGGATTTTAGAATAAGCTCTCATGTCCACTTTATTGTTATCATTTATCATTTTCTACTTTAAATTAATTGCTCACACCATTGTGTTTAGAAATTTCTTTAAAGTGGAGGTATACATTGGAATTATTCAATTATAATTCATGTTTCATTGTGTAGTCTTCTTACTTCATGTGATGTGTCTTTCGCTTTGTGGTGACATTGGGTGTGATTTCCTTCAAGACCGTGATCTCTCTTAGCATATTATATTCCTCTTAATGGCTTGATGCGACACACTACATCCCCTAAGTTGTGAATCTTCTATTCTTTGATTGGTACTCTCTTGGAGACATTAGGCATAATGTTCCCTAAGTTAAGACCTTACATGAACTAAGTGAAACTCATTTGAATGGACCTTACACTATTTTTCATTTAAAATATCTCTTATATGGCCACATTGCATAACACACTTTTCTTACCTATGAAGCCATCTTGTTTGTTCATGGGTGTCAAGCATACAAAGCTTTGCTTGCCTCGTGAATCCTATTGTTCATTTTGTGTGGTGCCTTATCAAAGTTATCAAGAGGCATAGCCTTGGTACGGTTGTATGTATGGGAGCCAAACTAAGATGTGACTTTCCCATAGCCACTTTCTTGTCTATGTGAGTGGATACCGGTCGTGTGCATATGTGTCTCACTAGGGGCTCACCTAGTGGATGACCTGAGGTTCCACTAGCCCATGTGAGTGTGTATTGGTTTGCATAGTGGACATTGTGTTCCACTTATAAATGTTTTTTTAAGACAAATAGCCTAGATCTGATCCACAACGCGCAAGACAAACGATTGAATCTTGATCCACCCCTTTTATTTTGTTCTTCTTTATCTTTGCCTTTAGCAATGTATGCATGTGCCTTGTTGTTGCTCCTTACATCATTTTCATGTGTGTTATTTTGTGCATATGTTGGTTTGCCATAGGATCTTGATCCTTGTGGCTTGCACAACCCTCTTGATCGTTGTCACCCTATGTCACTAATATTGGTACACTTGGACCCCTCTTGATGTGATTTTGTCTACTTTAGTGTGAGTTTGATGCAAGTTCATCCTCTCACTAAAGTGGGGGCTAAATTTAGTGTAGGAAAATGTATCCCTTTACATTTTCACACTTGTTTGGGCCCTCCCTACTAAAATTGGCCTTCTTTATGCCTTATTTGGTCCTATTTTGCATCCACAAGCCTTATTTAATGCATCTTTTCGAGGATGATCCCGACATACATCTAATAACCAATCATAATTTAATGATTTTAGATTGTATTTCTTGGATTTAGTGATTTGGGACTCATACGCCACTTTGGGCATATGGGTCCCACCTATGTTTCAGGTTCTAGATTTGAAATTGACATAGAACTTAACATTTCTTGAAATTTGTGTACCAAGTTTAGCGTACAAGGACTCATACGCCTGAACTGGAATATGAGTCTTGCTTAGCTTGGACCTAATTTTGAATTCAATTCTTGGCGGCATTTTATTCTTCTATATTTGCTGTTCGAGAAATTTGGCATACACAAGTATAAATACAAGGTTATTTCTTATTTTTTCTCCTAGCAAGTTTACAAGTGACCTAACAATTTTCATGACCAAGGGTGATCTAAGAATTCAAGCATTCTAGTAATTCAAGAGCATGAAATAGTTTATTATCAATTATTTTGAAGCTATATTCAAGATTCAAGCATCATGTCAAAGTCATCATGCATCATGTTTGTTTTTGAGCTAACATTTGTGATGTAGGTTCATATGATTCAAGGAAGCATTCAAGTCAAGATACATAATGTTCAATAAAGATTCAAGATTTACATTCATGATAGCTATCTCATACAAGATTGTAGCCTTTGTTACAAGGGTTTGGTGAGTTGCAACATAGCTTATTTGTTCATTCATCATTCCTTCTTTCTATTTCATTTCATTTCAAGGTTTGATTACCAAAATAGGGCTTGACCAAGGTAAACCCCTATCCACTAACAAAACAACATTTTTCCCTCTCTTTGATGTGTAATTTCTAGATTTAGGTTGAATATCCATTCAAGATCAAGATTGGAGAAAAGTTGTCAAAGTTGTCATCTATCTTGCAAGATCACGAAAAGTCACCTATAGGTTAGGATTCAATGTTTTAGACTCAAAGATCGAAAGGGAGAGAAGCTACAAAAGATCACTAGAGGATTCCAAAGTTTAAGGTCAACCCTAATACTGGGACTGAATCACCACTTGTGGTGTATGAGTCCCAATATACCAGATTTCAATCATTTTCTATAGATCCTGATTCAGCAGTTTCAGATTCTTAATTCAGCCCAAAACCCTCAACTGGGACTAAATTTCCCCTATTGGAATATGAGTCCTAGTGTCCTTCAAAAGTTATAATTTCAATATTTCAAACCTCATTTCAAGTCTCTTCAATTTTCCAGGTGCACCTTTGTTTATCTTCAGTTTGTTATTATGTTTTGAGTTCATTTTCTAGGTTACATTATTAGGTTTGCATGTTACTTTCATTACTTGTCTTTCCAAGAATTTTCTTGGTGGTTAACCCCCTTATTTTCTTTAATCACACCCCTAGGACACCTTATTGTAGATCTCTTTCCCTCATTCCATCCCTAGATTGATATCTCTAAGGTTTCCTTGAATGAAATTTGAAGGAAATAGGTGGAGAAAGGTCCTATCCCCCTTGTTGTGTTCCATCTCCCTAAAATATAGAAACTCCCCCCAATTTTTCATCATTTTATTTTGGTGAACCCAAGGAAACCATCTTAACCATCCAACCCTTCCTTCAATGAAGCCAATTGGTTGAGGGATCTTGGTTTCCTTTAATGAAACATAAGTGAAATAGATGGAGGAACCCTAATTCCCCTTTAGTTCCATCTCCCTAAAAGATAGAAACCACTCCCCCCTATTTTTCATCATTTCATTTTGGTGAACCTATCCTTTGAACACCTTATTTCTATTTTGGAGTGCATCATAGTCCTAGATCTAGCTTACATTAACTTTTTATTAGATCTTGCATTAATTAATTTGCATTTAGGGCTTGTAAATCTTGCATTAGTGAAAGTGCATATAAGCTGCATTTTTGCATCTTGCATCATTGAATTTCATTTGAAATCTATAATTGCACATAGTCAAGACTACATACAAGTTAGAAACCTTAACATTCACTCAATTTTTTTTTGAATTTAGTGTCAAAACCCTAATCTGGGACTCATTCACTCCTCCAGGTGATTTAGTCCTAGTACAGGTTGTTTTACCTACTTTTTGGGAATTTTGTGTTGATTGTTTTTTAGCATTTGAACCCTTCAAAAGCCCTAACTAGGACTCATACGCCCCTCTGGGTGATTTAGTCCCATATCAAACCTAAAAATTCCTTTTACAACATTAAAAACATCATTTTTGTGCTTCTATTTGCTTTCATTAGATATCTATTTCAGTTTACTGAGTTTCTGTTTCATTCATTTCATTAGATCTAGCTTAAATTTATTTCATTTCAAGTACTTGTTTCAATTGTGGATAGAATTAGATTACTGCACTTTTTTTTCCATTTCTAACATTAGTTCATAGTTTCATAAGATTGGATTACATTTGGCAGTCATTAGAAAAAAAAAACAAAAACCATAAACATCAAAAGAAATAAACAAAAAATGGTCAACCTTGGAGAAAGCATATAATTCAAACCCTTTAGTAGTGATGAATTTGAAATGTTAGATGAAGACCTTGACGGAATCATCTCCCTTAGATCATCCACTAAAGCTTTGATACAAGAGGATGCGAGCATCGACAATCATGACAATCATAATTGTTCTCCTCCAAATACCTCTCCTATTAGTGACAACAGTATCTTGGTGAAAGAAGATACAATCATTTAGAATCACGAAAGTATTGTTTTTCCTTCTCCTCCTCCCCCTTGGGAAGATATCATGACACAAGAAGATGAGATCATTTCCACTACTTTACCTAGTCTCCATTCATCTCCCAACAACTCCCCTACTTGTGATGCTTTAGTAAAAAAGGATACAATAGTGAATGGTCATGAAAAACACATTTGTGTGGATGATATGTTGATATTAAGAGATCGAATGATTGAGAGCTATGACAATCTTACCTCTCCTACTTGGGAAGACATTATAGAACATGGGGATGTAATTGTAGATAACCATGACAATCAAATTTATCCTTCTCCTAATATTTCTTCTAGGTACGAAGAAGATAGTTTGGTGTTAGAATATATCCTTATTGAGACTCACGAGAATCTTGTTCCTCCCTTTCCTAATGCCCCTACCTTTTGGGAAGACCTATTTCAAATAAAAAAGTCCAATCATTGGTAACCATGAAACTGGTAACCATGAAACTCATAGTTGTTCTTCTCTTGATGCCTCCCTTATTTGTGATGAAGCTACTTTCCAAAATCTAACCATGAAATGTGATGAACCTCTAGTTTGTCACTTTCCTAAAATCTCTCCTACTAGGGTAGATATTATGGCACAAGAGAATGCGACCTTAGAGAAAAAGGATGAAGTTATGGAAAAAATCAACTTTCAGCCTCTCCTAATATCTCTCATATTGGTGAAGAAGATATTATGGTGTTAGAAGATCCAATTGATGAGAATCATGAGAATTTAGGGAAAACATTATTGAACAAGAGAATGGCATCATTGATAAACAAGAAAATCCAACCATTGATAGCTCCCTTACTTGTGATGAAGTTATTTTAGAAGAACCAATCTTTGAATGTCATGAACATCTAGTTTTTAGCTCCCCTAAAAACTCTCCTACTAGGGAAGATATAACGGTGAAATAAAATGAAAATATTGAAATATGTATTTAGAACAATAATATGGCTTCCTTAGATGAAGATGATGAAGTGAAATTACACTCATCTTCACTAAGAGATCAGGAAAGTAAGGATAAGTTTTTTGAGGTTAAGCACATTAGATATCCCTTGACACCAACCACACATGTAGAAATTGTACAAGACAAAGAAAAAGAAAGGCATATTGAAGAAGTCACAAAGTTATTAGAAGATGCTTGGGAAACCTTTGATTTCATACCTACATTCATGGGAGAATACAAGATCATAACAAAAGAATCTAAAAATGGAAAATAAAAAGCAGTAATGTCAATACAAAATTCAAAAGCACCCACTTCAACCACTTTAGAAGAAAAGAAAACATACATGAAAAAATCTAATGAAGTTGATTATGAACAACCACCGAATCTAAAAGAAGTGAAAAATATTTATGGAAGAGGTTATGAACTTATCAAATAACTTGGGTATATTGGAAAAGGATGTGGTGCTAGAGAACAAGGTATTTGTGTCCCTATAAAGCCTAAAACATAAGAAATGACTAATGGTCTTAGTTATTGTACCTTGAAAGAAATAAATAAGCCTTCACTCAATGTCAATACTCTTACGAAAGATTCTTCCAAGACAACTTTAACTTTGTTGCATTCTAAACTGATAGATATCTCATTAGATTTTTTTTGTATTGATTATAGCGAAATTAGTAGATACTGTTCAAAAAATCCAAGATATTATCATTGGATCAGTTATATCATACCCCCATACAATAGTATCCCCCATTACAATGATAAAAAAAATTCCCCATACATGATATCAAAAAAGAATCCCATATCAGACCTAGATTACCTTGAGGAAGCCAACTTAGTTACAACACCTATACCAGTTCAGCATTAGTTACATCATAGAATCAACAATGAGTTATATAAATATATACCATTTCCTATATAAACAGTCACTGATAATCAAAAAAGGATATACACAGCAAAAAGCTATTGCCAACTGGAGCTTTACACCTCCCGAGTCCTGACCCTCATGCCAAGCAAGGTCTCTACTACTGCCAAGTCTTCTTCAAAAGGAAGATCTGACCTTTGCTGCTCCATGAGAACAATAACCACTTATTTTTCTTTGCTTGGGCCTGGATTATTCTTCTATTATTCCTTGAGTTCCTCTCTCAAAGCATGAAGTGCCTTGAGGAATACTTCTACCCCTGGGTGCCCATTTTGCCACATATGCCCATACCTAGCTTCCAGGATATCAATAGACAATTCCCTATTTTCTAAGTACTTCCAGAATCTTTCCTTCAAGATCTCCAATGTAAGAAAGACCTATGCAACAATATTATAAAACATGAGACCTTTATAGGAATTAGTAAGAAATCTCCTCCTATTTTGAAATCTATCTTCATTCTGAGCTTTCCAAATTGCCCACAAAATTTATGTTGAAAGGATGTGCCAGAATAAGAGACCAACTTTGCTTAAATTGCAATTATGAGGAAGAAAGAGTATATTACCAGGGGACAAACCCCCATTATTTCCCCAAATATTATGCGAGATATTGAACATGTTCTAGATTTCTTTATCAAAGATACAATTGAAGAATATATGAGTTATAGATTTATGCTTTCTACATAAAGAGAAAATATCAATGTCGTCCATTTTAGTTTTATGAGGGAGTCTCTGAAGGGTCAAGAGCCATCTAAAATAGGCCTTTTTGGCCTCCAATTCTCTCTGCCAGTTTTTACAACAAGATTTTATGCCATTGTTCCCTGGTTAGGTTCATTTGCCATGATTTTTTCACATGATCAGTGATGCCAACCTGTTCTATTAGCATATTATATACCTCTTTGACCTTGGCATTCATAATTTTACTTCCATTGTGCCATAAGAAATCTTTATAATGGAGGGAGTAATCTATAGTTTAAATAGTGAAATTGAGAGAGCCACATGCCTCTCTTAACATCGTGTAGGTTCTCCAATTGCTTTGGAGAATGTTATATTTTGCATGTAGTTCATTCCATCCTTTTAGATTACCTTCTTTCAGAATGTCATTAAAGCAACAAACCCCTTTTAGGGCCCAGTTTTTCACAGAGAAGCCTTGCATTAGTGCAAGAGGTTTCCCCTTATGCTTCAGATTCTACCAAAGAGACTTGTTGGCATAGATGACCTTATTGCCTCCCTTGGTGAAGTGACAGTTAGAAAGGTTCTTCTTGAAAATTTCCCATGCTTTCCAAATGGTCTTAAAGATATTGGATCCTGCAGGTGACATAGGCCACTCACCACTAAGGACATCACTAAAGGGGAGAAGTTTCCAGAATTTGGCATGCTTCGGCACTGCATTGGCAATGTTGCTTCTGATGAGTACTTTCCATGGTTCCTCTCCATCTAGGGCACCAATCACCCATTTGGTTGCCAAGGCAATGCCTTGCATCCTAAGATCCTTTAAACCAAGCCCACCTCAATATTTTGTTAGCATATTATATACCTCTTTGACCTTGACATTCATAATTTTACTTCCATTGTGCCATAAGAAATATTTATAATGGAGGGATTCATCTATAGTTTCAACAAGGAAATTGAGAGAGCCACAGGCCTCTCTCAACATCATGTAGGTTCGCCAATTATTTTGGGGAATGTTATATTCTACCTGTAGTTCATTCCATCCTTTTAGATTACCTTCTTTCAGAATGTCATTAAAGCAACAGACCCCTTTTAGGGCCCAGTTTTTTGTAGAGCAACCTTGCATTATTGCAAGAGGTTTCCCCTTATGCTTTAGATTCCACCAAAGAGACCTGTTGGCATAGATGACCTTATTGCCTCCCTTCGTGAAGTGACAGTTAGAAAGGTTATTCTTGACAATTTCCCATGCTTTCCAAATGGTCTTAAAGACATTGGATCCTGCAGGTGACATAGGCCACTCACCATTAAGGACATCACTAAAGGGGAGAAGTTTCTAGAATTTGGCATGCTTTGGCACTGCATTGGCAATGTTGCTTTTGATGAGTACTTTCCATGGTTCCTCTCCATCTAGGGCACCAATCACCCATTTGGTTTCCAAGGCAATGCCTTACATCCTAAGATCCTTTAAACCAAGCCCACCTCGAGATTTTGAGATTGTGCACCATTCCCACTTGACTGCATGTTTTTTCTGCTTCCCTTTATTGTCAGACCAAAAAATATCTCTTATTCTTTTTTGGATATCATTGATTTGATAAGAGTAGAAGAACCAAACAGATGTAAAGTAGATACTATAAGAGGACAAGATTTTTTGACAAATTTGAAATCTCCCAGCAAAGGAGAGGTATTGTTTATTCCATCTTATTATTTTCTTTTCAATCTTATCCCTAATCCAACACCACATTTCCTTCAGATTTGGCTCAACAACAAAAGGGGATACCCAGGTATCTTACTATCTTGTGGGGGCCTCCCTATTGGAAGCCATACATAGCACTCCACTTAGGCGGTTTATCTTCCCACCCAAGGAGGTAATATTTTGCAGGAGCAAGCTTTGCTCCTGAAGCCAAACAAAAGATCTCAAGCTTCTTCATTAGAATTACAAAATTCTCCTTCTCTAATTGTAAAAAGATAGATGTGTCATCCACAAACTGAATATTGATGAGCTCATTTGAATCTAGTAACCTGACACCTCTTACCCTTGGGTTCATTGTGATGTCTCTTAAGATATAGTGAAGTGCATCAGAGGCTATAACAAAGAGGGCAAGTGCAAGAGGGCAACCTTGCCTTATTGATCTCCCAAGAAGGAGCTTTTGTGAAAGAGATCCATTAACCTCCACTTGAGCAGAAGCATCCTGGAAAAGTGTCTTGACCATGGTGCAAAAGTTTCTTGGGAAGCCAAATGCCTACAAGACAAGAAACACAAAGTCCCATTCTATCCTATCATAGGTTTTTTCAAAGTCTAAAACCAGCATTGCTTCTTTTTGTCTAGAGTTTTTTGCCCAGTTCATGGCCTCCCAGCTTGTCAACAGGTTTTCCAAGATGTATCTCCCCTTGATGAATCTAGTTTGAGTTGGATTGATGATGCGAGGGAGGATATTAGCCAACCTTTCTGCTAGGGCTTTTTCCAGTATTTTATATGACACATTAAAGACGGTGATGGGCCTCCAATTCTTGACTAGGGCCCTGTCCCCCTCTTTGGGGATTAACTTTATGATCCCTCTGTTGATATTTTTAGCAAGAGATCCTTTTTGAAAGGATTCTTTGTAGACC
Source organism: Sequoiadendron giganteum (assembly GCA_007115665.2). NCBI lineage: Eukaryota > Viridiplantae > Streptophyta > Pinopsida > Cupressales > Cupressaceae > Sequoiadendron > Sequoiadendron giganteum. The sequence continues at coordinate 182,045,947 of CM021102.1, read as the reverse complement.
ATGAGTAGATCTTCACAGGTCCAATCTATAAATGTTTTATAGAACTCAACCGGTAGACCATCAGGTCCTGGAGACTTATCATTTTTAAGGGAGAGGATAGCCCTTTGAATCTCCTCCTTGGAGATTTCTACATTAAGTGTTGTTGTTGCTCTATCATCAATACTTTTAGGTAGGATCCCCTTAATGTAATCCCTAGCTCTGAAACAAGACTCATTCCCCCCTCCAAAGGTGAATAGGTCTTGATAAAACAAAAAAAATTGCTTACTAATTTCTTCCTGCTCCACAAGAATATTGCCCCTATCATTTATATGATTAATCAGTTCTTTGGCTTGTTTCTCCTTTAGAACTCTGAAGAATAATTTTGTTCCTTTGTCCCCATTTTCTAGCCAATTCATTTTTGCTCTAATTTTTAGACCTTTAATCCTACTGGCTTGAAATCTCCTAAGATTGTCTCTAGCCATGGTGAGGCTATCAATAAGGCCATTATCATCAGGATTGTTTTGGGCCTCAGATTCAGTTTGAAAAGAATATCCTGTAGAGTGTTTTCCTTTTTCCTCCTATCTTTGGCTATTTTCCTTCCTATAGTTTGGAAGAGAGTCTTCCATCCTTTAACATTTAAATCCCACTGCTCAATGGGAGATAAAGATTTGTGAAGCCATTTGTTGATGGATCTAAGTGAGGATATAACATTTTTAGCATCCTCATCCTTAAGGAGGCTGGTGTTGAGGCATAAGCTTTCTCTGGGAACCAAATTAACCGATCCACCAGTCTTAAGAATAAACTTGGCTCTTATTGGGTGATGATCAGAGAGGGTATAAGGAGTAACCTCCACCTTGCAACCATCCCTGATAAGAGCAACTGCAAAGAAGGATTTATTCAAATACAATCTATCAAGCCTGCATAAAACTCTCCTACCATTCTTCTGGAAATTGGACTAGGTGAACCAGATATCCTTACACTCATTCTTCTGCCCTTCAATGGGATCCTCAAGATTTAGCTTAACCTTTAGCCTTAGCCAATGAAATTTCTTGGTATCTTTCTAGGTAAGGCCCACCCCACCAAATTTGTCCTCTTCTTTTTCAACAAAGTTGAAGTCAACCCCAAGAATCCAGGGGATGTCTTGAAGGTTGACCATCCATTTCCAAAGCCTGACCCTGCCCCTGTAATCATTAGGAGCATAGACCGAGCAGATACCAAAGCATACTTCATTATTTTTAATGATTTCCCAAACAACTTTGTTGCAAGGAGAGATTCTAGAATTAACTACAAACTGGCTCCATTTATTGCTTATTAGGATGATAGCTCCTCCCTTCCCCTGATCGTGATTGGTCACTAGCTGGGAGGCCTCCTTCCAAATTACCTTAAGACTAGTCTCAAGGGTAAATCCTATGGATTTAAATTCTTGCAACATCACAAAGTCCTCCTTTTTTTGAGCTACCATCCTTCTAACCATATGTTTCCTGTCAGGGGTCTCCAGACCCCTGACATTCCAAGAGAGGCAGTTAATTTCCAGTGCACTGCTCATTGACTAGGTGGCTTTTACCACATATGAAATTATTAAATCATTTAGGCGGAACCGCCTCAATTCTTTTGGCATCAGGTGGGGGTAACAACCCACTTAGTTTCTTTCTTTTGTCCTTCAAAAGGAGGTTAGTTTCCTTCCCCTACCCTCTTGAGGAATCCAAGCCTTTCTTCTTTCTATACCTCCTAGTTTTTTTTACTAGGAACTCAATAGGAAGACCCTCTCCATCAGTGGTCTCCCTGGTGGAGATGAAACCTATGTCATCTATAGAATCCATGCCTGATTAGGAGGCAAACCCATCCAAACTAATCACTCCATCAAGTGGGCTAAAGGTTGTCAGTGCTAGTTTTGCAATCTGATTTTCAACGATCTTATTAGTTTCAGGAGTACAAGCCATATCCTTGCACTCAAGAGTTGGTTTTGAGACTATCTCAGCCCCTAATGGCTGGGGTAGCACACTTCTATTATCTTCTTTGAGAGAAATCGGTGATTCAGGATTATCATTGGGTGTTTTGAGGCTCACTCCAATTTTTTCGAAGGGCCAATTCCCAGACCGATCATGGATTTTCAGCTTTTAAACTTCCTTTGTCATTTCAACGAAGTTAGATTCTCTAAAGAATTTGTCATTAAATGAGTACATCACTTTTTCGGGGTTAAAACTAGATTCTTTGGTTCTCTTTGTTTGTCTGATGTTTTGAATTACCAGTTGTTGTGTATTAAGCCGACCATTATTAGGAAGCAAAAATTTTCCCTCCCCACTGTTATTATTACTCATTCCCTCTGAAAAATTCTCCAACATCGAATTGTTCAATGCCTAAGTTAAATCGTTCAGGCTTTCTTTATTTATGTTGTGGTTTTGTTTAGAGGAGATGCCCTTCTTTTTTTGTTTATCAAATTCCACGAGTTGCCTTTATCTTCAACCCTTCTTGAGGAGTTTAATTCCCTCCCTCCCTCTGGCTGAGGGTTGCTAATTGCATAATTATTTCCAAAGGCTGAGGCCTTATTATTCTTGTTTTTGATTAGCGGGTAGTTCCTTCTAATGTGTCCCTCTCTGTGATAGAGATAACACGCATTTAATCATTTTAGGGTTTCCATGACACAATAAATGCTTCTTGTTTTGAGTTTAATTTCGAGGACCTATGGGAGATCCAACCCGGGTGTTAAGGAGACCAGGACCATTGCGTCCAGATGGTGGAGAGGGGTTTTGTTCTCATCCATTCTCAAGACCTTGCCAAATTGTTCAAGCATCAGAGGGACAAATTTCTAGAGCTGAGGGGGCACATTTTTTATTACCAACCATCAAGGGCTGGACAGATCCAGGACCTTGTTGGGAAAGAACAAGTCAACTTAGAATGGAACATCTAAGAAGAACAGTGCCTTCAATGACTTTAATTTCTTCAAATCACCTCAAAGACACAAACTAATATGACATAAAGTGGAAACAGACACAATTTTTTTCCCCCATTAACCCTTCTAAGAAAAGCATATGCAAACAAATAACAAATTCAACACATACACAGATTCAAAATTCACAGAATCTAACATGGAAGACAAGCTAATGAAAACACAGATTTACATGGGGAAAAGCCTTTCGGGTAAAAAACCCTACCCTCCAAAAGATCCAACCATTGTATTATTCAACAACAAATAGAGTTACAATACAATCTCAGGCTCATAGCCTTTACAGGAGTTACATCTTGTTTTATCTGGAGAAAACAAGCAACATCATAGATCTGAATCCTCACACTGTTACAATATCCTCGCACAACATACAGTGCAGATACATTTCATGTCACCAGCCCACTCCATCAGCTAGCCTTTCGGCCAACACAGCCTCACAGCCTCTCAGGTTCACATCTTCTCAGTTTTGTGTGTCTCAGTGTTCATGGTGATAATGCTCAGAGCATACCGTTCAAACACACACTCTCTACCCTTCTTGATTTGATCTCACATCACAATCAACCTCTCTCTCGCCTAACCAACCAACAACCATAAGGGTAATTAATTACCCCATCGACAAGCTTCCACCATTCTCTGGAAACACCGCCCTGAAACACGCATTGAGCCACCCAACATTGAATTGGATTACAGAGACATACCAAAAAAATGCACTTTGTCAACCCCGTAATTAATTGCTACCAAAGAATAAAGCTTTCGGCCAATCAACGTTGATTTACAATAGCGATGTAAAATCAATGAATAATACTGTTCCACGTGTCGTAACGCTATTCGTCCATCACTTTGATTGACGCACCAAACAGTCGATTCGGTTCAACTTCCATAGAAAACAAACTATCGAAAACTACCCAGGCAACCAAACAACCTTTGAGCATTTTCACTTCATATACCGCTTGTCGTGGCCAGGACGCACCAAGACACGTGTACACCGCTAGTGCAATTTTGGGGAATAAAAAATCATCCACAATATTCCCAATAAGTTTACCCAAAACAGTGACATGTGTTCAAAGCCAACACACTCCGCATGAGTCACTTGGGACCCACCACACGAGGCACGAGACTAGAAAACATCGTTGATCAAGCCACCAAGTGTTAACCGCTCAGGCAATTCCGCTCTCTCCACAAGATTTTTTCAGTACACACCACAACTAAGGATGAAATAAAAAAAGCGTCATTGGATTAATCTCATCACAACCGTAGATCAAGATCACCTTTAACAAGCATCGGTCCATCAGCGTAGCCCAGTGAAGAGTTCTACCAATGACCCCAAGCCACATCGATAGAGTGTTTATCGTTCTATCATTGAGACTACCGATCGGGTTCCATTGATAGTAACAAGCCACCAACACTAAGCACTCATCCCGACGAAACAAGTTACACCGAGCAAGCACTTCAACTAGACTTCTATCTTCGCCAAGAGTTAGGAGACTTGCGCCGATTGCTCAGGTTACACTGATGAATGGGTCAGCGAGATTGAGGCACATATTTCCAACAATCTCCCACTTGACGAAGATCTTACTGACCATTCCAAAGAACCAACAACAAACCATATAGAAGCACAAACAACATCAACTTCAAAGGCCAAACTAGATCACCTCTCTGAAAAAAATTTCTCAAGAAACAAGATAGAACACCAGTGAGAACAACAACTAGAACATTGACTGTACCCATCCAACTGATCAACCCACATGACTGAAAATAGCATCCATATCTCATGCTATTCCATCCAATCTCACATACCTTCAAGATATCCATATTAGTAAACTCATGCCAGCAACACAACCAACCCATCAACCACAGATACAAGCACCATGCACAAACCGATCAAAAAATATCAAACACATCCAGGTACTTCCATTGCATGGGTAATGCCAAATCTGAGAGATCAAAGGCATAAAAAGTCTACCAATAACAACACATAGAAAATGTAACCATGTAGTACAAAGGAAATATCCACAAAGATATGCACAACCTACAGCCAACTACTGTAAGAATCATTTCTCTCAACAGTCTTCCAGAGCTCTTCCAAGTTCTTCAACACCCAACATAGGAAAGAGATAAAAAACCTCCAAATTACCACTCAAAAACTTGAATGAAAATAAAAGCTTCAACCAAATATCAAACCAATGTAAAAAAGAAGTCAGACTTCTAGGAAGACAACCGAGACCAAAGAGAGAAACTCTGCACAACATATACCTGTAGAACATCCTCCTACATACACCTCTAAAAGCTATGTCAAATATGATCTCCTTCACATCCCAAAGGAAAACCCATAACAACACCCAACCGTTCAAACTTAACCAATCATGGATGTAAGCCTCACAAAGAAGATCAAACTATCCCATATAACTATCTCCTACGAGTTCTCATCAAAAGATGATATAACATAGGAGCTCAAGGAGATAAACTATGTTGTCCACCTTCCACTATGAATCCTCCAGAACCTTAAAACAACAATTCAAGATCCATATCTATGAAAGATAAATCATAAAACACATCTGAAAGATATAATGGGAAAATACCTCTCAAATAAACTTCACCGTCGAGCAGACCAAAAATAAAATAAATAATGGTCCTCCAAGATATACAAGCCTTCATGACTTATCCAAGAGCAATCTCCTTATTGGTCTCTGTTGAACTCGTGTTAAACCAAGGTGTAGGCTACTTGGACTTTCAACTATAAAAAAAACCTTTATCATTCCATGAGAATCACAACTCACCTCATTCTCCATGTATCCATGAGCACCAGCAACCAAACATCTCATCCTAAACTCCAATCTGCACTACTTCACTATTAAGAATTTCTCAAGCATATGACCAATGTACTCAAACCACAAAGAATTACCAGACCATTGTGAAAGCTCCAAAAAATTGAAACAAGAACTTATCATGACATCATGATCTACACATCCCCCTTAGGAGATACCATATTTCAAGTGAACAAACTATGGTCTCAAGAGCAATGCAACATGCCAAAACTCTAATGCTCAAGCAAGAGTATACATGACATCAAGCAAAAAAAACTCTAAACCAACATCACCTGTCACGCACCACCAAAATATCAGCCAAAGACTCCAAACGTCCTCCATGGTTCCAAAATGTTGCACATCCTCAAATAGTGTCCATGCAAATGTGAAAGAACCCTTCTGCAGCAACAGGATCTAAGAGTCCCTCCTATTAACATCTGTAACACTAAATAAGATCATTCACCACCAAGTGATGAATCCACAATCACTGCTAAAGCTCCCACTGAACCGTGACACCAAGCTTTCCAAGCATCATGACCAAACATCTGCTGATCTAAAAAGCCTCCATGTACAATTGACAACATGTCCATTTGACAACAATGCCAAACAACACCAAGATCTCCAAACTAAGTAGACCACACCATCACTGTTAAAATATTACACTAACGAGTGTACCCAAGCCTTCCATGACATTGTGATACACACGCTATAGGTCCCCATAATCGACTATTCAGGTACTCAATGCTATCCTTCCTCTCATCTCAAAGCAGCCATGCCAATGCACAAGTGACCATAGACAAGGCCAGCTAATAGATCTGCATCAACACTGAAACAACCTCGTGGATATTGACAGTCCACTTCCGAGTTGTCCCATAGAAAACATGTAGTTAAAGACAACCCACAACATGCTCAACCCATAGATCCAATCAATGAAGCCTACAAATCTATCATCGCACTGGAAACTACAAAACTGAGATCTCAAAGAGAACAACAATGTAGACAAAGTTGACTCAAACACCAGATCAAAACCAAATCCGATTTTCCAATCATGTCCACAACTCAAGCACCATAGTCTAGGAAACCAGCAAGAAACACCACAAGAATGCCGAGTGACAAATCACATGCCAACACTCCCATGCAGAGAATACATCACACCTCCTCAAACCATGCCGAATTGCAACTATCTCACCCAATCACACCCCAAAATCCAGGGTCTAGGAAATAGCTTAACAACAGCTCCACATAACCACAAGTTTTCCTTGACCATGCAAAACCTGCAAAACCACCGTGTTTCCAAAACACCCATGCACATCTGGATGGCCGAAGAGTCTGCACATAACCGTCATGGTTAACAAGAACAATGAAAAATAGCATGAATATGCATCATAGAATTTTTAGGAAAATCTATAGAAAATCTTTAGAGCCAAAGAATATGAAACTGAAACATGCTAGTACAAGATACAGGTAATATAGGAACTCCAGGCCCATTTCAGACCAATTCCAAAACCACACTCATGCACAAGCATACGAGAGAGCCAGGCTATTCAGAAGTTTTTAGACCACCTAGAGATCAACTTCATAGCCTTTATGCAATCAGGGTAACAAAGAACAATGCCTTCAATGCTGTCAAAACACACACCACAAGCTCAATACTCCATGGCTGAATAGAAACCCAAGCATTACCATACCATCAAGGAGCATCTCACACAGACACCCAGTATGAACCATGCTCTGCTACAACACAACCATAAGCATAAACTCACACCTCTTGCATCAGGATCATTCGCTGCCAAGCAGAAGCCTCAAACCACATCATTACAATATGATCAACTCGAATTTCTCCATCTTCAATGTCTTTCACGTTGCATGTTGTCTCAAAAAGAGATAGGAATTTTACTCACCAAAGGATAAATCATCAGCTGACTCCTTCAGATCTCCTCAAGCTTGCCAAGCTAAGAGATCTTTACAGAACCAAAACACTAGGAACTCTTACATGCAACAACATGCAAGCACATTTAAGACACATGCGAGTCCATGCAAGTACACACAACAACCATGCAAGTACATGCAACTCACAAACCTGCACATGCAAGCATAAGCAAATCCCAGAAGAAGGCTCTGATACCTCTTGTTGGGAAAGAACGAGTTAACTTAGAATGAAACATCTAAGAAGAATAGTGCCTTCAATGACTTTAATTTCTTCAAATCACCTCAAAGACACAAACTACTATGCCATAAAGTAGAAACAGGCACAATTTTTTTCCCCCATTAACCCTTCTGAGAAAAGCACATGTAGACAAATAATAGATTCAACACATACACAAATTCAAAATTCACAAAATCTAACAATATGGAAGACAAGCTAATGAACGCACAAATTTACGTGGGGAAAACCCTTTCGGGTAAAAAACCCCACCCTCCAAAAGATCCAGCCATTATATTATTCAACAAATAGAGTTACAATACAATCTCACGCTCATAGCCTTTACAGGAGTTACATCTTGTTTCATCTGGAGAAAATAGGTGACATCATAGATCTGAATCCTTGCACTGTTACAATGTCCTCACACGACATACAATGCAAATAAATTTTATGTCACCAACCCACTCGATCAGCCAGCCTTTCAGCTAGCACAACCTCATGACCTCTCAGGTTCACATCTTCTCAGTTCTATGTGTCTTAGTGTTCACGGTTACAATTCTCAAAGCATACCATTCGAACACACACTCTCTACCCTGCTTGATTTGATATCACATCACAATCAATCTCTCTCTCTTGCCTAGCCAACCAACAACCATCAGGGTAATTAATTACCCCACTGACAAGCTTCCACCATTCTCTGGCAACACCGCCCTGCAACATGCATTGAGCCACCCAACATTGAATTGGATTAGAGAGACATACCAAAACAAATGCACTTTGTCAACCCCGCAATTAATCGCTACCAAAGAATAAGGCTTTCGACCAATCAACGTTGATTTACAACAGCGATGTAAAAACAACAAATAACATCGTACCACATGTCGTAACACTATTCATCCATCGCTTTGACTGACGTGCCAAATAGTCAATTCAGTTCAACTTCCAAAGCAAACCAACCATCAAAAAATTGCCCAGGCGACAAAACGACCTCTGAGCATTTTCCCTTCATATACCGCTTGTCGTGGCCAGGACCCACCAAGACACAGGTACACCGCTAGCGCAATTTTAGGGAATCAAAAAAGCATCCACAATATTCCCAATAATTTTCCCCGAAACAGCGACACGTGTTCGAAGTTGGCACACCCTGCATGAGTCACTCGAGACCCACCACACGAGGCACGAGACTAGCGAACACCGTTGATCAAGCCGCCAAGTGTCAACCGCTTAGGCAGTTCCGCTTGCTCCATAAGATTCTGTCAGTACTCACCACAACTGAGCGTGAAATAAAATGAGCATTGTTGGATTAATCTGATCGCAATCGTAGATCAAGATCACCTTTAACAAGCATCGTTCCATCGGCGTAGCCTAGTGAAGAGTTCCACCGACGACCCCAAGCCACATTGATAAAGTGTTTATTGTTCTATTGTTGAGACTACCGATCGGGTTCCACCGATAGTAACAAGCTGCCAACATTGAGCACTCATCCCGATAGAACAACTTACACCGACCAAGCACTTTGGCCAGACTTCTATCTTTGCTAAAAGTTAGGAGACTTGCGCCGACTACTCAGGTTACACCGATGAATGGGTCAGCGAGATTGAGGCACATATTTCCAACATAATTTCTCTTCCAAGGCCTCTGGGTGCCATGCCAGGGCACATAAAGTTAGTTTTCCAACCATCCATAATTTTTTATTAATCACTTCTTGTTGATATTTTGGGTTATTAAAGAAAACCACAAAAAACCCTTTTTGCACCATTCTATAGTAGTAAAAATAAAACCCTAGTTTCTTTTCCCAGACATTCTTAAACCATTCATCCATATATTTCCTAGCCGGGACCCTATCAAGATCAACGACAACAAAGAAGATTGTAGAATTGGAAAGTTTAACATCCTCCTCTGAAATTGCATTGAGCAAAGAATCATTCGGGACCAAAACAAAATTCAAGAGAGGATGCGGCGATTGCTTACCTTGTCCCCTGAAGCCATCATCTGAGAATGGTTTACCCAAGTCTGCCACAAATCTTGCACCTTGAGGAAGCCTCACATGCTCACCCACCACGATGTCCTTGAAAGACTTAACGAGTTGTTTGGAAGATTTACCGATGGTAACATCATTTAAACGTTTATCGGGGGGATTCATCTCCCCCTCCATCATTAATGAAAAATCCCTCAAGACCTTCGCACATACCTTGGCACAATTTTATGATTGCAACCGAGAGAATCTCATCCCACCCACACCACACCAGGGCAGAACATAAGCAACAAAGCCGCCAGAGAGGTACAGGCCATATTGAATAAATTATCAAGAGGGGTGGAGGAGGACCGAGCCTCCTCCACGGGTGCTCGAGGACACCCTTAGAAAGTAAGTTTCACACACACGACCAAGTTGCAGAGATTTTTTTGAGAGCCTCTCACCATCTAGATATCTTAATTATCTATCTCATTAGATTTTCATCAAGTTGATACTTGTTTTAATTATCATAATCAATAACAATAGTTTCTGCTCCTTGCCATGTGATAGTTGTAGGATCATAGTATACTCACTATTGCATGTTTTACACTCATTGCAAATAATTTCCTTTTTGCAAGGAGCAACATATCATCATCCATTCTTGGCTCACCCTTTTCTTGCACTAAGTGGGGGCAAGGGGTTAGGTAGCCTTGTCCTCGTATGACACTTGTCATTATCTCTTTTGGATAGTTGACCGCCTTTCATGAGTATATAAGAGCAAGCTTGGGATGTGGATGACACGCCTTAAGTTGGCTCACATGTGATGTACTTTTCTATTTAGCATTAAATTTTGGGGGCAAACCCTTTTCATGACGTAGCTTCATTTGGAAACATATGACTTGGCATAGGGATTTCAAAATAAGATCTCATGTCCTCCTTCTTGTTAGCATATATCATTTTCTACTTTAAAGTGATTTCTCACATGGTGTTTAGTAATTTCTTTAAAGTGGGGGCATACATTGGCATTATTATTTTGCATTTCAATTACAACTCATGTTTCATAGTGTAGTCTTCTTACTTTATGTAATGCATCTTTCACTTTGTGGCGAGATTAGGTGTGATGTCTTTCAAGAGCGTGATCTCTCCTAGCATATTATATTCCTCTTAGTGGCTTGATGCGATACATTGCATCCCCTAAGTTGTGAATCTTCTATTCTTTGACTAGTCCTCTCTTGGAGATATTAGGTACAATGTTCCCTAAGTTGAGACCTTACATGAACTAAGCAAAAATCCTTTGAACATACCTTACACTATTTTGCATTTACAATAACTGTTATATGGTCACCTTGCATAACACACTTTTCTTGCCTATGGAGCCATCTTGTTTGTTCATGGGTGTCAAGCATACAAGGTTTTAATTGCCTCATGAATCTTTTCGTTCATGTTGTGTGGCACCTTATAAAATTTATTAGGATGTATAGCTTTGGTATGGTTAGTATGATGAGAAGCCTAAATGTGGGCATGCCTTTCTTATTGTACATGGTGAGAAGCCAATATAGAGGCATGAATTTCTCACTAAGCCACCCTTTTTGGATACTCACCCAGTGGATAGCCTAAAGTTTTGTTGCCTCAGAGTGAGCGTTCAATTTTGGACAAACATCTTAGATCTGATCCACATCGTGTTGGACAAACGATTGAGGCTTGATCCACCTCTTTTTATTTTTATTTTTCTTTCTTTTAGTCCTTGACATTGCATGTTTGTGTATCTTGTTTTGTTACATATCATACATCTTGTGTGTGTCCCTTTGTGCTTATGTTGGTTTGATGTAGGATCTTGGATCTTGGGGGCTTGATCATCCTCCTTAATCTTAGTCATCCTATATCATCCACATTGGTACACTTGGACCCCTTTTGATGCGAGTTTGTCTACTTTAGTGTGAGTTTGAAGCAAGTTCCTCCTCTCACTAAAGTGGGGGCTAAATGTAGTGTAGAAAGATGTATCCCTTTACATTTTCACACTTGTTTGGGCCCTCCCTACTAAAATTGGGCTTCTTTATGCCTTATTTGGTCCTATTAAATTGCATACACAATCCTTATTAATTGCATCTTTTTGTGGACAATCCTAACACTTATCAAATAACCAATCATAATTTAATGTTTTAGGTTATGTGTTCCAGATTTGATTATCTAGGACTCATACGCCACCTTGGGCATATGAGTCCCACCTAGGTCTTGGGACTTGATATCGAATTGCACATTAAACAAGACACTCCTAGAAATGTGTGTCCCGGGTTTTAGCCACTGGGGCTTATATGCCACAACTGGCATATGAGTCCCACTTTAACCAAGACCTATTTTGAATTAAATTCTTGTCGATATTTTATTATCCTATATTTGATGTTAGATTTTAGTGTTGTAATTTTGGGAAATTAGGCATAAACAAGTATAAATTCAAGGTTATTTCATCATTTCAACATCTAACAAGCTAGAATTTTATAAGCAATTAAGAGTACTTTCACAAGAGCATTCAAGGGAAAATTTAAAGAAGATTATTGCAACAATCAAGAGTCATTTCATCATGTAAAATACTTAGTGCATCATGCATGTTGTTGAGCTAATGTTGTGATGTAGCATTGAAGATCAATTCAAGATCCCATTCATCCATTGTTTCTAATCAAGTGTTGTGATCAAGATCTACTTTCATTGAGGCCACTTAATGATTGTTTGTAGATCTACAAGGTTTTAAAAAAGGTTCTATTGTTTCATGTTCCATTTAATTCATTCTTCATTAAGGTTTAATTACCAAAATGGGGTTTGACCAAGGAAAACCCCTACCCACTAACAAAACAATATTTTTTCCCTACTCTTTGATGTGTGAATTGCAGATTTAGGTTGAAGATCCATTGAAGAGAAAGATTAGAGAAAGTTTTCAAAGTTACAAAGTTGTCAAAGTTGTTATATTTCTTGCAAGATCACATAAAGTGATCTACAAGTCAGAATTTAGAGTTTTAGACTCGAAGATCGGAAAGGAGAGAAGCTACAAAAGATCACTAGAGGATATTAGAGTTTTAGATCAACCCTAATATTGGGACTAAATCACCACTTTTTGCGTGTGAGTCCCAGTATACCACTTTTCAACCATTTTCTGTAGATCCTGCTTTACTAGTGATAGATTCCAGATTCAACTCGAAACCCTAAACTGGGAGTAAATCGCCCAGCTTGGTGTATGAGTCCTGGTGTGCTTCAAAAGTCATAATTTTTGGATTGTAGACCTTCTTTCAAGCAACATATATTTCCAGGTTCCCCTCTGTTCATTCTCAGTTCATTACTCTAATTTTGAGTTTCATATCCTAGGTTGCATAGTTAGGTTTTGCATGTTACTTTCATTCCTTGTATTTCCAAGCCTTTGCTTAGTGGTGAATCCCCTTTTTATCTTTAATCACACCTTAGGAGACCTTATAGTAGATACCTTCTCTCAATTGCACCATTAGATTGAGATCTCTAAGGTTTCCTTGAATGAACTAGAGTAAAATAGGAAGGGACCCTCCCTTTCCCTAGTTCCATCTCTCAAAAGGTGAAACCCTATTTCCTTGTGTTCATTATCAAACACTATCCTAAACACTTTTCCAACTTGAGGTAGATTAGGGCAGCCTTCTTCTCTTCGCTCTCCGTGACCTAGATCCTTGGATTGGTTGGTCCCCCTCCTCTACATTTTGGTGAACCTGACATGAACATTATGGTTTCATTTGGTAGTGCTGAAAGAACCTTCCCTCGTATTCTAGGAATGTTGTGGGTGTGAGTGTTGAAGGGTGCCTAGCTTTGCAAACTAACCTATGACCCCTAGTGGCGTAGTTGGAAGGTTCCCTAAGCATTACAGAATGAAACCTTGAGTGGGCCACCGTTTAATTGTAAAGGCATTGGGGGCTCCTACGAAAGTTTGTTCTAGTGTACGTAAAGGTGGCTTCCTTTTTACATCTACCCATCTCATCTATGTAGCCTGTAAATAGATCTTCCACTATAACATTTATCTCACAAGATTTTCCAATAAACTCTAATAGAGAACCATCCCCTTTGTACATCCCCACATGTATCAACTAGAATACTATAACTAGTGTTCTCATTGAGCCTACATGCCGAGTGAATGCTATTATAGAGGAAATCATGTTGATAAGATTTTTGCATAAGGATGGATATGATGAGTCTAGAAGCACTATACATACACATGTGGGCTCTCTTTCCCTCCCATTAGTTGTATCACCTTGTCAATCCTGGTTGGGCCTAGGACTGTGAATGCACTCTTTGACATCATCCCGAGGTCTGAACTATTCAAAGTGAAACTAGGCATTTTATGGCTGGTTTCCATGAATACAGTTCCCTTGGTAATTCATAAGTGCTTGAAGTTTTCCCATGAGGGTTTTGTGCATGTAGTCCATGATACTGGTTACAAACTGATGATTGCACATGGAGGCTACTCACTTGATCACTTTTGGCCTGCCCCTATCGATCCACTCCCTCCTAGGATGGACCTGTTGTATCAAAATTATGTGAAATACAAGAGTGTGGGTATAACACCAAAGGTGAGATACCCTCCTCCCTATGCCATTTCACATAGAGATTGCATAAAGGCAGAACATTAAGTTGCCTTGGCCGCTCGAAAAAGGGAAGATGAGAAGTCCACCCAAGGCTCCTCTTCTTCTTCTTCCACTTTCCTGCTTGCTACTTCCTCTTGCCCTACTGTGACACCATCAAATTTTTCTCTTATGCATTTGATGGGGAGTCCAATGGTGCCTGCTTGGTGGAAGCCCAAGCATCCGGTGTTTGAAATTCTTGTCTTACCCATAGTGCCTCAACTCATTTTGTATGGTAAGGGGAAGGCCCCCCATGGAGCATTCTCTATGTCTCGACCTTTGCGGCCTCCTATTGCTCCTATCTTTATGGTAGTGAATGGGAAGAGACCTAATGTTGAGGTGCTCGAGCCTTCTCCCTCCACTATTTTTCCATCATCCTCTCTTTCTCTTCCTCCTGTTCTCGTCTAGGAGACCTTCCCTCTGTTGTAAATGGTTGTGATGGATACTCTGATTGTTGAACAAGAGTATTTCATCCCTTTTCAAGCTACAACCTCTAGCTCTTAGAGTCGTAGAAAGCACCTTGCATGTGAGCACAAGCATTATATGAAGGCTTTGCCCGCTGAGTAGGCTGCCTTGCAAAAGAAGGAAGAGGATCCAGTAGCTCTCGCTTCAACATCTTCTCTTGTGTTCTCTTTCACTCTTCCTCCTTTAGTTACCTTCGCCTTAGTCTTGCTCTTGAATCCCCCTATGAGTGTGAATGATGCTCACCTAAAGAGGGTGCAAGTATGATCCTCACCTAAAGAGGGTGCAGGTATTCATTTCTCCTTCGGTTGAGCCTCCCCTTCTGATGTCCCTTTCAGACATCCCACCCTTTTTGAAACCTGTGGACATGCCGAATACCTCGATGGTGTTTACCATGGTTTTCTCCTCTTCCTCCTCGCCCTCTGCATCATCCATGGGGATTTCACATCCTCTGATGAAGCGAAAGATGGAGGATGACCCTGTTAGAAATGGGGGTTGGAAGAAGGGTTCACATTCTTCAGAGGGTGTTTTTGCATTGGCTTGTGCTATCCTAGTGACAAAGAAAGCCCAAGCATCCCCGAAGTTTGTCATTACTCCCAAATCGTTCGATGAAGCTAGTAGTGGATCTTGGGCATTGCCTCCATCACCCGCTAAGTTGACACATGACACTCCTATAAAGTGGATGTTCAATTCTATAGATGATGTCCTAGCCCTATCATTGATCTTTGCAAGATTTCTAACATTCACCTGTAAGGAGCTGAGTGGAGAAGACCTTGAGGGGTCCCCTTGATATTCTGCCCTTGTAGGATTGTCAACCCTCCCCTTATGATGATCTAGAGTGGGAGAACGAAAACCTCTTGGTTGATGAGGACTAGGGGATACCTCTTCTTTATCTGTAGATTAGATTGTGTGTGTGTGTGTGTCGTGTTCCCCCGTGCTTGTTTTATATGTTCTTGGATGACCATTGTCACCCTCGTAGGTGCTTGGATACATGAGTGTTTTTGTATTGTAAAAATTCTTCTATTTGTCACATCATTCATATCTTTGTTGTGCGTGAAATTTTGACAATTGGGGATGATGCAAAGTGTTGGGGGCATTTAGGCCTCTCCTCTATGTTGACCCAATTTTTTATTTTCATTTTGTCTTCATGTTCCTTCTTCACATGGTCTGATATAGTAGGGGGTTGATGATAGTTTATTTATATATTATTATATCTATTTATCTATATTTATGAGTAGCTTTGACCCTGAAATATTAGATCCCCTTGTCTCTTGTTCGTTATGTCATTATCTTTCTCCTTTCTTTTTATCTTTCTCTCTTCTTTGCTTGCTTGTGATCTTGTGGTGCTCATGTGTTGTCCCTCGCATGTATGACAACATTTCCATGGTTACATCTTCTTATGTTCCACGAGCCACAACATCACATTCATTCTTTCTTTTCTCTCCTTAGGATTTCATGTGCCTTTGTGTTCAACACACACCATCCTAAGGGGGGGATCTCATACTGCTTCAATTTTCAAAAGATTCATTTGGTGGCCAACGAATCTCCTCTTGAAAATCTTTATTTTTCAAAAATTACATTCTTCAACATGGATCTTTAGGTGAATTTTTCTTTCATCTCAGTTTCGTAAGATAGAATCCAGACTTGCCCTTGCGAGAGAACATTATTTCTTTTGAATTCCATGATGAAATGAATCTTTCAGAAGGAATCCCCGATGCTAGAATCATTGGCGAAAAAATCTCTTTTCAAAAATGTTATTTCGCTTTGAAACTGAGTGTCCCTTGAGTGGACCCCCTCTCTTTTGAAGGGTTCCCGAGGGACCCATTTGAAAGCTCTCCCTTCAATTGTTGACTATCTATCTGCTTGTCTGCCTAGGTGGATTTTTTTTTATATCTAACATGTTTTGTCTGCAGATTAACATGTTTCTTTGGAGGTGCGCCTGTGAAGCTACTTTTCAATCAGACTCTATGGAGCCTCTTACATCCGACTTCCTTCAGGTTCAAGCACCTAGGGGGCACCTTCTTTGCAAGTCCGAGGACCTATGAAGCACTTTCATCCTATGGGATTTGTTCACCATTGGTTTGTGAGCCTCTAGTGCAGTTTGTTCAACTCTCTTCAGGACAAAGTACCTGTGGAGCCATTTGCCTACCCTATTCTTTCGAGCATTCCAGATTGCAGTCTGCTTCCTCGATGGTTCAGGTATATTTTCTTGGAACTCTTTTAACCTACTTTACTGAACACTCATTGGCACTCATGTTCGCTAAAGTGGGGGAAAAATGTATAGGCATGAATTTTCACCCCCCTTTCAAGTTCCCCTTTTACACCCTTCACCTTAGAAAAATAAAACTTGACAATGTAATTCCACATGCTTCATTCGTACTCCATCCACTTAGCACTTGTTTGTAGTGTCAATGGGGGAATTTATGTCAGGGATGCGTGTGCAGTGTGTAGACGTCTGCACAACACGTTGCCATCCCGATAGGATTCTTGCCTCTGGGATTTGTAGAGGCATTATGTTCACCATTGGAGCTTAAGTGTAACATATATGCACCCTTCAACTGACATTTGAACGACTCTTTCCCTCCAAAATCATCTTCAAATGCCTATCTTTCCTATTCATTCCAACTTCTACACAGTTCTTGACCATCTCTACATATTCTTGACAATTTCTCATGCTACTACACCACTCTTGAGCATACTCTTGTGACTTCTTGGCTACTTGCTACATTATCAACTCTACCACTCCAACAATCACAACATTCTTCACATCTACCACAAAAGCTGTAACTTAGTGTCTTACGAGACTTCCTTTAGCATCGCTGCGATCATGTCAACTTTGCCATGGTTGTAGACTTGCATTCCTCTCTCATTGGCCTCGAGTGCCTCTGGTCGAGGGTGGTTTTATTTGCTTACTATTGCATTGTTGTTGGATTTGAGTAGCATAGTTCTTCTTGTAGTATTTGGTATCCTTTTTTTTCCAACATAGTTTCTTTATCACATTTCGATTTCTCTATCTATTTGGCTATCGGTGGAGGTGGAAACACCAATACGTGGGTTTGATTGTGGCAAGCCCCAAAATAGTCCCAACATTTTTTTCCCATTCTACTATGTGTAGGTACTTATCTGTGTGGAGCTTGCGGGAGAACTAGATTTTCATGAGTTGAATTCTTACCCTTCTTATATTCTTGTCATTTCTTATAGAATCTCTCTTAATATTTTAGTTATTTTGTCATCTCTTATTTTCATCATCACCTCAAACTTCAGTAGCTAAGTTGTTAGTAGGGTTTTTGTACCTCTGACTCCTCTTTTTCATTGTCTATCCATACAGATGATAGTGCACCTATGAGACAACAACACATCACACTATCATCCCTATTGTGCATTGCTATCCTTTGGCAAAGAGTTGACAAAGTCATAGTTTGGGTTCCCAAAACCTACTCTCTTAGCCCATACATAACTTTTGGGTCAGTAGATTAAAGAAGCTCTAAGAGTGCTCTTCGTTCTCCACCCTTAGTATCAAACATTATCCTAAAAACTTGTCCAACTTGAGGTAGATTAGGGAAGCCTTCTACTCTTGGCTCTCCGTGACCTGGAGTCTTGGTGTGGTTGGTCCCCCTCCTCTACAGATACATACATACACATCCATACACTGATACATACATACATACATACATATGTACACTGATACATACATACATATAGGCATACATACATATAGACGTACATACATACAACCATGCATGCATACATACATACATGTCATACAAGCATACATACATACAAAATACAAATATATATACGTAAATTTAATAGACTAGCATTTAACACAAATCAAGACATAATGCAAGCACATTATAACATGCTTGCATTATGTCTTGCTTAGGCAACTCTTAGACACAAATGCAAAAAGAACATGTTAAAACTATGAAATAACGTTAGCGCATTATAACGTGCTCATGTTATTTCTTGCTTTGGGAAATCCTTAAGCCTTAGGATTGGTATTTTCTTTGGAATACCAACCCAAAGGCTTGGAGTGCCTTCCCAATGTCCAAAGACGTGTTTTTACAAATTCTACAATATTTCACATAATCATGTTCGTACTAAGCATTAGTTTTGCACGTTTTTCAAGGTCGAACAAATCAAACACCTAGGTAATGTTAGGCTCTCTCATAGCTATCTAATGATGTAGTTTTTTTCACATTTTGACAATGTTAAGCCTTTGATCTTTAATTTCTTTTGTTTATGTGTCTATTTTTTAGCAAAAACTAGTGTTTGGTAATTTTTTCTTTATAAATTAATCGTTCATCGAAATTTCAAATAAATTACATTTTTAGAAACTAGACTCCATTTTACACATATTAAAAAAAAAAATTATTATTTTTTTCAAAATTTATAGGGCTAGCACGACCAAAATTATATTTTTTAGGAAGTGTCCACTTTGAAAATTAGTAAAAAATCAAATATTCATTAAAAAGTTATTAGAAAAATCGGGTATAAACTACATCTTGTTAGCTAATTTCTCACTGAAGCGATTTTAAAAATACCAAAAGAAAGTTAACCTTTTGAGGGAGCCACAAAAGTCGCTATGTTATGTTTTTTTTGACAAAAACAACACTAATTTTTGTGGCTCCCTCTTTTGAACCCCTTAATCTCTACAATTTTTAAAAAAAATAGTAAGTAGGCTCGAAGCACTACAATCCCTGTTTTTGTTGCATCTAATTTTTTTGAGTGTAACTGTCCTCAATTTCACATCCAAGGTCAGTATTTCTTGATTTCAAAAAAAAGTGGCCACTTAAAACCCCTTTTTGGCTCCCCATATTTTTGCACTTACCCATTGCTATTATAAGGAATTCAATGGCTTTTATAGAAATGTAAGTGTTGAGAAGTAGAAGATCACCCCTTTATAATTCATGGTGGAATGTGGTTTTAGGAAGGATGAACTAAACCTTAATAGAAAGGGCTAGAAGCATGATGAGTGGTAGATAGTTGGAATGGTGCTTTGGGAAAAGGTTATTGGTATTTCTTACCACTTGATTAATTGATCTCCTTGTTTGAATTTTGTTGAAAAAACTCCTTAATATGAGGTGTGCACAGGTAATAAATCCTTTATTTCACATTAGAATTCATGTAAATAATGACAAAATAATGAACTTCTCACCACAACAACCTTTGTTCTTCTAAGTGAATTGTGCTCTAAATGTGATTGATTTATGGTTGAAGTTGAATATAGTTTTCTATTCTACAATATAACCTAGTTGCCAATACATTGTATACAAACTAAGCTTTTCAATTCCCACACTCCCATGATTTTCCGGTAAAATTCCAAGGATCAATTTGTGCAAATCACGTTTTTGTGATTGACACCTCTTTTATTTATTTTTTAAAATTTAAAACACGTCTAAAAAATTAGAGGATTGTTACAATTGTACAAATTTCCTATTGAAAAATATTGGATAGTATACATGCACTCTGAGCCCTAAAGAACAACTCCAAGCTTTGGATTGGATCAACACCTTTTATGCATCCACTTTTTATAAAATAAATTGTGAAGTCAACATTGACAAAAGTAAAATAAAAATTATGTAGAACCCACATTTATTTTTTAAATATAAAGGTATTAAAATTTTAGTCTAAAATTATTCAAATAATAAATAGTTGCATTTATGAAAAATAAAGTATTAAATAAAATAAACTTAGTGTTATCCAAAAAATAGTTGACAATGTAGATAGAAGTGCATTATCCAAAAAATAGTAAATAATAAGATATAATATTAAAATAAAATCGTCTAGACTTGTGCAAATTTCTTGTAAAAAATATTAGACATTGTACATGCACTCCCAACTCTATGGAACACACTCCAATCTTTGGGTTGAAATTGTACTTTATATGCATCCACTTTTTTAAAACAAATTATTAAGTCAATTATAACATATATTGAAGTGGTTAAATAAAAAATATTTTAAACCCACACTTATTTACTAAATATAGACATATTAAAATTTTAAAATAGAATTCACCAAATAATAAATTGTGACTTTTCTAAAAATATAATATTAAAATAAAATAAGTGTATTACCCCAAAAATAGTAAACCCAAAAAATAGTAAACTATAAGATATAATAATATGCTTATTGGTTACTACGGTAAACTAGAAGAAATAATAATACACTTATTGTTTACTATTTTTTGGATATACACTTATTTTACTTTAATATTATATTTTTATAAAAGCTACCATTCATTATTTGGATAATTATATGTGTTAGCTTAATAATTTATTTTAGATAAAGTGGGGATGCATTTAAGGTGCACAATCTAGAGTTTAGAGTTGAAAGTGCATGTACACTATATAATATTTTTGAAGGAAATTTATGAAAGTCTAGACAATTCAATCTCAATATTATATGGTATTGTCTACTATTTTTTTTATAATAGTTACTATTTTTTGAATAATACATTTATTTTATTTTAGTATTATATAGAAAAGCCACCATTCATTATCGGGTTAGTTCTATTTTTAAATTTTAGTACCTTTATATTTAAGTGTTTTAAATTTTAGTACATCTATATTTAAGTGTGGGTTATAAATAAATATAATTTCACCACTACCAATGTAAGTTATGTGTCGGCTTATTAATTTATTAAAAAAAAACGGATGTGTATAAAGTGCACATTCAATCTAGAGCTTGCAATGCATCAGAGTGCATGTGCATTGTCCAAATTCAATCTAGAGCTTGTAGTATATCAGAGTGCATGTACACTATCCAAATTCGATCTAGAGCTTGCAGTGCGTCAAAGTGCATGTACACTCTCCAAGTTCAATCTAGAGCTTTCAATACATCAAAGTGAGGTACATTGTTCAATATTTTTGACAATAAATTTGTGCTACTGTACACAATTTTCTAATTTTAGATTTGTATTACTCTCAATATTATACCTTATTGATTACTACTGTTTGGATAATATACTTGCATCCATATTATTTACTATTTATTTGAATAATAATTTTTTAATTTAAATATTCTATTTTAAAAAAACCATCATTCATTATTTAATAATTTTATTTAAATTTTTTTAATACATTATAGTTAAAAAAATAAGGGTAAGTTCTAAATAATTTTTTTTCCACTGTTATGAGTGTAACTTAATAATTTATTTTAGAAAAAGTAGGAGCTGATTCAGTTGAGAGATTGGAGTTTTTCTGTGTGCATGGATATGAAAAGCTGGGTTTGTATGCAATAAATTTAGCAATACTAAACTGTCTCATTTTACTTACAGTTGCATGTTCCACCATTCCCCACACATATTTCTTTAACAAAAATTCTTGCGCAGCTGGATTCCAGAGGAAATAACTGATTCAAACTGAAATGAAACAAAGTCGAAGTGATTTATTTGTTTATTTAGTTTTTATTTTTGAAACATGTTTTTTTATTTGACTTTTAGATTTAGATTCTGACTCCATTGCATAAAACTAAGAGGATTAAATTACAGTAAGCATGAAAGGAAGTAAAGGACAGAATCCTGCTGCATCATTCCCCAACACTCCACAAGAGATGAAAAGCCCATCAATAAGAGAAAAAGCTTCAAAGCTGCCTCCATTACCCCCATCTACTGGGAAAAGACGAGGTATTTTAATGATTGAATTTTTTATATTTTTTTTCATATCTCCGAATTCTGAATTGGGTTTTTAGATTTTATATCAGTTTGTAATGATGGGTTTTTAAGAAATTTATCCTGTAATATCCATACTGATTTATCTTTTACTGTCTTTCAATATAGTATTAAAGTTTAAATAGTGTAGATGAGAGCTTTATAGTCTATAGGATTGGAAGTAAAAGTTTATAGAAGACTGTAAATTATTTTCACAGTTGTTAGTTGTTATTTTTATTTATAGGGCGTCCTCCAAAAGTTAAAGTAGCAACATGTAAAGCTGGTTACAATAACTTAAGCACTGGAGTTCAAAAGAATAAACTTCAAGATATAAGCAAGATGTCATCAACATCACTGAATATGAAGAAATGGATTGTTGATGCTCCATCACCATATATGACATATGAAGATGCCAGTCCAATGAATCCATGTGCAATGGTAGAAGAAGAAACATGGATTCCTCAGGAAATGCACTTGACAGAAACTTGGATTCCTCATGAAATGCCCTTCGGTGAGCTCCTTTTCCCTGTTTGAAGCTAATTCATGGTGGTAGGTATGTTTAAACATAACTTTAAACTGGAAGTTGTTTTCAAAATTCTAAAAAATTGGAAACTTTAATTTCTATATATATTATACATATTTTTAAATCATTTTAATTTTATTTAACACAAGTTTAAAGATATATATTTTTAGTGGATAGTTTGTGTTGAGGTTAGTTTTTGTTGTATTGTTGTTTGTCTTTATAGTTAATCCAATTTATTTTATTAGATTTTAATATTTTATGTGTTTTGGATCTCTAGACTTAGGTATGAACTTAATGTTTTATTTATTACTAACTTTCTCTAGCCTTGATGTCTTCATGTTCTGTGTTTTTGCTATTATAACTGGCACTTCAAAAATGCATGTATATTTTTCCACCAACATTTGGGCCACATTAGGGAGAAAGGTATTTTAACCATGACTAATAAAGACATGGTTAATGCTTATTCTAATGTGTTTGATTTGTGGAGCAATATATGTTTATAAATTATCATAAATTTTATTTTCTTGTTGGAAGTACTAGAGCAAAAAATGTTTTAGAAGTAATTCACTCATATGTTTACTATCAAAAAGGATGTTTATTATATTAGTAAATCATGATATTGTGTTTTATTTATAGGTGATTGATACACTTGGGTTTATTTTCTTAGAATTAGATGTGAAGTTTTCTTTGAGTTTAAGGATTTTAAGGGTATGGTCCCATGGAGGGGGGCTTCCTACAAAATTCTTAAGCTGTAGGGGCAATTTCTAGCCCCACCTCAATTTCACCCACTAAAATTTGCAGTCCTAAAAGGTAGGCTGCTATTTTTCAGGAAAAGATTCCAATTAATCTTGTAGCATAATTTTTTTTGCTTCATGGTACCGCTTGATCCATGAAAATAGAAGCCCAAGCCCCACCATGAGACCATATAGTAAGGCTTTTGTTGAGAAACAATCAAATAAAAAGATAAAGGTGTTGAGATTTGATAATGGAGATGAATATTGCTATAAGGAATTCAATGGCTTTTATAGACATGTAAGTATTGAGAAGTAGAAGACTACCCCTTTATAATTCATGGTGGAATATGTTTTTAGGAAGGATGAACTAAACCTTTGTTGTTCCAAGTGAATTGTGCTCTAAATGTGATTGGTTTATGGTTGAAGTTGAATATAGTTTTCCCCTACTACAATATAACCTCGTTGCCAATACATTGTATACAAACCAAGCTTTTCAATTCCCACACTGCCATGATTTTCCCATAAAATTCTAAGGATCAATTTGTGCAAATCAAGTTTTTGTGATCGACACCTCTTTTAATTTTTAATTTTTAAATTTAAACACATCTAAAATTAGAGGATTGTCTACAATTGTAAAAATTTCCTATCAAAAAATATTGGATAGTATACATGCACTCTAAGCTAGAGAACAACTCCAAGCTTTGGATTGAATCAGCACCTTTTTTGCATCCACCTTTTTTAGAATAAAAATTATGTACAACCCACATTTATTTTTTAAATATAAAGGTATTAAAATTTTAAAATAAAATTATTCAAATAATAAATAGTTCCATTTATGAAAAATAAAGTATTAAATAAAATAAGTGTGTTATCCAAAAACTAGTTGACAATGTAGATAGAAGTGCATTATCCAAAAATTAGTAAATAATAAGATATAATATTGAAATTAAATTATCTAGACTTGTGCAAATTTCTTGTCAAAAATATTAGACAGTGTAGATGCACTCCTAGCTCTATGGAACACACTCCAATCTTTAGATTGAAATTGCATCTTATATGCATCCACTTTTTCAAAATAAATTATTAAGTCACTTGTAACATATATTGAAGTGATTAAATAAAAAATATTTTAAACTCACACTTATTTACTATATATAGAGGTATTAAAATTTTAAAATATAATTCCCCAAATAATAAATTATGACTTTTATAAAAATATAATATTAAAGTGTATTATTATATCATATAGTTTACTATTTTTTGGATATACACTTATTTTATTTTAATATTATATATTTTTATAAAAGCTACCAGTCATTATTTGGATAATTCTATTTTAAAATTTTAACTTCTTTATATTTTAAAAATAAGCATTGATAATAAATAATTTGTATTTCATAGATGCTAATATAAGTTGTGTGTTAGCTTAATAATTTATTTTAGAAAAAATGGGGATGCATTTAAGGTGCACAATCTAGAGCTTAGAGTTAGAAATGCATGTACACTATCTAATATTTTTGATAGAAAGTTTATGAAAGTCTAGGCAATTCATTCTCAATATTATATGAGGGTTGGGTGGTTAGCGGGTCACATTAAAAGGTTTATAGGTATATTACAATTTTAAAATTTATTGGACCCTATAAGTTGACTTGCTATATTTTTATGTAATTGTATATATGACACTTTAAATTATTATTAAACCGTAAAATTTATTATATATGTTTATTACTAATTATCAATGTCTTCTAGTTTTACATTATTTTATTAATATAAGTATTCATATGACTAATAACATAACAAAACTTTTCATTTTTTTTACACGTGATTGGCCAACTTTCAATTTTTTTTTGTAGATTTAACTTTCTTTTGCTAGTAAATTTAACTTTCTTTTGTTTGTAGATTTATAATTTTATGTTCATGATTTGCTATAACATGTTTTAGATGTTGCATGCTTGTAAATTACAAGAAGAAGAATATCAAAGGAAAAGTGATTGATTGTAGACGGGTGTCTTAAACACGTTTTTCCTTCATGATCATTAGGTGTAATCGTGAATTTCCTAAACATTATTTCATGGCTTTACTCTTGTCATTTGCAGTAGCATGAGAATTTCTAAAACCTTTTTTAATAATCCATTCTAAGCATAATTTGTTATTCTTGCCTTCCACAATAAGTTGCAATAATCAATCTATGTATTATTTTTAAATTTTGCATCTCAATTTTTATTTTATTTTTAAAAATACATTTTTTTTTGAAGTTATGTTTTTGTGTTTAAATATTTTTTAAAAAAAGTTTATGCTAGATTATTATATTTTTTAATTGTTTATTGGTATTTTTAAGAATTGTGATTCATATAAAAAAATACTTAATTAATTTATATGATAGATAATCATATATTTTTTAAAATAACCAAATTACTTGCATTACTTTAAAAATAGAAATTTTTTTTTTTTTTTCATATTAATATGTATGATTAGTAAAAATCACTAAGAATATTTTAATATAGAAATTTTTTTATAGAAAAATCATAAATGAAATCTTTTTGATAATTTCTATTTTTCACAAAACGTCAAATAAAAGACATTTAAATGATCAAATCATCACAAAATTTTATTTCACAGATAGGGGTTGCCATAAAATTCCAGGGCTGCTTGTTAGCTTAACTTTGACAATTTATTTTAAAAAAAGTAGGGGCTGAGTTCAGAGCTTGCAGTTGTTCTTTGACACGAAATCTCTACAATTGTAGGGAACCCTCTGATTTTAAACGTATTTTAAATGTTGAAAAAAACTATGATTTAAAGGAGTTGTCAATCACAAAAGCCCGATTTGCACATATTGATCTTAGAAATTTCATGGAAAAATGATGGAAGGTGTGGGATTTGAAAAGCTTGGTTTGTATACAATGTATTTGGCAATACTAATCTGTCTCATTTTACTTACAGTTGCATGTTCCTCCATTCCCTACACATATTTCTTTAACAAAAATGCTGGCGAAGCTGGATTCCAGAGGAAAAAACTGATTCAAACTGAAATGAAACAAAGTCGAAGTGATTTATTTATTTATTTAGTTTTTATTTTTAAAACATGTTTTTTTCTTTGATTTTTAGATTTAGATTCTGACTCCATTGAATAAAACTAAGAGAATT
Organism: Sequoiadendron giganteum; assembly: GCA_007115665.2. Taxonomy (NCBI): domain Eukaryota; kingdom Viridiplantae; phylum Streptophyta; class Pinopsida; order Cupressales; family Cupressaceae; genus Sequoiadendron; species Sequoiadendron giganteum. The sequence continues at coordinate 182,018,981 of CM021102.1, read as the reverse complement.
AAATTACAGTAAGCATGAAAGGAAGCGAAGGACAAAATCCTGTTGCATCATTACCCAACACTCCACAAGAGATGAAAAGCCCGTCAATAATAAAAAAAGCTTCAAAGCTGCCTCCATTACCCCCATTTACTGGAAAAAGACGAGGTAAATTTAGATTTTCTCTTATGTTACTCCTTTTTCTTTTTTTAATAACTGAATTATTTAAGGTTTTTGTTTTCATATCTCTGAATTCTGAATTGGGTTCTTAGATTTTACATCAGTTTATAATGATGGGTTTTTAAGAAATCTATCTACTGTAATATCCATACTGGTTTTTATTTTACTGTTTTTACTGTTTTTCAATATAATATTAAAGTTTAAATAGTGTAGGTGAGAGCTTTATAGTATATAGGATTGGAAGTAAAATTTTCTAGCAAGATCGTAAATTACTTTCACAGTTGTTATTTTTATTTATAGGACGTCCTCCAAAAGTTAAAGCATGTGAAGAAGTTAAAGCATGCGAAGCTGGTTACAATAACTTAAGCACTGGAGTTCAAAAGAAAAAACTTCACGATCAAAGCAAGATGCCATCAACATCACTGGATATGAAGAAATGGATTGTTGATGCTCCATCATCTCTCACACTGGTTTCATATATGGCAGATGGAGATGTCAGCCCAGTGAATCCATGTGCAATGGTGGAAGGAGAAACATGGATTCCTCAGAAAATGCATTTGACAGAAACCTGGATTCCTCATGAAATGCCCTTTGGTGAGCTCCTTTTCCTGTTTGAAGCTAATGCATGGTGGTAGGTATGTTTAAACTTAACTTTAAACTGGAAGTTGTTTTAAAAATTCTAAAAAATTGGAAACTTTTATTTCTATACATAGTATGCATATTTTTAAATTTTTTTTATTTTTTTTATTAATAATGGTTCACACATCTAATTTACATCATCTGCTCAGCTACACAGGTGAAGAAATAAATACAGTTTGTACAGTTTGTATTCACTTTGTACAGGATTATATAAAATTATGCAAAATAAATACAGTTATGCATGTTAGGCTGCATACATAGTATAAAAAGGCTGTATGCATCATATAAAAAGGTGCTGTATACAGTTATCAGCTCGTTTCTATTTCACTGTAGTCTTCCATAAAGCCGCAGTTGGCCAAGGGATTGATATCCATCTCATTGCGGGAAGAGTCCTCTTCAATCTCGTAGTTGTCATTGTTGAACAGCTTTGGTCCTCTTTCTTTCTGTTTTTCTTTTCTGCAGCCTCTTGTTCGTTGAACTCTTTTTTAAGGTCTTCATTGCTTTCATGAAGGTCTCCAAACTTGGATGTCCCTGCTGCCAAGACTGTCCTAGCTTGACCCCATCTCTTAACAGCTTTAAAAACTTGCTTTCAACTATTTCCAAGGTGGTAATTACTTGCAAGACGACATTAAATAACGTGAATCTTTTGAATGACTTAGTAAATGCCTTCGGAACCCCCACTATATTTGTCCTTATTTCTTGCTTTCCAAATGCACCAAATGATTTCAGTAGATAAGGAAAACTAGAACAATTGCATTTCTTTATTCATCTTTTTATCATTATTCAGTAAAATTTCTTTCTAAGTGTACTTTTCCATTATTCCCTCAAATATTCAGATCATTACAAAAAAAATTAAATATCTAGTTAGAAAAAAAACAATCAAAGAACATATGTTGTAAAGTTTCAGGCACCTGCAAATATTGCACAACTCAATGTTTGTTCTACAGCTGATGGTCTGCTGGTTCCTTCAGCTGTCTGTAGCTGTTTCTATTTGTTCCTATAGTTCAATTTCTGTTTTGAGCTATGTTGTCCTTTGGCCCCTTAGACCTCCTTAGACCTCCTTGGGCCCTTTGTGAAGGGGTTGGCACCCTGTAATGCTGCTTAACTTTTCAAAAACATTATTCAACTTATAAAAAACTTTTTTCAGCACAACCAACCATCTAAAACAAGTTTTTTTTTTCATCTATCATATTATGCCACAAAGAACATAATACCTTTTACCAATCTTTATTTTCCAACTTGATTTTCCACACTTTATTAAGGTAATCAATAGAAGTGTTAGAGTTATTTATTTCTTTATAAGTGAGCTTAGCCTTAACATCGTGGAGGGGGAGAGTTCCTTTCCATAAGATATCAATAGGTTTCTTTTCCCACTTTTTAGTATTGAGATTTGGTAGCCAGCTTTAACAAGCTTCTTTAATAACAAAGTATGTTTTAAAGTTAGACTATGGTAACCTATAGTCCTTTCTTAATTTGTCCCAACCAATCAGATTTCCAGTTTTTTATGATATTGCTGAATGTTTTGATACCTGTTTATATTAGTTTTTTGCATAACAGCCCTGTAGGAGGGCTAAAGGTTTCTCATTGTGTTCTAAGTTCCACCAGATGGATTTGTTGGGATGGATCAGATTATTGTTGAGACCAATTACTAGAGGGTAGGTGAAATTATCTTTGATTGATTCCCAAGCCCTCCAAATGCTCCTAAATACCATTGAACCTGCATGCACTATTGAATACTTGGCGATGAGTAAATCACTGAAGTACTTTCCAAGACTTAGCCAACTTAGGGACCCCTTGATATATGTTGTTCCTGATCAAAATTTTCTAGGGTTCATTCCCATCTAGAGCTTTGATGACCCACTTTGCAGCTAAGGCAATGCCATGTCTCTTAAGATATTTGAGACCCAACCTCCATTAGCCTTTTCCAAGCAGCACCAGTCCCATTTGACCAAATGCATATTTCTTTTACCTTTCCCATCTGACCACAGGTTTGATATTCTTTTGTACCTCATTAATCTGATAGGGTTTTAATTTGAATATTTTATTTTAAAGAAACCATCAAGTATAGTAATTTTTTAATTTGAATATTTTATTTATTTACTATTTTAATTTTTTTCAGCACAAGTTTAAATATATTTATTTCTAGTGGATAATTTGTGTTGAGGTTAGTTTTTGTTGTATTGTTATTTGTCTTTATAGTTGTTTCCAATTTATTTTATTAGGTTTTAATATTCTATGTCCTTGGATCTCTAGACTTAGGTATGAACTTAATGTTTCATTTATTAATCTTTCCCTAAGAAAATTTGGTGATGCTGGGAGGATCACTACATTGGACTTTGTGTAGGCTTGATGTCTTCATGTTTTGTGTTTTTTCTATTATAACTAGCACTTCAAAAAATGCATTTATAATTTTTCCACCAACATTTGGGCCACATTAGTGAGAAAGGTCTTTAAACCATGACTAATAAAGGCATGGTTAATGGTTATTCTAATGAGTTTGTTTTGTGGAGCAAATATATGTTCAGAAATCATCATAAATTTTATTTTCTTGTTGGAAGTACTAGAGCAAAAAGTGTTTTAGAAGTTATTCACTCAAATGTTTTCTAAAGGATGTAACTGATTATATTAGTAAATCATGATACTGTGTTTTATTTATAGGTGATTGATACACTTGGGGGTTTATTTTCTTAGAACTAGATGTGAATTTTTCTTTGAGTTTAAGGATTTTAAGGCTTTTGTTTAGAAACAATCAAATAAGAAGATAAAGGTGTTGAGATTTGATAATGGAGATGAATATTGCTATAAGGAATTCAATGGCTTTTATAGACATGTAGATATTGAGAAGTAGAAGACTACCCCTTTATAATTCATGGTGGAATGTGGTTTTAGGAAGGATGAACTAAACCTTTGTTGTTACAAGTTAATTGTGCTCTAAATGTGATTGGTTTATGGTTGAAGTTGAATATAGTTTTCTGATACTACAATATAACCTCGTTGCCAATACATTGTATACAAATCAAGATTTTCAATTCCCACACTCCTATGATTTTCCCCTTAAAATTCCAAGGATCAATTTGTGCAAATCAAGTTTTTGTGATTGACACCTCTTTTAATTTTAATTTTTAAAATTTCAAACACATCTAAAATTAGAGGATTGTCTATAATTGTACAAAATTTCTATCCAAAAATATTGGAAAGTATACATGCACTCTGAGCTAGAGAACAACTCCAAACTTTGGATTGAATCAACACCTTTTATGCATCCACTTTAACTAAAATAAATTATTAAATCAATATTGACAAAAGTAGAATAAAAACTATGTACAACCCACATTTATTTTTTAAATATAAAGGTATTAAAATTTTAAAATTAAAATTTATTCAAATAATAAATAGTTGCATTTATGAAAAATAAAGTATTAAATAAAATAAGTGTGTTATCCAAAAACTAGTTGACAATGTAGATAGAAGTGCATTATCCAAAAATTAGTAAATAATAAGATATGATACTGAAATTAAATTGTCTAGAATTGTGCAAATTTCTTGTATAATATTAAAGTGTATTATTATATCATATAGTTTACTATTTTTTAGATATACACTTATTTTATTTTAGTATTATATTTTTATAAAAGCTACCAGTATTTGGATAATTCTATTTTAAAATTTTAATTCTTTATATTTTAAAAATAAATATTGATAATAAATAATTTGTATTTCATGGATGCTAATATACGTTATATGTGTTTGCTTAATAATTTACTTCAGAAAAATGGGGATATTATATGTTGTTTTTAAGATTTAGATTCTGATCCCATTGAATAAAACTAAGAGGATTAAATTGCTTACACAGTAAACATGAAAGGAAGCAAAGGACAGAATCCTGCTGCATCATTCCCCAACACTCCACAGGAGATGAAAAGCCCATCAATAAGAAAGGAAGCTTCAAAGCTGCCTCCATTACCCCCATCTACTGGAAAAAGGCGAGGTAAATTTACATTTTCTCTTATGTTACTCTTTTCTCTTTTTTAATAACTGATTTTTTTTTGCTCATATCTCTGTATTCTGAATTGGGTTTTTGATTTTACATCAGTTTATACTGGATAGGTTCTTAAGAAATTTGTCTTTATGTAATATCCATACTGGTTTGTTTTTATTTATTTTTCAATATAGTATTAAAGTTTAAATAGTGTAAATGAGAGCTTTATAGTTTATAGGATTGGAAGCAAAAGATTCTTGCAAGACTGTAAATTATTTTCACAGTGGTTATTTCTGTTTATAGGACGTCCTCCAAAAGTTAAGGTAGCAACATGTGAAGCTGGTTACAACAACTTAAACACTGGGGTTCAAAAGGAAAAACTTCAAGATAAAAGCAAGATGTCATCAACATCAGTGGATATGAAGAAATCGATCTTCCATACTCCATCGCCCATATTGACTTCATATATGACATATGAAGATGTCAGCCCAATGAATCCATGTGCAATGGTAGAAAGAGAAACATGGATTCCTCAAGAAATGCACTTCACAGAAACCTGGATTCCTCATAAAATGCCCTTCGATGAGCTCCTTTTCCTGTTTGAAGCTAATAGATTGTGGTAGTTATGTTTACACATAATTTTAAACTCGAAGTTGTTTAAAAATCCAAAAAATTACAAATTTTTATTGATATATATATTTATTAGATAGGCTACATATAGTGTGAGATTTGAGTCTCAAACCACTGTTGAGTTGTGGGAAAACGAGTTTCAACTGCTGTTTAATGGTAAAAGCCTACAACATTTTAATTTTATTTAGCAGAAGTTTAAATATATTCATTTTTTTAGTGGATAGTTTGTGTCGAGGTTATTTTTTTGTTGTGTGTTGTTTGTCTTTATAATTGTTTCTAATTTATTTGATTAGGTTTTAATATTCTATTTCTTCTATACTTTGTAAAATGGTTAGGATCCTTTCAAAAGTTCATTTTTGTATCTTTATAAAAAGAAAGTATGCTTATCTTTTTCATGGATAGGATTATTTGTTTGTTTTTTCTAAATTATTATTATTTTTAATTTTGTTTTAAGGAGGATTGAAAGAGTCAAAATCCTTGTATCTTTTTATGAAAGAACAACCAAACTCACAAATAGAAAAGTACCACGAGATATGAGGTAAGCTAAACAACTCTACGAAATGAAACAAAGATAGATACACTTATGACTAAACTGCAACACATAACATCAATCAAAAAGAAAACTTGAATTTTAAAATTTTATTCTTTATGTGATTTAAAATTTTTTTAAATTTTTTTAAAAAATGATTTTTTAATTAAATATATATATATATATATTTTTATATATTGATTTGTTTATCTATCTTTTTCTTATAATCGAATTTATTGATTTATGTTGTTTAACTTATCTTTATTATTTTTTAATATTATGAATAAACCTATCTATGTCAACCAAAAGGTTTCCAATAACCAGTTTTACATAAATTGGGTAGGATTATATTGAACCTATATGATCTTGGAGTGACCATTGTTTTTTTTGTTAGTTACATTAGAGTTAGTATTAATTAGGTACTCTTAGGATTATGAGGCTTTAACATGATACAAGATTATGTGGTGTAAAAAGAAGATAGTTTCAACCTTGTCAAGATTAACAGAACAAATGTCCATTCTTCTAATTGACTTGTGCAAAGTGATCTATAAAAGATTTGGAATGTCACTTATAAACAATCTGCCACCTTTTGTGCATGATTTCCAACCGTCAATACCTACCCATATCATATTAACTAAATTATCTACTTGCCTCCAAATATTGAAATGACATATTAGATCATATTTTGGTTATTAAACACCCACCTTTGACCCACGCATCCCATTGCACCCCCAATGTGTATGCATGTGATAAAATATTGTTTTAAAGGTGAATACCCGAGAGAACGATCTAATACAATGTAATCAGTAAATTTGCTCACTTTCACTTTCCCATTAGTTAAATGAGTTAAGGTAGTGTGTAGGAAAATCATCAAGAATATTATCAACATAGATGATTGTGTTCTTCTAGATCGACCTTCTTGATAGAATAGATTAATGATAACCACCAATATTAAATGCATGATATATGTAGATAACATGGATTTGATTCTTCCTCTATGCTTATCTCAAGGTGGAAGAGAGGAAGGAAATCTGGGCCTATAACTCAAAGTTCATATTGCATGAGCGGGAAATACAGCCATGCATTTTAGTCGGAAACTTATGTTGAGCAATTCATTAAAGACGAAATAACGTCTTGGCTGTAATAGAGATGGAAGAATGCTCAAATAATGAGGTAGAATCTTTATCTCCACCAAAAGAGGAAGAATGGCAATAAATCTCGATGAATCCATACCGTGATGGTATTTGTTTGAGGAGCTGTCCTATTATGAAATGAAGACTGCAGAAGCACAAACGGACAAGAACATAACAAAAATCTATTTCCAATCCTTTGAGAAGGATATGTTCTTTTGGTTGAAGAAGACAAGAACTTCAAGGTGATTCTTGGCATTAGGTCACAATTTTTTCTATGTGCAAGCACCTAGTGTGCTCTCAAGCATGGAGGACACGAGTTTGTCACGCATTGTTAATGAAGGGTATGTCCTCCTCTTTGGGGAAGACAGGCACAGGCATGGAAAATTGGACTATTGCAGCGAGGAGAGTTCATACGATGAGGGATGAAAATCTTGAATCCTCACTTCCATGCAGCTATGTAGATTAAGATTCAAAATGGTTTTGGGAAGCACATCTTTTAAGCCAATTTTTTGTCATCTTGAGATGATGTGAATGGCGGACAACAAGAACAAGGTCTGATCAACACCAATAACTCACCAACCATGTTCAAAGATCCACACGAGCCAACGTTCTAGCACTCTGATGATATCACCCACCCTCCACATAATCAAGAAAACGAAGGCAAACTGAGCATCAAATTTGTAGAGGATAAGAGATTAAAATGGTACAAATTTATGTTGGTTTAATTGCTAAGTAATGTGTGTGAATAGGGCATGCTAGTCAAAGGCCCAGCACTAATAAGCTATAGCGCTTCCAAAATAATAGCACACAACATATGGACTAGTGCCCAGCATATGGACAAGAGTGTAGCAGTTGAACGATGTGGTTCGCCATTCTAATATGGCAGCCCGTGGGGAGGGGCACAAGGCAACAACATCAAAGAAAAGACCCAAAACATAATGTGGTGCACAACATGGGTGTGAGAATTCTAACTCGGCCTAGCACATCAATAAGGAAATTGGCACAGGCCAAACATTGTATAAGCAGCCCCAGTCCAGATAAGTAGTGCACAGCATTATAGCAACCTCGTTTTCATTCAGGGCAGAGACCAATCAATATGGCGTGGGCATAGGTAACATAGGGAATGGCTTGCAGCAGTTGCAGGTAAGAGGCAATTAAATGGCATAGGAATTTGAAGAGCAGGCACCTACAGTAGACATAGCACAGCACAAAAAAATTATGGCGCCTCATAAATGGTACTGCCTTCTATGGGCTCCACTCAGCAGCAATGAGATCTGTCTGGTTCTGTGTGTTGTTCTTCTTTTATGGTATCAGAGTCAAATGCATTAATTCAAATAACAAATGGTATATTGATTCAGGAGCTAGCCAACATATGACCTATAATAAAAACTTAATTATTTATTTCAAAGAAATGAAAGGTGCAAAAACATTTCTTGGAGATGATCATTCAAATTCACGGAAGAGGTTCAAGTCAATGAAAGTATATGATGGTAAGAAGTTGGAAGTAACAAATGAGAATCTTGTATCTAAGTTAGCAAAAAATTATCTCTTATCCTCTACAAATTATGAACATTAATGATGGATTCAAAATTATGGCTACAGGAATTGAAAGTGATGGCATCTACAAATTTTTAGCATTTGTTGATAAGACAACTTATATTATTACAAGTTCCTCCACAAGTGAGTTGTGGCATCAAAGATTTGGTCACTTAAACTATCAAAGTTTGGTTATGCTTTCAAAGATGAATATGGCTGATGGATTGTCTTGGACAAGGGTAAACACAAATGTGTGCATAGGATGCATGATTGGAAAACATCGTAAAGACAAGTTTGAAAGGTTTACATGGAGGGCAAGTAAACCTATTGAACTTGCCCATAGTGATTTATGTGAGCCTATGAATCCCCCATTGAGGGGAGGAGCTAGGTACATCTTAACATTCATTGATTATTTTTCAAGGAAATTTTAGGTCTACTTTCTTAAGCAGAAAGATGAAGTGTTTAGAAAATTTGAAATGTTTAAAACATTTGTGGAAAATCAAAGTGGGAATAAGATCAAGCAAATAAGAACAAATATCGATGGAGAATAAGTCAATAATAAGTTCAACTATTTTTATGAATATCATGGGATCAAGAGAGAAATATCTAAGAGGTATACTTCTCAATAAAATGGTGTTGCTAAAAGGAAGAATGGGATCTTAGTGGAAATGGTATGGTGCGTTCTACAATCCAAGGATCTTTCTTTGTTTCTTTAGGTTGAGGCTATCAATATTGTAACTCATGTCTTGAATAGATATCCTACAACTTGTTTGTAGAAATCACTTCCAAAGAAGCATGGAGTTGTAAGAAACTAAACGTCTTAAGCATTTTAGATTGTTTGGAAGTGAAGCATTTGCTCACATACCTAATGAGACTAGAGAAAACAAATTTGATAATAAGAGTGTTAAGTGCATCTTTGTTGGCCCTATGATTATTAAAGGGAAGGGTATGTTTGTATGATCGTATGGAAGATGTGTTCACAAGTAGGGAGGTCAAGCTTAATGAAGGGTTTGAAGATATGATAAAATCATCTCCTATTCCATTAGTTCCACATAGATAATGATTAATCCTACAACGCTTTTGAAACCAATAAAATTCCTAAGGCAACTTCCATTATTGTTAAAGAATCCAGTTCTCCTCAAAAGATCAAGGGTCTTAAAGAAATTTATCAAAAAACTCAACAAATTAATTATGCTCTTATGACCACCATAATGAAGACTGATGGAAAACATGAATGGGAACAAGCTACACAAAATGAATATGAATCTTTGATATAAAACAAAACTTGGGAATCAGCAGACTTGCATAAGGGCAAGATGTGGTTAACAATCAGTGGGTGTATAAGACTAAGTTCAAGTTTTATGGAAGCATTGAAAAACACAAGGCAAGACTAGTGGCCAAAGGTCACTCATAAAAAGAGGAAATTAACCATATAGAAAATTTTTCAACAGTAACAAAGATCAGTATTGTTAGAACTATTATAACATTGGTAACTCATTTCTAGTGGTCTCTTCACCAAATGGATGCTAAAAATACATTTTTGAATGATGAAATTGATGAAGGGATCTACATTGCTCAGCTAGAGGGATTTGAAAGTTTGAGATAGAAACACTTAGTTTGCAAGTTAAGGAAGTCTCTCTATGGCTTGAAGCAAGCTCCAAGGGTTCAGTATGTTAAGATTGATGAATATTTCAAAACTTGAGACCTCCATACTAGTCCTCATGTTCCAAAATTGTATGTGAAGGAATTTGATGAAGGTGACACAATTATTATTGTACTTTATGTTGATGATTTTATTATCACATGAAGACAAATGAACAAAATTAGTGTCATAAAGTTAAATTTGAAAGATATATTTGAGATGACAAATCTTGGTTTTCTGTGCTACTTTCTTGGCTTCTAGGTATGATAGAAAGATGATGGAATTTACCTCTCAAATAAAATATGCTTTAAAATTGTTGAGCAAGTTTAGGATGGAATATTGAAAGAATTTTTCTACTCTACTCACTCTAGGATTTAAGATGATGAAGGATGTGGAAGATGAGGATGTTGATCCTACCTTATGCAAACATCTTGTTGGTAGCCTTGTGTACTTGAATCACACTCGACCCAATATTTCATTTACATAGTAGGTGTGGTTTCAAGGTTTTTAAGCTCTTATTAGGTTCAACACCGAATGGTAGCAATGGGAATCTTGAGACATATACAAGGGACTTTGACTATTGATGCTTATTACTCTTCTCTTGGAGATCTGTAACTTGTAGGATATTCTAAGTCAGATTAGGTAGTTGTGTAGATGATAAAAAATATACCATAGGTTATGTTTTCTCTCTTGGTTTTGGACCCACTTTATGGTGTAAAATAAATAAATCTATTATTACCTTATCAACTACATAGGCTAAATATAGTAGCAAATGAGGTAGTTCTAAAGAAATAGCTTAGCTATGGGTCGTTATTTTAGTATTCAAGCAATATCAAGCAGAGCCTTCTTTACTTCACGTTAACAATTAAAATGTTAGTTTGTTGTCCAAGAATCCAATGTTTCATGCTAGAAAAAAAACATATAGAGGTTTATCACCACTACATTAGGCGTCATATCTAGCAACAAGTGATTCATCTTTAATATTGTAGGACAAAGGACTAGATAGTTGATATTTTTACCAAGAATTTATGTGAGACTCAATATGTATATCTTAGAAGTCTTTTAGAACTATGAGAAGTTAACATGAATATTTGATGGTTTTCATTCAAGGGGGGTTATTGTGAATGTCTATCATCATATTAGTGAATAAGTGATTGTAAATGGATACTTAACAAGGCTTTATGCCATGACCCATCTTTTCTAGATTATGGGAGAATATTTAAAAGTAATTAGTATAATTAATTTATGGGGGATGTTATCTACTCAATAAATTTTAAAGATATACGGGCATAGACCATTTCTAACACAGTTGTCTATGACTATCTACCATTTCTCAATGCCACTCTCCTCACCATCCATACTACATACTTTAACAATTGTTATGCAAAGTAGATTGTAAATCATGTATTTTTATTATAAATTAAATACAATGACCAAGACTTATGTGGGCTCTAATAAAAAACAATGAGTTTTGTTTGGTTCTCTGTGTTTTGTTCTTCTTTTCAATGACACCTCTTTGTTCTACCATGATGTTAGACAAAAACAAAAAGATTATGATTAAAAGGGGGTGTAGGACATGTTTGAATTAAAAAATGATTATCATCATTCAAAATTTTATTTTTTATACGTAAGATATTATTTATTATATTAATAAAATTGATAAACTTTCATACAAGCATCTGTCGAGCAAGTTAATGTATTCTGACGAGCCAAAAATGGCATCCAGCCACTATATATTTTACAGACACAGCCACCAAAAAATTTCTAACCAAAGATTTTACAGACAACCAACCACCAAAAAAATCTAACCGAAGCCACTGTTAACCCTAACCAGAACATGCTACATGAGAGCCATTAACAACCAAAAATCTACTAGAGCAACCAATGAAATAGGAAAAACACCAAAGCCGACCCCAACAGACCAAAAAAGCCTCGACCCAACAACCACCTTACACAAACTTGTTCAATTTTGCAAAGTCTTCAAATTCTGAAATCCACTCTTCATCATCAACCTCCATCATACCAAAGAATTTTTAAGGAAAATAATAGCCACCACCACAACCGACCTATGCCTCATCAAACCTGGACCATTCAAGTCTAGAAGGAAAGGAGAAATCCTTATTATGTCCTCCAGAAGAATCCACTTCGGGTCACAAGGCCTCAAACAACCCCTCCATTCAATCACCACGCTCAGAACCTTGTCCACACCTTCCACCAAGTCTTCTTTGAACATTTTAACCAACAAGCCTTTAGCCTCCACCTTCGGGACATTATTGTGCAGGAGATAAGTAAGAAATCAAGAGGAGATATGCATATTGTCCCTCATGTACTCATCGCACTCCAAATGTACCAAACCCAAGACCATCTTTACAAACACAAGCACCAACGACACATAATTGTGCAGAATTCGCTTGAGTCTCTGATCAGAGACCTTCCTAAATGAGGTTTGCCTTGATGACGACTTCAAGGAAATGGGGGTATTGGCCCCAAAATGCGTAAGGCCCGCCACAGAGACCTCAACCACAAATTTTGATCCCTTCGCCATCCTCTTTCCTTCTCAAATTTCCTCGGTCGAGAAGGAGAAGGGAACCCGCTAACACCAAAGCTACCTGCTAAGGAAAATATGCACCAAAATTAACCCAACCATCAATAAATATGTGAACTCATATTACCAAGCCGTTGTCGAGCTCAGCGAATGGTACTGTAACATCCATGCTATGAACCCCCGAAGATTAAGAGCCAAAAGGGACAAGATAAAATAAAAAAAATTAACAAGAGGAATAACATACACACAAATTAGTTGCCAATCTAATATACTGACAAGAAAACATGGCCAAGTATGAATTAAGGTACCACCCAAAGGAGAGGACTAATCCACCCTCTAGAGGAAATCCGAACGGGAGCAAGCAGGATAGCTCTAGAAGTTGCGTTGGAGCTTCTGCTTTGGAACCCTGTTGTTCCAGAGCTCACTGCTCTGGAACTTGTTGTTCTAGAGGTCACTACTCAGAAACCTGTTGCTACCCATAGGTCAAAAAACAAAAGGCATCGGTGCTCCAGACGTTACTGTTAGGTAACCGGATGGAAGACAACAACATGGAAACACTGCCCTAACAGGGTACAATGGACTAGAGTAGGGGACATTTGGCCCGTGACTACCTCCAATAACCACCATCAGGGAATGAGAGTACGCTCAGGCCTATGAATCTAGGTGGAGTCGATACTCAATACCTACATCACTCCAATTCAAATGTTAAAGTACATGTGCATAAATCATAAATCATATATCTAAAGAAACATCAATCATAAGGAAAAAGGGTCATGATATCATAAGCCTCTCGATTACAAGTGTTATGACACCGTCATTTTCCTGTCCATAATTATACATAAGCAAGGCCAACGATATATACAAATATAAGCATGTAATCTAGCATAATAACTAACCATGTAAACATGAAATCCAACATAAACCATAATCATATCAACCACATATAAACATATAAACAAATAAGCATGTAAACATGTAATCCAACATAAACAATAATCATGTCAACTGCATAATAGCATATAAACATATAAGCATGTAAACATGTAATCCAATATAACAGTCATAGAGTTACACCTCTTGGGTGTCAATACAAAATAATTAAGGGACGAATAGTGCAAATACAAAATATACAGTTATCGAAATCCATCAAGGAAGGAAAACAACAAAATACCAACATGGGGGTTGTTACAAGTACACGACCGAATGAGCCATATGTCCTCGACGTAGATTGGGATCACCTCACCATTATTGTTATGCATCGCAAGGAATCGATGCTAGGATGGAAGATGTCCTAAAACTGAGTCTGTAATCATACGCAAAATCTACCAGGATACGCTCAACCCAACGAGCATGCCAACAAGGCACCCACCCCCAACCACCTTCCACCGTGGAATCCAACACCACCTCCCTCCACTAGCTTGGAGGGACGCCCACCCTACCTCCCTCAAGACATGGTTAAACATTACTTGATCCAACTTGGCGATCTTGTCCAAAGCAGCTTCCAACATTTCCCCTAGCTTCCAGTTCAGGATTTGCTTGGTTCTGAGCGCATTGATTACAAGAGAGGAGTCCCCATTAATTACCACCCTTCTCACTCCCAATTCAAGACAAAATTCCAATCCCAGTATGAGGGCTTGAAATTTAGCTGCATTGTTTGTTCCATTCGGAAAAGATTTCGCAACTCACCCTAATGTCACACCTGAAAAATCTCTTACTATACTGCCTACACCCGAAGGCCCAGGATTACCCTTGGAATCCCCATCAAAGTTCATTTTAACCCACCCTAGCTCTGGGGGAAACCAAATTACCTTTCTATGTTCTACTACAGAAGTTGCCCCATCAACTTGCTCGCTTGAAGGGGCCTTTAAGCCACCCTAGTTCTGTAAGATCCACGAGTCCCATTTAGTGAAATTACCTTTCTTTGGATTCAATTCTCCCAACCTTGCGTTAAACAGTTCTATTATACCATCCTCAATCTTGCATTGTAGTTTAGGAATATAAAGTTCCTTGTCCTAGAAGATACGCCTATTCCTCTCCTTCCAAACTTCCAATAAGACAAATGATGGACTCGACACCCATAAATCCCCAAACAACTTCTTAAACTGCAATGGCCAAGACTTTAACCAGCCAAAGAGTTTGTTAGGAAAGGCAGATTTCCAACGAAGTTTAGAACATAGCCACTCCCATATCCCCTTAGTGTACTAACAATTCAAAAATAAGTGATCTACAGTCTCTTCAGCTACTTGATATAAAGGACATCTAGAAGGACCGTAGAATCCCAACATGGAAAATCTATCTCCTGTTAAGACTCTACCCTGAGCAGCCACCCAAGTGAAAATTCTTGCTTTTGGTAAACAAGCTTTATTCCAACACAACTGTATTGGAAAATTCAAAGCCACATCCCCTGATCATGTTAGAATTGCATAACCAATTTTTGCTGAATATACCCCTGTAGGCAACGCATTCCACCTTAGTCTATCCTTTCCAATTCTTCTCCAAGCTCTCCTCTCTGATAGAATTTGTTACATAATTTCCTCCTCTTGCTTAGACAATAGCAACTGACTAACATATTTCCATTTGTAGTATCTCCCTTCCCCTGGTTGAGAGCCATCAAAGTAATCTCGAACCTTTAAGCCCCACACTTGAGTTGGTTTCTCCTTAATTCGAGCTAAATCTGAATTCTCCAATAAATAGGAAGACCTTCCCACGAGTCCTCCCAAAAGGAAGCATCCTCCCCATCTTTTAATTCCCAAGTTAGAAAATTTGTAATAAGGTCCCTAGAATTTTTGATGAAATTATAGATCCAAGACCCATTAGGGAGAGATTTGGCTATAAGAAAGCAATTTGGATCATCATCCAAAATATTTAGCCCGAACAATTTTAACCCATTTTAGATTTGGTTGGGAGTGAATCACCCAAGCCAATTTCTCCCCCAATGCCTTATTTTGCAAAAGAATATTTTTCAAACCAGCCCCATCTTCTTCCTTTCTCTCACAAATCTCTTGCCATTTTACTGAAGGAAACTCTTTTTTTATCCGAATTGCCTTTCCAGAAAAAATCCTTTATTATCCGATTTAAAGATTTACTAATACCAACTGTCAAAGGTAGACATGACATCATATAGATTGGGAGTTCTGAAATCGCAGATTTTAACATAGTTAACCTTCCCGCCCAGGAAAACCACCTATTCTTCCATGAGGATAGCCGCTCCTTGAATCTATTTATCACAGTATTCCAAATACTCCCACTTTGAGTTCCTTTTTCAAGCAGAAGGCCCAAGTATTTGCATGGTAATTGACCTTTTTTAAAACCCAGTATCCTTACAATCTACACTTCACTTGCACAAGAAGAATTGAAAAAGAAGACCTCCAATTTAGCCACACTAACCTCTTGACCCGAGGCTTTAAAATATTTATCCAAGATAAATTTTATCCTCCTTGCCTCCCTTACCGTAGCAGAGCCAAACAACATTGTGTCATCTACAAATTGTTGATGCGTTACTGAGGGAAGGCCACTTGTGACCTGGATGCCTTCCACCTAACCAATCCTCCTTGCATTCTCTAACACTCGACCCAAAGCTTTCGCCATTATTATAAACAAGAAAGGAGAAAGGGGATCACCCTGTCTTAATCCTCTTGAGGCTGTGAAGAAACCTTCAGGAGAACCATTCACTAACAACGGAAAGCAAGGACTTGCTATCCATCCAAACAACCAATCCAACCAAGTTTTCTGAAAACCAAAAGCTTCCAACACCTTAAATAGGAAACTCCAGTCAACCCTATCATATGCTTTCTTAATATCTAGTTTCAATAACATTGTTGGTTTCTTTGTCTTCTAAATTGAATGTATAACCTCTTGAGCAATTATCACACCATCAAAGATCGACCTACTAGGAACAAACCCAATCTTCTCATCTGAGATGATAAATGGTAAAATTTTCTTCAATCGATTAGCCACAAGTTTTGCCAAAATTTTGTAAAGTGTGTTGCAAAGGGAAATGGTTCTAAACTCATCCCACGAATCTGGATTTTCCTTCTTTGGAATTAAAGCTATTAAAGTATTATTCATTTCCTTGAGCACCCGACCCGTGCTCCTAGAGTCTTCAATCGCCTCTACCACCTCTTCACCAATGAAATCCCAACACTTTTGAAAAAAAACCACTAGGAATCCATCCAGACCAAGAGACTTCTCTGGCTAAAGTTCAAAAGCTGCCACTTTTATTTCTTCCTCTGAAAATTTTGCATTCAAAAGTTCCAAATGCACAGGGGAAACCAGTTTTGGAATAACTTTTAGAATTTCCCCCTGAGCAACTAGATTTGAACCATTCCAATTACTGAGGAGATTCTAAAAAATAATCCACTACAGTGGTTTTAATTTCCAATGGATCTTCCACAAGATGACCATCTGACGCATTAATACAACTAACTCGATTCACTTCTCTATGAGTTTTAGTTGAATTATGGAAATATTTGTTGTTTCTGTCCCCAGCCTTTAACCAAACTTCTCTTTATTTTTGTCTCTAGAATAATTCTTCACATGCCAATGCAACATTCAACTTCCTTGTCAACTCATTTTCTTGCTCAAAACAAAAATTGTCCATTCCTTGTTGAATTATGGTTTCTGATAAAGCCTCCAACTCTTCCTCCAACCGAAGTCTTTCTTCAAAAATATTTTTGAAGCAATCCTTGTTCCATTCCTTCAGCTGTTGTTTTACAAATTTCAACTTGGTAACTATGTTGAACATTATTGACCCTCCTGGATTACAATCTTCCCATCAATATTTTATCAGCCCCAGTAAATTAGGATCTTTAAACCACATCATTTCAAATTTAAAAGGCCGACCCCTTATCTCCCTTAATGCATAATTGAATAGGATAATGATCAAAACCACTCCCCGGAATGATTTTGTTGTCTAAGCTGAAAGGGAAAAGACTCAAGTTTCCCTTAAAGAAAAATCTATCTAGCTTCTTCGCAATACTGCAAAAACCTTTTCTACGATTGGTCTAGGTATAACTATCATTACTAGTATGAATTTCCACTAATGAATTTCTTTCCACAAAACACTAAAAATCTAGCTGAGACTGTAAGGCCCTTCCCACTCCACCTTTTTTGTCTTCTGACCTCAAAATAGCATTATAACCCCCCCCCCCCCCAGAATACAAAAATCCAAATCTAAACTATTAAGAAACTCCTCCACCTCTTGCCAAACCAATCTTTTAAGCGAACACAAGGATCGGCCATAAACATTGACTAACAAAAACTGAAGATTAGAAGATAGGCTTCTTACCCGACAAGCCATCCAATGCCTTCGAGCTATCAATTCTTCCACCAGGACCAACTAAGGTTTCCAGATGGTTAACAAACCACCTGAGGCACCATCTGCCCCCACTCCCAGCCACTTCCAAAGCTTTAATTTTTTGTTGAATTTATTAAGATCCTGAACATCCAATTTAGTTTCTTGAAAGAGACATATCTCCACCTGACTAGCTTTAATGACGTGCCTTAAAAGGAACCACTTGTTAGGGGTGTTTAAACCACTAACATTCCACATTAATAGATACATTGTTGTTCAGGAAGAGCATCGCTCTTCCCTACTTTCATCATAGAGTCAATTTTTTGTTGACCGTTTGCCTCCCTATCCCATTTTCGCTTTTCCTGGTTAGAGATCTTGCCTCTCTTTTTGTTTTCACCACAATTTGTGATGATTTAACCATATCCTTTTGATGAATACCCAACTTTACCCTAGCTTCAGCCAAACCTTGAGAAAACTTTCTCTTCTTATCAGACAACAGGCTCCCTACTCCTAAACCAATCACCGCCCCTTCTGGGAAATCATCCTCACCCAGATTCTCTACCTCCATTTCATCTGCTAGCAACCATTCATTCACTTTTGTGGCCTCCGCTAGCACCACTAGCTCCTTTCCCACCTCTATTAAAGATTCCAACTCCACATTACTACAATATTCACCTAAAATCTCTAGTGCTTCCGAGATTTTCTCATCCAAGTTCATATTTTGCTTATCTAGTTGCTCACCCCCCTCTGCACACTTGTTCTCCAAAATAGTTTGCACCTCCTCCTGAGAATGATGACCCGACTGAGGCGAAAAGATCACCAGTTCTTCCTCCTAGTTGCGGACTGGAGATTTCTCATTAGCTTCAACTGAAACTTTTAAAATATTGCCCTCTTGCTCCGTGCACTCATTTTCTTGACGCGTTTCTAAACCTGTTGATACTTTTGATTTCTCTGCCTTGTTAGTTGTCAACCTACAACCCAAAGTCCGCACTAGACTATCTTTAGTGTGGGAGTCTCCTTTCAAATTTAGAATCCAACTTCCATAACTTGATATCAGCACAATCTCTTGATAAAGATGTCGCACCAAATTGTTTTCCACATAAATCCGCACATGGGTATGTGCCTCCCCTGATCTTCTTCTTTCTTCTACACACACAAAGGTGCCCAGTTGATTACCTATCTCCTCTAGGATACTCGACTCCCAATATTCTATAGGAAGATCCGACAAGCTATACCGATCTTGCACTATTTCCATTACATGTGATGAAGGGTTGAAACCAACCTTCCATCGCCTCAAATAAAAGCCGCACCCATCAAGAACCCAAATGCCATTTACAATTTCTTCCCTTAAGTCCCTTGTCGGGCAAATGACCAGGAAAAATCCATTTTGAAGGGTTTTGAACTGTAGCTCTTCTCCCCAACGCAATTTCCACCATTTCACTAGATAGACCCAATTAAGGTCCAATCCATACCATTTCCCCACCAAACCCATATTTTCCAACCTCTGAACTTCTACCTAAAGCTTTACTACACTAACCACCAGGGAAGCCCTACCAGCCTGAATCGCATTACCCTTTCCAAGGACAAGCAGTCTAGCAACTCCACTTCTCGCCTCTTCCCTGTCCTCCTCCCATTCTGAATTTGACTTTCTTCTTTGCCAAACTTCCTTATTGAATCTTTTCCTTTTGATAGGATTACGATTTCAACCCAAGTCCTCCAACTTTGACTGACCATCATAGCCTCTACCAAGCCCTTCATTTTGCCAAGGCCTACAAAAAGCATCATTTCTATACCCACCTCTACCTTGGCAACCTCAGAATCCCAATCTATCACTACCAAACCTTCTCTCCTCATGGCCCCATCTGACATCACGTGGAGCATCTTGAAAAGCATGCTTTGGGTGAGCCCATCTATCTGGGTGCATAATCCCATCAACATTCGCTTGTCGGTTTCCTCTAAAACCCCCTTGATTCCTTGCAGGGCAAAACCCTTCATCCGACCGTTTCGGACCCTGAGCACACGCCATTCCGAGTTCACTTTGTTTTATCATTCAAAAGTTTTTTAATTACACTATTTATCAAGGTTTAAATTTCTAGAGGTGTGTTATAAAGGATGAGATAGGGATCATGTTCTAGGAGATTTTGGTGGAACAAATACCCCTTAGTCTTTTCATCTCAATTGAATAGATATTAATACAAGCTTCTATACTTCTATAGAATAAAAAAATAAACTTGTGAATGATATAAAGTCTCAGTCAAAAATAGATTGTAGCAACATAAATGAATGTGAATCAGCCATATAATGACATGAATTTTTCATAAAAATAGCATTAGAATATATAATAATCAAAACAATGATTCATGTTCCTCCCCATACTTACAAAGGAAGGTCACTAGATAAAATATCACTATTGGTTGAGGAGTCACATCTAAAAAAACAATATTTTGGCAAGGAGAAATGGGTGTGAGTTTCTGCCAAAGGTTCAAGTAGTGTAAATTGAATGTCAAGATACACCACTAAAGTGCCTCAATATATTTTATTGTGTTGGTGCAATATGCATTTACTTTGAAATGCAATCCACTCCGTCTAACTAGAGCCTATCAACGACCCATGAAGCTTCAGGAATAAATAGAAGAAATTGAGAGATAAAAGCCCAACTGTTGATTAGAGAGTGGTGATGAGGCAAATTTAATATTATCTTAATCATTTGATTAAAATAATTACCTGAAAACAGTTTAGAAGCCAAATCTGATTCTACTAAAGTCCATGATCATCGCCAGTGTATGTAGGGAGATTTGAGGTCTATAAATATTCTTTTTCTTTTTCAAAATGATTTAAATGAGAGGGAGATTTGTGTATAAGTGTAGTGAATGCAAATATGTTTTTAATATTAAAAATGGCAATGAGTAAGTTATATATGAAGTGAAATTATTATTAAGGTTTATGTTTTTAATTATTAGAAAAGTGTATGAATGGGAAAGGGAAATCAAATGGAAAGGTGCAAAGGGAGAAAAGAGGTTAATAAAATATGTAAGTAAAAGATTATTTATCTAAAATAAAATTAAAATAAAAACATATGTTTAAAAAATTATTGAATGTGGGAGAGATTATTATTTCTCAAAATTATGTATTTGAGAAGTGTCAAACACATTTTCAAGAATTCTCTCTAACCTTTTACTCTCACTGGTTCTCTGGTTTTTCCTTGCGCAGAGTGGCATCATGGGTGGTGATCATGTGCGAATTGATCCCAATAACTATGGCGAATTCCACAAAGACCCACTGGTGTGGCATATTTGTGTCGAAGGCGGTTTGGCTCCCATGATAGAGAGTCTAATGGATCACGACCCCAATTTATCTGTGAGATTTTCCAACTCTTGGAAAGACAAAAGAGTGACTCTGGGCGGGATCTCCTTCGAAGTAAATGAAGAGGTGATTGTACAGGCGACGGGGCTGCAAAGCACTGGTAAAAATTATCCGAAGCACACCAAGACCCAAGATAATGATAGCATGAATGTGTTTTTCGTGGGGAATGAGAAGCCAGTCCATAACCAATCAAGATTTGAGAGAGAGGCCCTTCCACAACCATGGGACCAATTCTGTCTGGCCCTCATGAAGTACGTGACTTTGGAAGGTAGATACAAAACTTTTTTCTTCTACCATTTCCCTCTGTTAAATCACCTTAGGCATAAAATTATGTTAAGCTTTCCTTTCTTCATGCTTAAGGACTTAGAGAGCTCTATTGAAAAATGCATTGAAGCCACTGGCCTTAACCCTGATGATACCCCTCCCCTACCGTTGCACCAAGGTCTTATTAAGAGACTCTACCATTTCCATCTCGTGTCATGCCTACCCAAACCTATATATGTTGTTTGTATTGAGGAAATTGAACCACTTGTTGTGGCCAACATTTCCTTGACCGAGTCCAAAGGCCCCATTCGAAAAACCCACTTGGTTGTTGCCGATACTCACAAACCTAAACCTGCTACTAAAAAGCTTAAAGGAAATGAGGGAAATGCCCAGGCTAGTGTTGCGGTTAGTCTTTGTGATCTCAAGTCAACGCCTGCCAAGCCTGTTATCAAACCCACCCCAAAGAAGAAAGGAAAAGAGGACGTGAAGGGTTTGAAGGAGCCTCCGACGAAGGAAATAAAAGGTAAAAATGTGGTGGGTAAGGACTCTAAAGGGGACACGGTGGTTGCGGAGACGGTTGTGATGGGTGGTGAGACTATCATCAAAAGGCCTGGTAGATTGGCTAAGAACAAAAACAAAAAAGGTGGTTTTGGACTCAGAGGAGGAGTGGTCAGACAACAAGGATTACAAGAATGAGGACGTTTATGGGGATGAGGAGGAGGAGTATGCTGGTGAACCCCACTCCATCCTTGATATCAACAAAGTGCAGAAAGAGAACTCGACTTCCCAGTCCTTAGACTCGCAGGACGAGGAATGTGCTGAAATTATGAAGGTTGTTGATGATGGGGAGGAGCACCATGTGTTACAAGAGATAATGGATAGTCTGGACAAGAAATTATGTGGCTTGACCCGTTTTACTGTTAAGCTGGTTCACTTTGTTACCAGCACTCTGTCTACGGTTATAAAGGATGAATTGGACGGGAAGAATGCTGATGAAGATCAGGAATGTGTTTGAGATGATGTTGTTGATCTCCTGTCTAAGAACTGGGAAAATGCCAGTTAGTATTTTTTTTTTTGGTATTTTGTCTATTTGTTGTTGATCCGTGGATTGTGTTTACTTTTTTGGCTTAGTTTCTATGTTTTTTGGATTTGAAATTTTCAGCCCTTGTGGCCCTATGTGTTAAGGGTACAACACCCTGTAAATGCTGCTTGCCTTATCAAAAACATATTTTCAAGAAGAGAGTATTAAAAATGGTAGTGAAATGTGTGTACAAAGTTAAATCATTGTGAGAAATTATATTGAAATATAAAAGAGGCTTGGAAGTGAAATATTCTTAAGAAAAGCTAAAGTGTGGAAACATAAATATTTTTTAAAGTAAATGTGCATAAGATTAATTTATGGAAAGTGAAATATATTTTCAAATGATTATATAAGTCTTAAAATTCGATTACTTATTTGTTAGAGATCTTATTGCTTTATTACAACCCTTGTATTTTAAAGGGAGAGCTCACATAAAAGAGAACAAAATATTGAAGGAGAAAAATTTGCAACTACAACATGGATAAATGAAGGCACAATCATCTACTAGAGGATTATGTTTCCCTCTCTTTTACTCTAATTTTCCCCTTTCTTTTCTTTCTCCTCTTCCAACAAGTAAATATTTGATTCTAAAATCATAAAAAAGGAGGTTGGATTGTTTTATAATAGGTATGTCTTGTGATTTTCTTATCTTTGATAATTAATCATTTTAACAATATTATGGTACTCATGCTTGGGATTTTAGTTTTCTCTTCTCTACCCTTCCTGTGTTTGGCTCTAAGGGAGCCTTAATGTATGTATCTTGATAAGTTAATCTTTCATTATGTATGTAGTTGTATGGTTTATGCCCACTATTCAATGTATGAGGCTATTACTCTAGAGGTTTCAAGAGACTTCTTTGTATATGGTTTGGATCATCTAATGCATTCCTTCGTTGTGTGATGTTTTAGATTGACCATTACATGGTGTATTGCTAAGATTTAGATAGATAATAGAAGAATGCCTATGGTGAATATTTTCTAATTAAATCTTATTATTTTGTGTTTCTCTCATCTGTAAGGTAGTTTTATTAAGGTTTTCTCTCAAACCTCATGGTGGTTAATTTAAGTCTATGATTTTCCTTTTCCTCTTGTATTATAGTTGAGTGTTCACTTTGGTGATTGGGGTGTTGTTATTTTTGGGGTTCATCTAGTTTATTTGATTTTTTTCCCTCTCTTCTTCCTATTTGTATTTAGGTATTTTGGGTCTATGTGAATGGATCATGTGTATAAACCTTGGTGCTATGGAAAGACCCCATTTTATTAGTTTATATCCTTACTAGATTTGGTTTATTTTCATATTCTTCTCCCTTTTCTATGTATTTCTATTATTGGTGGTTCATACATGACACGTTTAGTCCTCAAGATTAGGACCATCTAAAACCTTTGTCCACATATATATTCCCAAGGGAATTACTAATCTATCTAGTTATAGTCTCAAACCAAAGTTTCAATGGTAAAGTATATATGAATCCATATCAATGATTCTTTAATGAATTCCATCTTTGGATCAAATCTTGGAGACCAAGCTCTAAGATACAACCCAAAATTTCTCATAAACCAAGGCTTACCTTTTAAAATTTTATCATGTCCTCTAATTGGAAGAAAATTTGTAAAAATACCAATGCATGGAAGCTCATGTTGAGTCTAGGGCAATCTAACCAAAATTATCCCATCCATGCCTTGATCTTATTCATCAACAACCAAATTCCTATAAATTTTGTGATTATCATCTTTTCCCTTAGGACCTCAACCAAAGGGTTTAGCATGTGTTCTAGAATTTTGATGACAAGGATTTTACCTACTTCAATGTTTATATTCAAAATGGAAGTGGAAATAGGATTTTATTTAATTTCTTAAGAATCATCTTCAAGATCTCCCCTCAACTTTGAATTGAGATCTTGACTATTGCTAGTTGTGAGAGGTAGGGTCTAGAATTATATTTTCTCCACTCCTCCACCTTTGCCTACCTTGATATGCTTCTACAACCCAGCTTCATTCTTTCCTTCTTCAAAGTTTTTACATTTGCACTTTTACTCTGTTCTTGTGGTCTTTATTTTTTCCATCTCCTTTTCATTCTATATTTATTTAATTAATATATGTTTCAATTCGAAAAATTTAATCAATATTAAATAAAATGGAAATAATAATTTGAATATAATTTAATTCAATGATATTGGTTTATACCAATTCATTTGTTTTTATAAAGAGAAAATTTTGGGATTAAAAAGACTATTATAGCATAATTATATATGTAATATCTTCGTTATGTATGTATGTATGTATGCATGCATGCTTATATATATGAAGTGTTTTAACATCCCAATGGTTATAGATGCATTTTATTCAACTTTGAAGAATAATTTTTTACATTTGATATGTAATATATGGATTTTATTTATTATCAATGAAAGAAATTGTATGAAAATGTGTATTTTAATTTAATAATCAATATTGTATAATAGGTTATAAAATAAAAATTATTTCCTAACCCTTTCTTTGTGTTAATGTTTGAATGGAATTTTTCTCTCTTCCCTAGTGGTATGTTTTTATATCATATACATATAATTGTCATATCTTGTTTTATTAACACTATGATTAATTTAGAACAATGGATGCATTATTTTTTATGTCATAGTCACACACAATTACAATATCTTGTGTATAATACAAACATAAGGTACAAAAAGGTTGACCAAGAGATTAAAAAAAAAGCACAACATGCATTATACTATTTTAATTTTAATGCATAATTACAATCTATTCACTGGGGAGGTCAAATGCAACATATTTATTAGATTGAATCCAAGTGACTTTTAGAATGTGGAAGGTGACATATTGATGAGATTAAATTCAAGGTAATTTTTAAAGTGCATGGAATCAAACATGTTTATATTTTGTTAGTAACAAATTTGGACTTAACTGAACAACAATTGATTATCCTCAGATAAAGGAAATGACGTTGAGCGGGAGTCGTTTGAGTGGCGAGCAACGAGAAAGTCAAGTTTTGAAGAATGATGCAAAGTGGGAACGCTTGGGCGGGGGCCCTTCTCCTCGGGTGTCTAGGGTTTTGGCTGGTGCTGATCCCTCTGCACCTAAAAATTATGTGAAGGTTCCAGTTTCTGGTGACTTCTCTACTGCTGGCTTTAGGACCACTTCAGGTTGCCATCAGAAATAATTTTTTGATGTTGTTTTAAATGATCGTGCTCAGACTCTACCTGCTCCAACTAGGGTTAATCCTTTTCCTTGTGCATGTGCTTCCCCTGTTGTGGTATGTGGACCAAAGATTGTAGAAAATGAGGATTTCTATGTGAAACAGGGTGTGGTTTACAGGTTTAACAGCTTGTGACCCTCCCTGATCTCCATGAGTGGGTATCCATCTCCTGGAAGCCTATTATTTCTGGGTAGATTGACCTCTATCCTAGAGCTATCTAGGTTTTTTCTTTACAACCTTCACTTCCTCAGAGGAGCGAGACAGAGTGTTGGACAAGGCGTGAATGTGAGGCATTCATTTTTTGTTCATTAGGCCTTGGTCTCGCTCTTT
The DNA here is from genome assembly GCA_007115665.2 of Sequoiadendron giganteum. Lineage (NCBI taxonomy): Eukaryota > Viridiplantae > Streptophyta > Pinopsida > Cupressales > Cupressaceae > Sequoiadendron > Sequoiadendron giganteum. The sequence continues at coordinate 181,992,651 of CM021102.1, read as the reverse complement.
CAATCCTCTTACGGATTCACTAAATATCAAACCAGTTTGGGTCTGACTGTCGAATCTCCCTCTCTAGTTTTGGGAGGATTCATGTTATGAAGCTATTGAAAATGCCATTGGTTTCTTTTCAAAGGTGGAATCTATGACTCGGGATCTTGGGAATACTACAGTGGCTCGTATTTTAGTCGATCTAGACATCTCCAAAAAACTCCAAATGGTGGAGGATAGACCATGGACGTAACTTTTGGACTATGAGGGGCTTCTTTGTCGGTGTAGGAAATGTTTCTCCATTGGTCATTTGGCCTTTGGCTGCCCTAATGCTCACCACAAGGGTATTGCTACCTAGTTGAAGGATGATCTCTCAGACCATCTCACGGTGGGCACTCCCTCTTTAGATGGTCCCTCTAGGGAGGATGAACCTTCCTTGACTTATTCATCCAAGCAGACTGTGTCTCCCTAGGATCCTCCATCAGCTATCCCTTCCGTGGAACCATTGATGCCTTGAACTACTATTGTTGTTCAGGAAAATCCTACTCGTCCCTCAATGAACGCCTCTAATGGTCCTTTGAATGCTCTTGATTCCTCTTTTGCATTGTTGGCTCCCTCATTGTGTGGTGGCTCTTTGCCTATGGTGGTTTTTGAGGATCCACTCCTCTCGCCTCGCTCGGTGGACTTCGATTCTAAGTCTTCCTAGTCTGTTGTGCAGAGAAATAAGAAGAAGGGAGTCCCTAAATCATGACCTCGGATTTTGGGAGTCAGATTAGTCCCCTCGGATTTTGAGGTTGTCCAGTCATCATCTATCATTCGACATGTTGTCTATTAGTTGTTCATGTCCTGGTTTTGTTCTTTGTGTGGCCTGTATTGGCCTATTTTGTTGGGCCCTAGTGGCTTCTGTTTGTAAGGTATCATCTCCCTTTTGAAATAGCTTATTTTTCTAGTTCATGTCTTGTTTTGAATTAGCTTCCTTTTGGCCTTGAGGGCTCTCTATGTAAAGGGTACAACACCCTATAAATGTTGCTTACTTAATCAAAAAAAAAATTGGGCTTGGTGACTTTTTAAGTGTATGCATGTATTTATATACATGTATATTCAAAATATGTGTCATAACATATAATTCCAAATAATTATCCATAAAGATGAAAATGATTTGTTTGAGTTATACTAATGTCAAAGAGAATAGAATTACATATATATACTAAAGTCGTGTATTTTATATGTGTAGTGTAGAAAAATGTATCCCTTTACATTTTCACACCTAATTAGGAATTAATAATAAAATGAACTTAATTATGCCTTAATTTAGTGTTGTAATATGCATTTTGCATATTCACATTAAGTTTAGGGCCCTATTAATTAGAATGAACTTAATAATGCCTTAATTTAGTGTTGTAAAATGTATTTATTTACACAAGTTCACACTTATTTAGGGATTCTTTAATTATTTGAGCTTAATTTACCTTAATTGGCCCCTTCAATTCAAATTCAAGCCTAATTAATCATATTTTCCGAAGAGGAAAACCCAACATTCATTAATGTCTTAACATAACACTCCTCATTGAGCAATGTGTGTCCTAGGTAGGTGACCTAGGACCCATTCGCCCATGGGCGAAAGGGCCCTCACTTAGACCTAGGACCTAAATTCAAATTATGTTTTTGGTGGTAATTTAACATCTTCAAATCCATATTCAGGTGTCGGCTTGTGTTATTTGAATTTTGGGAAATTAATGTTACATACCTATAAATATAAGGTTATTTCACTATGTTTAATCTAAGAATTTTCAAGAGAGCATTCCTATAGCAAGTTTATGAGATCGAGAGTATTTCAAAATCAATTCAAGGAATTCAAGAGCATATTTAGTGAATAATTATTATAACAATCAAGATCCAATTGTCATGTCAAAGTCTTCTTGCATCATGCATATTTTTGGAGCTAATATGATGATGTAGGTTTCATGATCCATTCAAGCATTCAAGGCATTGTTTCAAATCAAGTTTCAAGATGAAGATCCACATCCATTGAAGCTATTTCATTCAAGTTATAGATCTACATTCCAAGGTTCATTCAAGGGTTCAAGTGATTTGTGACATAGATTTGTTCATTCATCATTCCTTCCATGTTATTTTGTTTCATTTCAAAGTTTTATTACCAAAATGGGGTTTGACCAAGGCAAAACCCCATTTGCTAAAAACAAAACATTTTTCCCTGTTGATTTGTGTTTGTAGATTTAGGTGGAAGATATCTTGAAGTGCGAAATTGGAGAACTTGTCAAACTTGCAAAAGTTGTCACAAAAGTTGTCATCTCACGAAAACTCAATTATAGAATTTATTTCTGGCTTCTCGAACCTAAAACTTGGGAAACTTGAAGGATTCAAATCTGTAGCAGAGGCTCTCAAAAGTTGAAGAGAAACCCTAACTAAGGACCCATTCGCCCCTGGGCGAATGAGTCCCAAGTTAGCTTCAAAAAAGCACTTTTGGTGACTAGTACACATCATCTTACCTCTCTCTGATCTACATTTCAATTTTTGGTTCCATCAATATTGAGCTTAATCTTCAAGATCCAAGTTGTAGATTACATTTTGGAGTTAGTTTTCTATTTTTAATCTTTCTCCCCAAAGTGCTATTTAATCAGGACACCCGTCCTTGCAAAAAAGGGAAATTTGTAGATTCACACTTTGACTTGACTCACCTTAAGGCTAATAGTCATTTAATTGTGTGGATCTCATTCCCCAATGAAATTAGAGAAGTAGGACCCCTTTTCCCTCTTTGGATCCACTTTTCCATTTTGGGAAATCTTAAGACCTTATTTTTCTATGTTTCATTTGGTGAACCCGATGTTTTGAATATTCTAATTTTTGATTTGCAACACATTTAAACCCTAGATCTAGGATTTGCATAACTTTGCATTACATTGCATTAATTTTAATCTCATTTAGGGTTGTCAAAATTGCATTAGTTTGCATTGCATATAGGGGTTTAAATTTGCATTTTTACTTTGTTTAAATCTAAAAAAATCAAAAAATTGCATGCATATTACATTAATTTTGCATAGTGTTTGCATATTAGTGTACTTTTCATCATTCATATTCAAAAGTTGAGTCAAAATTGCATTTAAAAAAGTTTCATATAGTTCATCATTTTTCATTAATTATACTTGCATTAGGTCATCAAAGTATGGAAAATTTTGTCACAGAAGTTACAGTTTAAAACTAGACACAAAAAACACATAAAACAACTCAAAATTTGCAATTTTCACTTTTTTAAAACCCTGACTTGGGACCCATTCGCCCAGGGGAAAACAAGTCCCTGTACAGACCCTGTAGACAAGTTTCTAGGTGCTTTTTAGTCTCTGATTTTCATTTCTATTGTTTTTTTCATAACAGAGAATTGATTTTCTGAAACAATTTATTTGTGCATTCAAGTTATTGCTCATTTAGTTAGATTTTGCAACATTTTTGGAAAAAAAATCTTGCATATTTCAATTAAAAGAGTCTTATTTTTCTATATTCCTCTTTCATTTTCAGAATCATTGCATCATTAGATAGATTAGTTTACATTTTTCAATCAAAAGAAAACAAAAAATATATATCTAAAACAAATGGTAAATGGTTAAATTTGGCGAGAGAATATCCTTTAAACCCTTTAGTTGTGATGAATTTGACATGTTAGATGAAGCCCTTGAGGACTTCATCTCACCTAGATCATCCACTAAATATTTGGTACAAGAGGATGCAAGCATAGATAATCATGACAATAATAGTTTATCTTCTCTCAATACCTCCCCTACTTGTGACGAAAGTATTTTGGTTTTAGAAGACCCAATTATTGAGCGTCATAAGAATATTGTTTGTCCCTCTTCTAATGCTACATTTCTCTCAAAAAACAGTAAGATGGATGGCATAGATGAAGATGCTAAGTTCACATTAGCTCCCCCCTCACTAGAACGTCATTTAGGTAATTTAGTTGAGGTTATGACTGCACAAATTGGATCTCCTTTAATTACCGAGCCTCCTAAGACACCTCCCATCATAAAACCACCTAAAAAGAAACCATTGTCCCTAGGAGATATCTTGAAATTTACAATGCAACTTGATAGTAACAATATTTTGAGCAACCAAGTTATAATGTCATTGCTCACACATATAATATGCAACAACATAACATTCTCGCTTCATTACCTCAACCTATTTTGCCTAGTGCTCCTTGTTTTCCTTTACATGACGGAAAGGAGTGAGATTTTTTTGAACAACTTAAACATAATCTTGCTCTGGTATCCTTATGGGATCGTGTTCAAACATCACCTACATACAATAGGATGTTCCAAGAAATTTTACAAAAGAATGATATCCAATGTTTTGTGAAGTTGAATGATGTAGCAACCTCCTTTGATTGTATGCAAGTGACAAATTCATAAATCACATCCTCTAAGCATGAATTACCCTTGCTTGAGATAAAAAATCAGAATTAGGCCTTCATGATAAAGGTGATCATTAATGAAGCTGCAGTTAGGCGCACTCTCATAGACAATGGAGCAGGTCTTAATGTTTGTAGCATGCATCTCCTAGATAAAATTGGTGTGGACAAGAGGATTATTCAATTTAATGATGATAATATTTGTGGCTTTGGCAATGTTAATAGGCAACCATTAGGAATGATCACATTACCTATTGAGGTTGGACCTGTAGTTTTTCCTACCCCTATCCATATAATGCCAGGATCTCTTTCATACAACATTCTCCTAGGGAGACCATGGATTCATGTTATGAAAGGAGTCTCGTCTACTCTTCACCATGAGATTAAGTTTGAATACAACTACAAGATATACACAGTTGAAGCGGATGAATAAAGTTATAAGTCACAAGCTCAATGGGATCATAACACTTCCAGATCCCCTAATACTTTGATTCCAACTTCCAAAGTAGAACCTATACAAGTTTATGTTAATCCTAAATTTCTTTCACCTACAAAAAATCTCTTTAGTGATGATCAGGTTTCGTTAGATTTTACACCTTGTTTCAACGAAGAGTCCAAAATATCACCCTTAAGGATTGTGGTGCACTTCCTTGTGATGATGCACCTAGTTCCTCTAATTGATATTGATTTTAAATATATCATGTTTCTCATCAATTATCTCACCTCATCCTTGTCCTACACTTAGTTTGGGAAAGGATTTAGATAGCCTTGTCCTAGTTTGGCACTTGGCGTTGTCTCTTTGGCTAGTTGTCCACCTTCTGCATATACTGATCAAGATTGGGATGCAGAAAACCTGCTATAGATTGACTCGCATGCTCCTTACTAGTCTTATATTTATTTTCCATGTTTCTTTGTGTGATTGCATGTGCATAATGTGATCTCCCCTATACTATTTTGTTTGATGTATCTCCATTTATGTGTATTCCTCTATTTATATCTACACTCTTCTATATGTTGCAAACATTTACCTTTTCACTTGTCTTGTTCTTTCCTTTTGGGGATGATGCAAGGCATTAAGACATTTAGGTCTCTTCCATGTTGACCCAAAAGCATTTTCTTCGTTTTCGCTCTCTATGTGTCATTTGTCTTGTTGTATGAGTATTTGGGGAATGATGACATTTTCGAGCTCTATAATCATATTGTAGCAAAGATTAATGACCCCAAATCCATAGATCCCTTATGTGTTTTGGGATTTCATTTTGGGGGCAACCCCTTCCTCTCTTTTTCATGGTGTAGCTTCATTTGGGAACATATGACTTGTCATAGGGCTTCCTGAATAAGCTCTCATGTCTTCTTGGCTACTTTAAAGAAAATTGCTCCCAACGATTGTGTTAGTAATTTCTTTAAAGTGGGGGCATACATTGGCATTCCTCATGTTTCATTGTGTGATTTTCTTTCTTCTTGTGATGTTTCTTTTTATTGGTGGTGTCATTAGGTTTGATGTCCTCCAAGAGCATGATATTTATGAGCGTACTACTTTCCTCTTAGTGGTGATGCTACATGTTGCATTCCCTAAGTTGCAAATATTTTACCTTTGACTTGTCCTCTCTTGCAAAAATTAGGCACAATGTTCCCTAAGAAGAGATCTTACATGAACTAAGTAATATCCCTTTGAAAAAACCTTTACTTGCATATTTTTTCATAAGTGAGCATAATACAACTTGCTAAACTTGTGAAGCTCGAACCATTTTCAAGGCCACCAAGCATAACACACTTTATTTTCTAGTGGAGCCTTTCCCTTGTTCATAGGTTATTTGCATAACACAACTTGTTAGGCCTTATGAAGCCCTAAAGCTTAGTTTTGTGGCACCCTAACAGAGTTATCGAAGGGATAGCTTTGGTATGGTTAGTACAGTGAGAGCCTATAGACCTGGCATGAATTTCTCACTAAGCCACTTCTTGGGGGCTCACTTAGTGGAAGGCCTGAGGTTTCATTAGCTCAAAGTGAGCGCACACATTGTTTGCATAGTGGACGTCAATTTATTCTTGTGAATGTTCTTGGAAAAATAGTCGAGACGTGTTCCACATCGCGTTGGATAGTCGAGGCTTGATATGCCCACCTTGTTTTTCATTTTATTTTAGGTCTTTGATATTGTATGATTGAGTATCTTTGCCATTGATGCATACATGTGTTTTGAATGCCTACTTTAGTTGATTTTTTCATTGGTACTCATCCTCCCATTAAAGTGGGGGCTAAATGTAGTGTAGAAAAATGTATCCCTTCAAATTTTCACATCTATTTATGAATTAATAATAAAATGAACTTAATTATGCCTTAATTTATTGTTGTAATATGAATTTTACATATTCACATTAAGTTTAGGGCCCTATTAATTAGAATGAACTTAATAATTCCTTAATTTAGTGTTGTAAAATGTATTTATATATACTTTCATGCTCATTTATGGCTCCTTTAATTAATTGAGCTTAATTTTCCTCAATTGGCCCCTTTTATTCAAATCCAAGCCTAATTAATCATATTTTTTGAAGAGGAAAACCTGACATTCATTAATTCCTTAACATAACACTCCTCATTGAGCAATGTGTGTCCTAGTTAGGTGACCTAGGACCCATTCGCCCATGGGCGAATGTTTCCTCACTTAGACCTAGGACCTAAATTCAAATTATGTGTTTGACGGTATTTTAACATCTTCAAATCCATATTCAATTGTCAGTTTGTGTTATTTGAATTTCGAGAAATTAATGTTACATACCTATAAATATAAGGTTATTTCACTATGTTTAATCTAAGAATTTTTAAGAGAGTATTCCTATAGCAAGTTTATGAGCTCAAGAGCATATCAAGAGCAAGTCAAGGCATTCAAGAGAAAATTTAGTGAAGAATTATTGCAGCAATCAAGATCCAATTGTCATGTCAAAGTCTTCTTGCATCATGCATGTTTTTGGAGCTAATATGATGATGTAGGTTTCATGATCCATTTACGTATTCAAGGCATTGTTTCAAATCAATTTTCAAGATCAAGATCCGCATCCATTGAAGCTATTTCATGCAAGTTGAAGATCTACATTCCAAGGTTCATTGAAGGGTATGGTGAGTTGTGACATAGATTTCTTCATTCATCGTTCCTTCCATGTTATTTTGTTTCATTTCAAAGTGATTACCAAAATGGGATTTGACCAAGGCAAACCCCCATTCACCAAAAAAAATATATTTTTCCCTCTTGATTTGTGTTTACAGATTTAGGTGGAAGATATCTTGAAAATCTCTTGAAGAGAAAAATTGCAGAACTTGTCAAAGTTGCAAAAGTTGTCATCTCATGGAAACTCAATTACAAAATTTATTTCCAGCTTCTTGAACCTGAAACCTAGGAAAATTGAAGGATTCAAATCTATAGCAGAGGCTCCCAAAAGTTGCAGACAAACCCTAACTTAGGACCCATTCACCTCTGGGCGAATGAGTCCTAGGTTAGCTTCAAAAAAACACTTTTGGTGACTGGTACACATCATCTTACCTCTCTCTGATCTACATTTCAATTTTTGGTTCCATTAGTATTGAGCTTAATCTTCAAGACCCAAGTTGTAGATTACATTTTGGAGTTCGAATGCTATTTTTAATATTTCTCCCCAAAGTGTTGTTTAATCAGGACCCATGTCCTTGCAAAAAAAGGGAAATTTGTAGATTCACACTTTGACTTGACTCACCTTAAGGTTGATAGTCATTCAATTGTGTGGATCTCATTCCCTAATGAAATTAGAGAATTAGAACCCCTTTTCCCTCTTTGGATGCACTTTTCCATTTTAGGAAACCCTAGGAGCACCCTATTTTTCTATGTTTCAATATGGTGGAGACATTTGAAATTAATAAAGATTCTCGTTCTCTTTAAAATAGAAAAAAAAACTAAAATTCAACATTACTTCATGCAAACACCTAAAATTGTCTCTCAACATTTTTATTATTATTATTTCCCTTCACATCACAACTTTTAAAATTAAATGAATAAATTATATTTATTTAAATAATTATCATGATCCTTCTATCAATATTAATTAAATAATTTTGATTATTTAATTAATGTATTTACCTTACTCTTGTGTAACTTAATAAATTAGAGCAATTTATTCAATTAATCAATTTATTAATCCATTTTTCCTATCAAATCATTGGTTGATTAAAAATAATTATTTAATCTAGCTAATTATTTGCACAATAAAAAACATGATTAAACATGACAATGATTAAAACTAATTATTTAATCTAGCTAATTATTTGAACAATAAGAAACATGATTAAACAAGATAAATCTTGCTCGAGATCCAAGATCGCACATGTATCCAAAAAAAATTGCATGTACATTGACCCATGGTTCACAAGTCTCCATGTAGTCCCTTTCATTATAAATCTTTTCCATCCATTCAATCTAGAAAATCCTAAGCCTTCACATTACTCTAGAAAGTGACTTTTTTGGTCTTCCAAAAAGGTCCTTTTTAATCTTTATCATCCTTTCCTTTTCAAAAATATCTCCACCATCCTAATTCCATAGGTCACAGAACTCCTTTCTTGCACAAATTGCAAGGTGCCATTTGGAGGCATGTCATGGATCTAGACCTCTCAATGAATCTATTATGTTGATCTCTCTAATCAATCCTAGCCCTTCATCCTACCTCCCTCAAGTATATTAATGGATCATTATATGAGCTATTTTGAGGACACCTCATCAATGTAATTTTATGCTACTAGTTTGAGCACCAACATATAATATTTCATCACAAATAATCTTAAGCACACCAATACTTTGTGCCCAAAAAGAGGTTTCTTGTGAGAAACTTGCTATAGGTATTCATATTTTATGTATTAGTCTCTTAGTTTAATTGAAGGTGATAATAAATAAATGTTTGATTTTCATAGTTGGGGTCTTTTATTTGTGTTCTATGTTTGCTTTTTTATATTTGGGCATGCCCAATGGGACCCAAATCCCTTCTAATATACTTTTTTTCTTTTGTATGTAAACTTTTGTTGTATGTTGGTGATCAACAAGACATCCCTATCTTAGTACTTCCATTTCACACTTTGGTGTATCCTTCTATGGATTAATGCATCTATTGGTATTATGTGTAACTTTTTTTCCTCTTTTTACAAGATTTTTCACTATTTTTATTTGTTTGTGCAAGGTTTTCACATTTTTCCTTGTGCATTAAAACCTTTATTGAGGTTCAACATATTTTTTTCTAAGTCAACATATCAATGATCATGTGGTGTATCCATTTCATGGACTTGTAACTCTATCCCTAGCATGGAATCTCCAACTTTCTACCATTTTGAGCCTTTATTTTTCCTATAGTTTTTATCTATTTTAATGTCTCTTTGACTAACCTATTTCCTTTCTCATTTGATCATTTTTGTGTAGTTTAAACCTTGTTTTTATAGGTCCATTTATATGGTCAAACCATATTATAGATTGGAACATCCACTCCTATCTTAGAGTTTTTTTATTCCATGGAATTTTTGTTTCACAATTCAACATCTTTGTTTCCTAGCCCTAAATATTCACTTGCTATTAAATTATAGGTTTTATCTTTTGGTTCTTTCTAATTTTTGTATTTTCTAAACTTATCAGTCTAGTGTTTTACCATCATTTCTATCCTTGTCCTTAGAGGTTTCTATTTTAGGGCTTATTAACTAATATTGTATCATTCTATTGTGTAGATTAACATTTAAATTTATTCGTTTCACTTCAATTTTGGCATCTAAAAATAAATGTTTGTAAGGAAGCTAAGGTAGTGAAACAACTTCCTACACTAATCTCGAGAGGAGAATAATGCAAAAATTTTACAGATCTTTAACAGTTACAAAAACTTAAACAAAAATAAATATAAATATCATGCATACCACGACACAGTGATTTATGTGGGGAAAACCCTTTCGAGAGAAAAACCCCACACTCCAAAAGCTTCCCAATATATTATTTAGTAAATCACAAAGATTACAATATACTTGTAGAGCAAGCTTCTCACAGGAGTATCACCACTCAGAGATCAAGAGACAACACGGTTGTTATCAGGCTCTCAGAAATCATCACAATCTCTACCACAGTCATAATACAACACCCTCATAAAATAGAAATACATTCTAGGGCAAGACAGGCCAACAAAATATTTGCAATTGGATCTAAAACCTAATAATGAACGATCCATATTTAAAATATATCCTTTATTTAATGTATGTTGACTATTCTAGAAGTTTCCTGAAAAAGTTAATACGCTCCCATTTCTCTCTGTGCTGCCATTGTATACACCTATCGGTGTAACTAGTTAACATATATAAATATATATACATCCTATCAACAATAAACCACATATAATTACAAGGTTGAGACACATTTTTCCAACAAATTTCCCACTTGTCGAACACCTTGCAAGAGCAATGTGAGGGTGTAAACATCATCTCTTTAATTGCTAGGGGCCGAAAGGCCCATAGTCTTTGAACACCACTAAACTTCTCTATGCTCACAGGCTTAGTTAAAGAATTGCAACATTCATCAAAGTCTCTACCTTAAACAGCTTCACCTTACCATCTTCAACCATATCTCTAACAAAATGATATTGTACATCAATGTGCTTGGTCCTGGCATGAAATGGCGAGTTCTTGGCTAGACATATCGCACTCTGACTGTCACAATAAATTGTCACTACGCCTTGTTTTATTCCAATATCTGAACACAGTCTCTTAATCCAAATGGCTTCTTTACAAGCATGAGTAGTTTCCATATACTCTGCTTCAGTAGTGGACAAATCAACCACAACCTGTCGCTCACTCATCCAACTAATTGCACCACCAAATAAAGTAAAAACATAAGAACTGGTGGATTTTCTACTATCAACATCACCCGCCCAGTTTGAATCCACATAACCATGAATATCAAGGGAAATCTTGTCTTCATTCATATTACTATGATAAAATAAGGAATAATCTGAGGCACCCCATAAATATTTAAAGACTCTTTTAGTTGTCCCAATGAACTCTACCAGGATTAGACATATATCTGGAAAGAGCTCCCATTGCTTGGGCAATGTCTAGTCTAGTACAAACCATAGCATACATCAAACTTACAACATCACTCTGGTAAGGCACTCTACTCATGTCTTCCATCTCTAATGGAGATGTTGGACAATTTGAAATCATACCTTTTCCTTTGCCAATAAATAACATATCATCAACATATAATACAATAAATAAAAAATGATCACCATCAGTTTTATAATAAACACAATGATCTGATTTAGAAAGCTCAAATCCCAAACTCAACACATATGTATCAAATTTTTGGTACCACATCCTAGGACTCTGTTTTAAGCCATACAAAGATTTCTTCAATTTGCAGAACCAATTTACTTTTACCTTTCACCATGTAGTTCTTTGGTTGTGTCATATAAATATCCTCCTCCAAATCACCATGAAGGAAATTTGTTTTCACATGGACATTTTCTCAACCTCTAAATCATAAGCAACAACAATAGAAAGCAAAATCCTAATGGATGTCATTTTTTCAACAAGAGAGAATATCTCACCATAATCAACACCCTCAACTTGAGAGTAACCCTTCACAACCAGCATTGCTTTATACTTCTCAATACCTCCATTTGAACCAATATTTTTTTTGAACACCCATTTGCAACCAACAGGTTTTCGTCCTTCAGGCAACGGTATAAGATCCCATGTATCATTCTTTTTCAAAGATGCCATTTCTTCATCCATAGCAATCTTCCAGGATTCTGCATCATTCATACCTAGTACCTCTTCTACAAATCTAGGTTCATCCATGTTAATATTCAAAGCAAAAATACATCTCTAATCATCAAGTGAATACCTTTCAGGTGGTTGTCTATGCCTTGTAGACCTATGAACAAGCTGAGTTGGAGGTTCTTCCTCCTCTTCTGAAGACCTGGAGCTAGATGAGTTCTGCTCAACTTCTTGTCTATCATTGGGCTTCAATTCAACTTTCTTAGGTGTAGAAGGAAATTGAATCGCATCTTCTTGTTTACTTTGTTTTGGCTGCAATGTAACAGAAGAAGGCTTAGTTTCTCTAAAAATAACACTTCTACTATGTATTACCTTATGTGCAATAGGATCCCAAAGCTTGTATCCTTTCACACCATAACTATATCCAATGAAGATACATTTCAAAACCTTATTATCCAACTTTGTTCGCTTCTCCTTTCGCACATGTGCATATGCCTTGCAACCAAAAACTCTAATATGTCTTAATGAAGACTTGCAACCCAACCATGTCTCTATAGGTGTCTTATCAACAAGAGATGATGTAGGAGACTTATTAATCAGGTAATAGGCAGTGGCAATGGCTTCAACCGAATACCTTTGTTCTAGGAAAACACCACTCAACATACTCCTAGCCTTCTCCATCAGTGTCTTGTTCATTCTTTTTGCAAATCCATTATGTTGTGGAGAATATAGATTTGTATGTTGTCTATGAATACCACAATCTTTAAAAAATCTATCAAAATCATTAGAGAAAAATTCACCGCCATTATCATTCCTCAAAAAATTTATTTTCTTCCTAGTCTGCAACTCAACCATTGCTTTAAATTCTTTAAATCGACTGAAAACTTCATATTTACTCTTTAGGAAATATACCCATGTCCTACTATAATCATCAACAAATGAAACATAATATGTGGATTTACCAATCGAAGGAACATCTACAGGACCAAACACATCATAATGAATAAGATTCAATACACCACAAGATTTATGAGAACTCAAGTAAAACTGAAGACGGTTTTGTTTTCCATAAATGAAATGCTCACATAAATCAAATTCAAGATTACAATCAAACAAACCTTCAACAAGGTTTTTATTTTTCTAGGTCCTTAGACCCTTTTCTCCAATGTGGCCAAGTCTTTGGTGTCATAACATAGTTTTCTCTGTAGGTAAATTTGTCTCAGAAGAAAGAGCACCCTTGGGTACCCAAAAGCCATGACCATTTGCTACCCTCACTTCTTCCACAAACTTGCTTTTCACCGAAGTACTATTGCACACAACAATGCATGCATCTAGCTTAAATATAATGTGCCATATCTGACACCTCTAGCAATCACCATAACACCTCTAACCATCTTGCATCCTACATCAAAAAATACTACCTGCACACCTACATCTATTATTTTCCTCACAGATAAAAAATTTCATGTTAATCTAGGGATATGCAACACACCATTAATCCTTTTTATTCTACCATCAGAAAACCTAATTTTAACTTTACCACCACCAACAATGTCTAAATGAGAATCATCACCCAAGTACACCTTACCTCCATCAAATTCTTCATATTCAGAAGACCAATCTCTTTTAAAGGTCATATGGAAAGATGCACCTAGTTCAATTAACCATTCATCATTACCTTCACGAGTAGCCAAAGTTGCAATAAATGTGTCATCATCTTCCTTCTCAGACTCAGAATCAGAATTAACTTTCTTCTTCTTTTCTTCTTTGCATTCCTTATGAAAATGTCTAGGCTTACCATAATTCCAGCAAATAACTTTGGACTTTCCAGGAGATTTAGATCTCCCTCTGGACTTGGATTTTTCATGCTTCTCATTCTTCTTTTCTTTTTTATTAGGTCTTCCATGAACATTCAGGGCGTCCTTGGAAGTAATGGATACCTTCCTCCTCATCTCTTTAGAAAGCAAAGAACCCACCACATCTTCAATCTTCAAAATAATAGTACTTCCAATAGCCATAACAAGAGAATCTCATGAATTAGGCAAAGAACAAAGCAGGATCTGACATTTCTCCTCCTCATCCATTTTAACACCAACTGATGCCAACTAAGCCACCAACATATTGAATGCTTCTAGGTGGTCAGTAATTTATCCACCCTCTTCCATTCTCAAGGAATACAATTTCTTCCTCAAGAAAAACTTATTCACTAAATATTTGGCTTGATACATCTCACCAAGCTTCTTCCATAGTTTATGTGCAGAGGTCTCCTCATGGACATTAATTAAAACAAAGTTTTCCAAGAATAATTTGATTAGACCCTTGGCTTTATGGTCCATAACATCATATTGAGTAACCTGAGTAGGATCTATAGGCCTTGAAACATTCTCATCAATAGCATCCCACAGATCTTGATCTATAAATAGATCCTCCATCTTTAGCTTCCACATCTCAAAATTATTTCCAAATTTTTTTATCCACCTCTTCCCCCTGATGAAATTTCCATATGAAAATCCTTGTAACAATACAACAAAGTGTCTTCTGCACAAGCTCCCACTCAAATATAGAATAGTTCAAAAAACCTAACAACCCATAACTGAAACCAAAGGTGATCAAGCTTTAATCCCACTTGTAAGGAAGCTAAGGTAGCGTAACAACTTCCTACGCTAATCTTGAGAGGAGAGAAATGCAAAAAAATTACAGATCTTTAATAGTTGCAGAAACTTGAACAAAAATAAACATAAATATCATGCATACCACAACATAGTGATTTACGTGGGGAAAACCCTTTCGGGAGAAAAAACCCACACTCCAAAATCTGCCCAATATATTATTCAGTAAATCACAATGATTACAATATACCTGCAAAGCAAGCTTCTCACAGGAGTATCACCACTCAGAGATCAAGATACAACACGGCCCCTATCAAACTCTCAGAAATCATCACAATCTCTACCATAGTCATCATACAACGCCCTCATCAAATAGAGTTACATTCTAGGGCAAGATAGGCCAACAAAATATCTGCCATTAGATCTAAAACCTAATAACTAACAATCCAGATTTACAATATATCCTTTATTTAATGTATGTCGGTCATTCTAAAAGTTTCCTAAAAAAGTTAATGCGCTCACATTTCGCTCCATGTTGCAATTGTATACACCTATCCATGTAACTAGGAAACATATATACAAATATATATACATCCTATCAACAATAAACCGCATATAATTGCAAGGTTGAGACACGTTTTCCCAACAATGTTTCATGTATACTAACTAGTGCACAATAACTAAAATCGTAGGTAAACACAAAAGTCACTTTTCAAAATTTATATATGTCCATTTCAATATTTCTATCATGGGATTGGTTTTTTTGTTTCTCTATCAATGTATCCATCTTAGTATAGAATTATATTATATTTATTTGGTTTTGTGCTAATCCTTGTGTGCAAATTTTTTATTTTAACCTTGTTTGTTGTTTTTCATTGGTTCGAGACATTTAAAACTACTAAAATATTTTGTAGGTTCTCTTGTTGAAAGACCCATAATTTTATCACTAATTTAGCTCCACATTTATATGTTAAGGTCAATAAACATTTGTTTTCTTTGATTGTGATAATATTTTAGTGTATATGCTCTCTCCTTATATTGAAAGGTCGTCTTGGAGATCAAAAAACCATCTTGACCTCTTTCATTTAGTTTAATTCCCAAGGGGATTAAGTTGTGTATGCTCTTCCCCCATATTGTAAAGTAATATTAGGAATCAAAAGTACTTGATCTTATTTCCTCTACCTAGACTACCCTTGGATTTCATCTTTGAGGGGGATGACCCAAATCCATGTGTTTTATTAGGATATAGATTTTTTTGTGAGAATCACAAGACTTGCTTCAAAGGATGGATATTATGTATGGAACAACCTTGTTGTCCAACTTGAGAGGACAAGGTGAAGTGTAAGGGATTGACCCCAACCAAATGCTTGTAAATTGACCTTCTATTTTGACAATTTTGCTTCACATACCCTTGAGTACATAGAGGAAAACCCCTAGAAAGCTTGCACATCCTAGATGGGGCCTTTCAATCATGTTTGGTTATGATGTTCTGATATTTTATTAGTATTGAGAATTTACTCACTTTGTGCCCCTAGAAATTATTTTGTAGGATGTGTATGCTCTCTTTTTGTTCCTTTGAGTGATCATGAATAATCAAAAGAGGTTGGTTCCTACTCATGGGCCCTACATTCCATGCCTAGAAAAATCATATTGGTGGGTTCATAATTGTATATACACCTACCTAATGAATTAAGTCTTTCATGTGAATGACATGTCATCTTGTGTGAAATCTATTATCTCCATTTCAATCCAGATCTAAAATAAAATTTTGAATAGACCAAAACAAAATCATCTTGTAAAGGTTGAATCCCAACAGCAAAATCTAAAATTCTAAGCCTCCAAATCTAAATAAAAATATAAAATCCACCATCCTAATAAAAAATTCAAATGAAAACCAAATTCCAAGCCCAAACATAAACCATGATCCAAATTTTAACTTAAATCAACACTCCCACCCACCCCAAATAAAAATTGCATTAAACTCAAGACCTTAATCAAACCCAGTCATCATCCCTAATACTAGACCACTTAATAAATTTTCCTATCTTAAGTAGTAAATAGACTTAAATAAATCAAACCATCTCAACCATCCTCAATAAATATTAATTAATAACTTGACTATCTTAATTGTAAGAGTTGGTAAAAAATAACCCTAAACCATGCAAGATTTGGCTGAAGATTATAGCCACCCAAGATCTAGGCACTTCATGAAAGCACAAGAGAGATCAATATGCAATGCTCAAGATTGCAATGGAAATGATTATCCAATAATATGTTCTATTATATTACATATGAGACCACTTGGTTATATAGCCAAGGTGAGACACAAGATTAAATAGGATTATGAAAAGTTTATTATTCCTATGACATGTGACAACTTATCAGAACTACCTAGGACACATGTGTTATAAAGTAAAAAGATAAGATAAGATTTAATAACAACTAACACCTTCTAGAAATATTCCTTCCTAGAACCTAAGTAAACTTAACATGTAAATAAGTTATTTAAGACCCCTATTAATGAATTAACTAGGTACAAGACTTTATTTACACCAACACCCCCCTTAAGTTTAACTTAGGGAGAAGTGGATTATTATGCAAATGAGATAAACATGGGTCTGGGCTACGAGGCCATGTTAGGTACCCATGTACAAATGAAAATGCAATCTCTCACAAATGGAGAAAAAGAGAAAACCCAGTGGGATAAAACTCCTTCCCAAAAGAGATGAAAAAAAAATTTCTCTCACTGAAGAATGAGAAGGACAAAGCCCCATGTGATGACAAATTCCCCCCATAAGAGAGAATACGAAGAGATATCATGCAACCCCCCTCAATTTTGAGTCGCCTACAATGATGGTAGAAGCTCGAAATTGAATGTTGAAGATGATCCAAAAGCGTCGAACAACATTCCTCCCCTTAGGAAGAAACAAAACCAAGATGGTATGCAAGATGTCTTCCCATTCTTGAAAGGAATATGTGGGAAGAAGGATGATGGATGATGTCTCTGAAGAATGCTCAAGTGTCTCCATGTCAATGTTGAAATCTATCACACTCCAAATAGAAATTTTAGGCCACACTGTAGAAGATGACAATCCAGAGTCTCCTAGAAATGATTGTAGAACACAATCCAAAGACAAGGATACCTCCTCTAAAGACAAATAAGCCTCCTCTAAATGTTGTCCAAAAGAATCCACACTCACGTCAAACTCCAAAGAATGATCATGTAGAGAATGAACAAGAGGTTCAAAGTGTTCCCTCGCAACAACTGAAGAAGGATCATCTCAATCAAAGAGAAGATGAATGCAATCAATGATGTCTCCCAAATCTGAAATGTAGGACTCACAAAATAAACCAGCAATGTTTGTCAAGTACTCATCCCATGTAGCCATCTCTGGAAGACAATGTATGTCATTCTACACTGAATCACAAGGAACCAAAAATGTGGAATCACAGGCATTCACAGGTACAATAGTAGATGATGGAGATGGAATATCAACACATGTCACTAGATCCTCATTAAATGAAACAATACCAAGATTCAAATGACCATACCGAATCTCCTCAAAAGTGTCCACACAAGATTCCTCAATGTGAACATCTGTCGAATCATTAGGATTAAAATGTGAGAAGGTTTAGACTCGATATTGGTGATCAACCTCCTCAACTGCAACCATATCTCTACTCTGCAAATCTTGGATTATGATAGAATTTGGTGTGAACTCAACACTCTTTCTTGCTCCACCATGTGTGATATGATAGATAGAAATGATATTAGTTGACAATGAAGGCACGCAAAGAACATCATTAAATGCTCTTTCATCCATGTAAATGGATCCCTTCCCACAAACACATATATGTGGTGTTCACCATCAGGATGGGTGGTGATGAACAAGTCTCAAATGAAGAGAACATACTCTCTGTGAAGCCATGTGATGTGAGGCTCCTAAATCGAGTATCCACCTCTCTGAAATAGAATATGCAACTAAAACAAGTGCTTTCCCCTTAAGTTTGTTTGAATTTGATGAAGAAGATGATGAACCCTTTGATGATGAAGACTCATTGATTTGATGCTTCTTAAGAAGGTGCTTCAGCTCATCATTCTGTTTTGAATAACATTGATGCTCATCATGCCCTAATTTCTCACAATATGCACATGTAGGTTTCTGCTTCTTAGATGATCCCCCTTTAGAGGGAGAGGATTTAGATTCCTTTTAAGTGGCTTGTTCTTTTTCTTATTTTGCTTCTTATCAAGATTCCCCAATTTTTTCTATACCTTGGACTCACTAGTCAATAATGCTTCTAACTTGGAAGACTTTATTAGACCCATGTTCAGTAACTTAGCTTCCTCTTAGATTGGGAGATTTGTAAAGTCATCAAACTTAGGATCAACATATGATGTTCCAATAGAAATTTGGTGGGTATGAAAGCTAGAAACAAACACCGAATACTCAAGACCAAGCTTGGATAACACATTTAGAATCAATTGTAAATCCTCTTTATCAATGTTGCAATCTTTCAACTATGTTCTTAATTGCTTAACTTTGGAGATGTAGCATTGGATGTGGTCAAAACATTTAGGATCAAGATTCATCAAATCATTATCAATCTAATATCCCCTAATCTTTTTTTTTACCATATTATTTTTTTAAATCCTCCCAAGCCTCTTTAGGTATTTTGCATGATTCGACATGAAATTGTAAATCAAATGAGACTAATGAACATATGCATCCAAATGTTTTCCCATGGTTAAGCTCCCATTTTGCCAATTCTTTAGCATTAGTAGGTTGAGGAATGGTTTCCTTTAGATAACCTATTAGACCTTTCATCAAGAGATAATTTCATACCAATTTTCTCCATGTAGCATAATTATGTGGAGTTAGGAGTTCAATTTGAGATTTCCACATTACAAGAACACAAACCAAGCAAAAGAAAGAAATCAACCATTACAAGATTACCCCCCAAATTACTCAATCATGAAACCCCCCAAGAAAATATAATTTTTGGCCCTTTATACTTAGTGTGATTACATGTGCCACTTGCCAAAAAATAGCGAAGTGGACTTGATCTTAGTGCATACAGATCGTAAAATTTGGCCTCAAACTCAAACTAATATTTTTACATATAATGAGATCAATTTGATCATACCACTAGAAAGTACATGAAAAAGTATGCACTTTCAAAAAATAATTTGCTCAAAATTGTTACCATAGGAGCAAGAACGACGCCTCAAAAGTTCTGAAAATGAGAACGGCTCAGTAACACATGTGAGAATCTGCAATTTGTGGAAAGCCAAACACCAAACTCAAAAAATGATTGCACCACTATGTAGAGTGTGAAAAATTAACCCAAATAAAAAAAATCTCTAAAAAAGGAGGTCGTATGGGCAAGTTATGAGTGTTTAAAAATCACCCTTTGAAAGCAAACTGTCAACAGTGAGGGGGGCAAAAAAATTTAAACCTGTTGATGTCATGTTGATGCGGTGTTGACGTCAGCAAACCATGTGCTTAAATTTGACAACCAATGACCCGTCAAAAAAGAATATACCTCCTGTAGACGAAATATGCTATCGTTGGTATATGCCCAAGTAGAATATTCTTTCGTTGGTGGAATCTTGACAGAATCTGGCAAATTAGACGAAATATTCTTTAGTTTATACTGTTAGTTTTTATTTTAGTATGTCATTGCTTGTGTGTGAGGGTAGAGTGGCATGCCTTGGACTTGTCGCATGTTGGCCGCAAGGGACCCCACGAGTATCACAAAACTAGTACATTGTAGAGTACTGATGCAGTACTCTGCGATTTCACATATTTTTTTATTTCCTTTTTATTTTGATTTTTATTTAAAACTTTTTTGAAAATAATCAACCAAATATATATATATATTGAAAAAATTTAGAATTTTTTAAAAATGAAATAAAATATAATTTTTTTATCAAATTGTACCGACAACGACCTAGGGGGCCATATGACTCCCTAGGAATTTTTTTTTGCCTCAACAGATAACTTTCTCCAAATTCGTTGATTTGATAGTCAATCTTAGGGTTATTAGGCCTTCTAAACGTGATGGTAGGGCTTATTTTGACCCAAAGTTCTCCAAAATTGCAGCTACCTTTTGGATCTAGCAACCACACTTCAACTTCAAACCCTCATAGATCTGGCCTCATATGTCCAATTTGGACGAAACAAAAGGAAAAAGTAACTTTCTCAAACCTTATGAACTCAATGGTGAGGTCACATTCCACCAACAAGCTCCAATTTGAACCTAAAATACAAAGGAAAAAAGAGGAGCCCCCTAAATCTTGTATTTCTTTCAAGTTTTACTGATTCTCCAGGTCATCATTTGATGCAAGAGAAGAGCATACCCAAATTTTCAAGATCCACCAAGATTTTCAACATAGATATTTCAATAGAGACTAACAAGAAGCAATCCCACAAGCTATGATACTATGTAAGAGTTGGTATAGAATAACTCTACACCATGCAAGATTTGGTTGAAGATTATACCCACCGAAGATCTGGGCACTTCATGAAAGCACAAGAGAGATCAATATGCAATGCTCAAGATTGCAATGGAATTGAATATCCAAGAATATTTTCTATGATTATATATTGTTGTACCCAAACCAATTTTTTTGCTTCATTAAGGCATTTTGCTTAAAATGGTCTAAACCTTGAAAAATGATGTCAAAACTCAATTTTTGGGCAAATCAAGTATGGGCTTTTGGTCAGTGTGATGTTAGGAAGATACTGGTAAAATTTGAAAAAATTTAAAATTAGGGTTTTTGGACCCTGTTTTTAGGTCAAAAAACCCTAAAAATAGAAACTTGTTAAAATTGGCTGAAATTAATTTTGATTGGCTTATTTTGCATCACGATCACAGTGGTGAAGTCAATTTCAGTTAAAAGTCAGTTTAAGCCTGGTGAGTAGTTTTCTCTTTTTCAAGAGAAAAGTTAGGACCTTTGAGGTCGTCAATGGCAGTTGGCCAGTACCAGGTGTCAAAATCTAAGCCTGAAACTCAAAGCAAAACATTCTATGATGAAAGATGCTGAAAAAAATGTTTCTCGACGGAGGGGATTTCAAATGGTGAAAAGTGCAAAAAATATTCTAAGTCTAGAAACACTTTCACTTTGTAACATGGGAGACGCTTGTGCAATCAACGTGCAAATCAACTTTACAGTGTTCATACATGTGAAAATGGTGAAATACAGTCACACACATGCATCAACAACAATAATGCTTCTATGTGGTCAACTCCGCAGTCGAAACAGTGTTCGCAGAGCACGAAATGGAGAAAATTACCAAATCCAGAGCAGTTTTTGCGCCCTTATAGCTCAAGGGCGCCCTTCAATTTGGAGGCCAAGATTTAAATGTTTCTGGGTGCAAATATATTCATTCTCTTTGGTTTTCGGTCAGCTTTCCAACAAGCTATCAAGAAAGTCCATATGATTCTCGAAACTCCGGCAGTCGAAGACGGAAGCAGAAGTTACGGAGAGAATTTGATTCTACACAAAACCCACGTCTCAAATTTTTTTGTGAAAATTGCCCTCCGACAGGCTATTTTTGGCTTTCTGGAGAAGTTGTCAGAATATAGCCGTGTTCACAATCAACAGGCAAGTTTTTCAAAATGCAATACACACAAAATGAATTCAGGACCAAGTCGGTCCTAATTCATGATTTCATCGGAACAGTTGACACAAATTTGCATAAGGTGCTTCCAGAGGTCCTTTTGGATTCGAAAAAAATTCAACAATACTTCAAAACATCGAAATTTATGGGTTGCTAGAGGCGGCTTCTATCCCCATTTCAGTTTAGAGCATAGAATTTGTGGTGTCTTGTATCAAGCATTACAATTCTACGACCTGTGAAATTTGGTCAGCAGATGGACGGGTGATTTGTAGTCTCAAGCCCTGAAATATTGAGAAATGTTTTGGTATTCCTCAGCATCCAAATAGTTTGGTCATTACCATGGTTCAGTGTGAGAGAGCATTTAATGTTGATAAGGACATGTGTCAGAACAAAATGGTGGAAAGGTGGTTAAAAGAAAAGAAAGTTAAATTGCCACACAATGTCGGTCGCGAAGAGTTCAAAGACGAGTATGCAATTTTGATAACTCTTCTTAATCGTGTCTCTGGTCATTCAAATGTAGACAAATTCCAGCCTTGGATGTATTATATCATCGCTCAGATTGTTTCCAAGCGAGAGTATTATGACTAGGCTTCTTCGATTAGCGACGTCATTCAGAAAGAGATTACTAGATTCCTAGTTGCCCATGATTTTCACATGTGTTCTTATCTCATATACTTGATTGCATATCAGAATCAGTTAAGAGGTTTGAACACCACAGGCGTTCTCAATGTGTAGAAATTTTATGTACTACGATCAAATTTTTTTCACAACTTTCGAGCAACATTTCAAGTGCATGCAGGAAGCATTCTTGATATACACAGTGAGAGACCTAGACCGAGAGTTGCACGTAATATTTTAGCAGTTGCTCGAGAGGCAATGGCAGAATGGGCACACTGGTTCATTTAGTTCCCTACATATACTTACATTTGTGTCTATGGTTATACAGGAAATCCAGCCATGCTACCACGTTATCCTTTGGATAAGACGGTGTTCATGGAGTTTCTAAGGCAATTATCTGAAGTCCATTCACAGTTGCGTAACAAGCGTAAGCCAACAACTAGTTTCCCTTTGCAGATGGGAATCTACAGATGTAAAACAACAATTGATGCCAAGATTGCAGGTCAAGAGTTAGAGAACCTCAAGCTCAATTATCCTATCGACACACGTGCATATGACCCTTGGGGTTATTATTCAACACGTCTCGGAGGTCACCCTCATCACAAGCCTACTATGGAGGACTACTGGGTCAACTGTGAGGATGAGTTCGAGGTGCACTGACGCAGTTATAGTAGGTTCACTCTCTTGAAAATTTCCCTTTACATGTCAGAGGATGTTGAAGGGTTGTCAGATGATGATGGGGATATACTTCCTGAATTCTTCAGAGAGCAGGTTGATACACATCCACTTCCAGCTATTGATTGGTACACCCAGGAGTATTCATTCATGGAAGAGAGAATAGGTAGAGCTATTCAGAATAGCATACTTTACCTAGAAAGCAAGAAGACAAGGAGGGCAGTCATGCAAAGCACAGAGCCGCCATTGGTGGAATCTACACTGCCATCCTCGTCAAAACCCAAACAAAAGAAAAGGTTTAACCCTCCTAAGAGAAACAAAGTGTCTGATAAATCAAAAGGGAAGGTAGTTGCAGAAAAATAGGTGGAGGTAGCTACGAATACAGTTCAAAGCATGCCAGAGCCAGAGGTAAAACCTCCTTTTCCATCACCAACACCACAACAACTCCCAATTCCAATTCACATTGATTTGGACTTGGACTCGCCACTGCGTAGCCATACTTCTACACTTTCTGCCTCATCGGGACCTCCTATGACTAGCACCGATCCATCCAGTGAGATTAGTCGAGACTCATCTTGGCTTGAGAGTCAACTGGATAGGAAGAGGAGGTAGCCATCATACATACTTGACCACTCAGACTTTGATCACATCTACCAAGATCCATCAAATAAGAGGATTAAGAAACAAGTTCAAGTAGAGAGGAACGCTAAGAAAGAGATCATTGTAGAGACTGCAGTACCTCCACCAGACAAGAATTTGGATGAGTTGGAAGTTGAGGAATTCGAAGTTATCAAGGTTAACCTTGGCAGGAGCACATGCCAAATAGAGGTTGATTTTCTTCAAGTTGCAACTGACATCATAATAGATAGAGTGGCAAAAGACGGAGAAGACAAAGTAACCCTCAAGGCTGAAAATCAGCAGCTTCGTCAATACATCTCTAATCTCGTCGATAGGCCCGAGAATGTCACCACTTCACTCCCACAAATGATAGAGCCGCCAATAGAGAAGTGCCAGCTCAATCATATGGTTGTGTACGGGAAGCGCATGATGCATTGGGAAGAGGAGTTTATCACTAAGGGCCGCTTTGTACTTGCAAAGTTATTTCAGTTGAGATACAAAGCCTACAAACTCCATTTGCAAATTCAGGATTCAAAGCGCAGCTTGGCAATTGAAAAACCTAGGGATGAAATCTTGATCGCTCACCTGAGGATGGCATATGACTCTGTTGCTAATGAAGAAGATAGAGAAGCTATTTTTTATTGGAGAACACAATTAATCTTCAAGGCAAAAATGCAAGAAACAATGACTTCAGAGTTGGCTGAGAGTAGAGAAAATGTGACTACTGCACTTCATTATGTGAGAACTTTTGTGTCACAAGTTTCTTGTCGATATCAGTGTGAGGGTGGTGAGTATGTTGAGCTTGCAAACATTCATTCAGAATTAAAAACACTCATCCATGGTATTTTTCAATGGAGACTCTATTGGCTATAAGTTAGATCAACTTACAGTCATGTCAGCATTGTTCAATGAGGCAGTCAGAAGAAGAGTTGAACTTCAAAGCCAAATCATAGGTGGTGAGGATATGCTGCGCAGACATCGTGTACTACGAAAAAGTATCAGTGCCCCAGATGGTGATGCATTCAACGACCTCATGGAGGGGTTAGTTGCTCGAGATCAAGCCCAGTGAACTTCAGTTCAAGGCGTCCCACCTTTTCCAAGATAGACATTAGACACAAGAGTTAAACTCGATGCCACTTTCCGGGTTAACTCGTTGTTACATAATACATTCTATGTCTTTCTTGGAAACATCTTTGTATAGTTGGAGTTATTAGTTAGTTTTAATTTCAATAAGGATGTGCATGTTACACATGTCCATTCTATTGAGTCTTGTTTCAGTTAAATGATGATATCTTTCCAGTTAACGGTGTAGTTTATTTTCCTTAGATTAGGAATAAAGATCTTGCATGCTTACGAGACTCTAGTTGACTCAAGGTGATTTTAGGGTTGCCTACACCTTTGATGTCTATAAATAAGAGCTTTCAACTCATTTGTAAATAACTTTTGCTTGTGATAGAGAATTGTTGTGCTGTCAGCAACATGCCTATTCTCAAGACTAGTTCACCCTTGTAATTAGAACTTTTGCACGCGATAGCAATATATGTTGAGCCCACCTTGCCTGAAATATTGTTATTTTGTATCTGTTCATGAGTGATTACTGTATTAATGAATAGTTGTGCCACCTTGCCTTCATGTTATTACTATGGTGTTTATTCAAATCTTAGTTAAATGGGGTTGCTAGTTTGATCGTTTATTGTATGCGTGTTTCGCCAATGCAATTTGTCGTCCTAGTTTTTTACCTTACGTTTTGTTTCTAATAAGTCTATTCAGATGAGCAAATTGCTGAGCCACCTTGCCCTCATGTTGTAAATTTGTACTTAAAGCTTATCGTTTAATGTGTGTGTCAATAAACCTATTCAACCAAGCAAATAGTTGCACCACCTTTCCTTCACGTTGTGAATCTGTACTCAGTTTATCATATATTTGTTTGTTTCTAATAAACTTCTTCCCATCCAAGAAAATAGTTGTGCCACCTTGCCTTCACGTTGTGAATTTGTACCTGAATTTTATCGTAAAATCACATTCCTGCTCCTTTTCCTCATGCTCTATTTTCTTGAGGAAATTGGATAGTTTAAAGCTTTTAGCTTTTAGTTGTATTTAAGACCTGTGAAACCAAAGAAAATCCTTAGCTGCAACGTCCTTGGTTTTCTTAACCGTGTGCCTCTTCCAGCTGAGTCAAAAAGATAGGATTTAGATATTTTACTTTTATAATGCATATCAGCAAAAGAGGGAGTTTCCCCTCCAACTTTGAAGAGCAGTCATTACACACTATGCATAGCTATTTGTACCAACTCGCACTCCAGAGGTGCTAATTGTTACGCCAACACATATGAGACCACTTGGTTATATGGCCAAGGTGAGACAAAAGATTAAACAGGATTATGACAAGTGTCTTAATTTTATGACATGTGGCAACTTATCAGAACTACCTAAGACACGTGTTATAAATTCAAAAGATAAGATAAGATCTAATGACAACTAACACCTTCTAGAAAGATTCCTTCCTAGGACCTAAGTAAACTTAACATGTAAATAAGTCCCCTAAGATCCCTAGTAATGAATTAACTAGGTACAAAAATTTATTTACACCAACACCCAAAATCTAATCTAAATCACATATTATTTAAGAACTTTTCCTATCTTAAGTGTAGAAATCAATCATCCACATCAAACCAAATCATTAACCTAAGCTCTTAATTCCTAATCCATTTTCAAATCAAATCAATCTAACATTTAATTCAAAATCAAATCAACCCATTTTCAAATCCAAATAAACCTTAGCATGTAAATAGAGTTCATTCAAAGCCACTTATTTATATATACATCTAATCTCAACATTAAATACATTTCTAAATCTCATCAAACTCTTACTTTCAACCACCTGATCACATAAAACCAAAACCATTCCAAACTTTCATCCAAAATAAAATTCATTAAAATAAAATCATCACTTTAATCCACTACCAACTAAATCGCAAGCAAAGAAAACATGGTCCCTTGCAATGAAAACCATTTTAGACCTAGTTTTGGATATGAAACACAAGTAAATATATCAGCCTCTCACACATATCATAAGAAAACAAATGACCTTGGAATTCTTGTCAATCAAACCAAGTATTCACCTCAATTCTAGGAATACCTCAATCACAAAACCCCTATTCATCATGGATCACGTTATTGGTATTCAAAAAGATAATTTCCTCAAAAAGCTATCAATGTGAGCCAAAATGCCCAAGCATTATGATATATCAAAACTTAGTAACACCATTCATCTAGAACCAATCTCATCACAAAACTTTGAGAAATCTTAGAGCAATATCCCCCCTCGACCACATAATGACTCTCTTATCAATCAACATGTAGGAGATAGTGTCCCATTGCCTTCTTCCTCTTGTAAGGAATTTAAGGTAGCAAAACAACTTCCTACACTAATCTTGAGAGGAGGGTAATGCAAAACTTTATAGATCTTTACAATAGTTACAAAAATTTAAACATAAGATCGAGTTTTTCCATTTTTCACGCCCATGAAGTTTGTCCTAGAGGCATGGGATAGGGTTGCAAGTTTTGGTTATTCAGTTGCACCTGTCTGGTGAGGGTTATCTTTGTTTGCACAACTAAGCATATTTTCTCAGTGTTGATTGAATACCCATGTCCTACAACAAACTCTTCTCCATCTTGGTTTGACCGTGGTGTAAGAAGACATTCCTTAAAAAACATAATCTCGCTTGTTTGGAGGAGGCCATTCTAAGGATGGGGACCTTTGTGATGACAACAGTGAGAATGGCAAGGGTTTTAATAGCGATAATGGAAAGTTGAATGCAAATACAGAGTTGAACCAAATGGGTGAAGATTGGGGGAGAACAACATCAAAAATGGAAGAACAAGTTGACTCTGAGTCAGGTAAAACTTTAGAATTCCTCCTCCCTGATGATGTTATGGAGTGTATTGTTGAATGTAAACATAGATGATTCATTCTTTTTTTTAAGAGTCCCTTTTGAGGCATATTTCTATAAATGCCCAAAGATAAATTGGGAAAACAGGGGACGAAAGATTGAAGTTATGAGGGGATTAGGGAAAGGTTATGTCTCCTGTAAATTTAAGAATATTGGAGCTATTCGGGATGATTTGGGGTGTGTTCATACGAATCCTAAAGAGGTTATGTGTTTATTTCAAAAAAAATATGAGAACCTTTTTAAGGAAGACCACCTCTTGTTTGACACACAACCAATCTTGGACGATATGGTAAAAGATGTTATTCCTAAAAAGGTTTATACTGATTATAGTCATTTTTTGGATAGAGAATTATCTATGGAGGACCTCGAACATGTTGTTTTTCAGTGCCTCGTAACAAAAGTATTGGGGTTGATGGGTTATTAGTGGAATTTTATCAAACAATATGGCAGCACATTAAAGATGACTCTTACCTTGTTTACTTAGAGGCTTTAGAGCATGGTTCTCTTGGTCACAATATTAATAAAGGGATTATTAAGCTTCTCTCAAAAGTGAAGAATGAGGATACCATTTCTGGATGGCGACCTATCACATTGCTTAACACATCATATAAAATTATTGCTAAATCTATTGCTACTAGAATTAAACCGGTGACAAAGCTAATTGTTAGGGCAAAACAAATTGGGTTCCTTGGTGGGAGCTTTATCCTTGATAACACCATTCTTGCTTGGGAAATGTTGGAATGGGCTCAACAATCAAAAGAAAATGCTCTATTGATCAAGATTGATTTTGATAAAGCTTGTGATAGAATGCATTGGAGATTTATTCTTAAAATGCTCCAATGGTTGGGTTTCAGACCTAAAATATGTAATCATGTCCAAATGCTTTTCGCTGATGCTAATGCATAGTTGGTTGTAAACAAAGAGTTATCAGGAACTTTTCCCTTGCAACGTTCGATCAAACAAGGTTGTCCATTGTCACTTTTTCTTTGTATTCTTATTGTTGATGCTCTTGGGTATCTTTTGTAGAAGTATAACCAAATGAACTTGATAAGGGGTATTTATTTACTTAATGGCAATGCAATTATTAATTCGCACTTTGCTGATGATAGTTTACTTTTTCTGCATAACTCAAAAGAGGAGATAGAGAATGTGATGGGGGCTCTTGATTTATATTGTGTTGTGTTTGGTTCTAAGTTGGTTGCTCATAAAATTGAATTCCTTATGGTGAAATATGACCCTGTACCCTATTTGATATCGAAAGAGTGCAATCAAACTAAACATGGGTAGATCTCTCGCTACTTGGGTAAGCCATTTGGGTTGGGAGTTTTACTTTTAGATATGTGGAACTGGTATCTTAGCAAGTTAAAGAATAAACTTTGTACCTAAGGGAATAAATTTTTATCCTTCATAGGGAAGTTACAAGTTGTGAATCGAATTTTTTTAGCTTCGCATGTGTACTATACCTCTTGTTGGATGTCTTCGAAAAGAGGTTATGAGAACTTAAACAAAATCATTCGACACTTTTTATGGTCTAATTGGAATGGTGATACCAGATTTAAATCTACCTCTTGGTTGCACTGTATTCAACCTAAGGCTAAAGGGGGTTTGGGCCTTCTGGATCCTAGAACACAAGGAGTTTGCTTGGTAGCCAAGTGGATAGTGAGAGTGGTTAACGATGTGGAACCATGGAAGGTTTTGGTTTAATATAGGATTAAGCAGGCTACGGTTGGAAGGAAATGGAAAACAGTACATTGGTTGGATAAAATTTTGTTTGCTCGCTATTTTAAGATAAAAGCTTTGCCTTCTCTTATGTCAATGTGGAAGGCTTGGCAACAAGTTTGCAAATGCATCTTAACTAAAAAAGTGCTTCCTTGCAAGATGGCTTCAATTTTAGTTCATCATCCATCTGGTGGAATAGAATGGTTCAATACCATGGTCAACCACTTATTGTGGCTTTTCCAAGATATGCTTATGCTCTTCTCAATAAAGGGATTTGTCAATTTGGAGATCTTTGGGATTTTAATACTATGGATTGGGTTAATTGGCAAGTCATTAAGAATAACTTTTGTCTTAACAACAAGTTTAAAGGCTTTGTCATCTTTCTAAAAGTGTTGGCTCCTATGGATATGGTTATTAAACTATGCACTCCTATGCAATGTAATGTGCTCAAAGACTAGCCGTGGCTATCCAAATTTCAATTTGGCTGCTTTCCTTTAAAAGAAATAGTTTTGATGGTGTCTAATTGTGTTTTCTCATATGGCAGCCAATTTATTATTTTTATATATAATTTTTCTACATTGTTTCAATATAAAAGAAAAATATGGGCCTTAACCAAAATTTATAACTTTCAAAAATTATTTTGATGATTTTGACTTCACATTTGTAAATTATATGAACATGTCATTTAACATTTAGAAAAGGAAATATATGTATTGCATAGATTTATTTTTTGAATAAAATAAAAAAAATTGCTATATTGCTGCTCACTAAACCCATATTAGCACCATTGCTACCTTCTTGACATTTGTATTTACCAATTTCATTTATTTTATATATTTGTCATCATTAAACACTCTCTCCCACTACCTAGGTTGAGCCCTTTAAATCTAGAAACCGAAGGTTACAATTATTAGATAAATTACATATTTTAAATATATGCATATGCATTAATGATTAGTGTTATATTATATAAATTTTAACATTTTTCCACTAAAGATAACGAGGGTTAGAGAATATATATATATCACGAGCCTCTAAATAGGTGAAAGTAGAAGGCCTTTATAGTGCATACACTTAAAAGAACTATGAAAGGCAATATGTAAGGAGATAGGCAAGGAAATAATGTACATACAAGACGGTCAAGAGAGTCAATCAGTCAGTATGATAATTCATTATGTAGAACATGTAAGAACTATGACTACTAATTAGAACATATAACGTAAAGAATCGGATAAGAATCTGCATAAAATTAAACGCGGTAAAGAAAATGGATGCTTACAGGGAGTCAACTTGTTCATGCATTGATCTCCTCAGCTCTAGCACACTATTGTGGAGAAAGTCGTCGGTGGAGTCAATAAGGATAGAGTGACGTTAATAAACCATACTAGAAACTACTAAGATCAGTGTCCTCTGTACCCTTGAATCTCTAATACCTATCGTGTGACTTGTCTCCTCTCAAGGAAATTCCTTTATGCTCTAATACCTTAATTGTCCATCGAGGAATCAAATTATTTTCCAGCCATGAGCATAGAAGTAAGGAATCTTGTAACAGAGGTGGACTAACACTAAGCCTGTATACATGGGTGCCAAATATGCATTGATAATTCCTAATAGCCAATGACTTTATTTGTGAACAGTGTAGTCAGCTTTGCTCAAGGTTTTCCACAACCAGTGCCAATGACTTTACAATGGCCAATGTTGTCACAAAGAACCAATGTGACAAGATGGATAAACTAAAGACAAGGGGGATAAGCTAAAGACAAGGGGGCAAAAAGGAAGGCAATGGTTTAAAAATTTTGCACTATCCTTCACGCAGTTGATCAGTCATGAAGTATCTGTTAGTAAATGATAACAATTTCAAAGCTCACTGTAGCTGTCATGTCCATCTTGTCTAGTCCCTTCACAAATCAAGTGCAAATCAAAGGGTAGTTCTTAATCCCATTAGCATGACTCCTCGAGTAAACTACCGCTGCTGCCTCTGTTGATGATTAATCACAGTTTCCAAGTGTTGCAATGCAGGCAATTAATGATTTTCTTGAGGGATTTGAGTTGATCTCCACGATTCCACTTGTCGATGATTTATGGCCATGCATTGATACAAGGAATTCCTCGTGAGGGTTTGTAATAACAGAATAGGACAATAGGTGCGGATATCAAAGCTTTGCTAAATTCTAACCAAACCCAAGTATTTTCCTATCTCGGTGGGTGTTTTCCAATGAAAGAAAGTAACTATCATTGGTACCATCACCATAAACACGCAATACAATTACTCAAAATCTAACATAAGTGGAATGAGTTAAGAAGATGTAGTTTAAAGTGTCATACATAAATATAAAAAGGTTCAGTTAACAACCAGAAAGGCAACTTAGTTTGGCATGGTAGCATCAAAACTTAATGCCTTGAAAGGAATTCAATGTAAAAATGGATTAATGAATACCGGAGACTAATTGTTCATCTCCTGAGATGTATAATATCTTTACAAACACACCCAGATTCACGAATTGTGAATCTGCCTGAAATTGAAGCCACGCTTGAGCAATGTTCACATTGTTCTAATTTCTACAGTAGCAAGAGGCTTCAATATATTAATACAAAGGGGATGACCAAGGCTGAGCAGCCAAAAATCAGAAACAATATGGGAATGCTTTGGCCCATCTAAGGAAAAAATAAGAAGAAATTATACATAATCTGAGACATTGCATGAGCTATACATAATCGGAGACATTGCATGAGCACTTAAGTTGGCGATCAGGGCATATCATCTGCTTGCGAGGTTGGCACATAGGTTGCTTCTGATAACCGACTATGGTTGATACCATAGAACAAATATATTGCTACTCCAAGCACAAGCCAGAAGGAAACTCGGATCCATGTACTTCCCCTGATTCAACATACAAGAGGCAGTTTGAGTTAAAGTTTTCATTGCTTTCCAATGGTGATAAAAAGAATCTCAGTGCAAATTGAAAGAAATATTGTACAAAATGCCACTAGAATGATGAATTTTTGTATTATTCTGGAGAATTCTGAGTCCAGAATTATCCGATACTTGAATGATGCCTTTCTGATAAATTAATTGGCATTAATAATCAAAAGATGGGCTAAAAGGACTAGAAGATAAAAATTTATTTGTTTCAATATTAACGAGGAGTTTTCTGGTTTAGAATTACCCTAGATTGATTAACAAGTATGCATTTATTAGAATGCATGCCACTGGAAGAAATGGTACAAATGGACATATAAATCCTGCACAGAAGAGCTTGTTAAAATAGGCATACAAATTATGAGCATCTCAAATGCCCAATTTTAAATGAAAGTTAAATTTTCAGTCTTGTAATATCCTTTGGCAGAGCATGAAAATGGAATGAAAAAGTTGCATATGATGCACACCCCCACTATGTCCAAAGCTATGCCGTCCTTCATCTTGTTCAATCATTGTCAGTACAATCAAACCACAGAACAACGGAAGCACTCCAATCACTCCCATACACCATCGAACCCAGCTGCAATGCCACAAAGATATAATCACAATGTTAATCCATTCATTAATAAGTCTTCTTATAAACATTGTGTTGGCAATAATGCAGCAAAGAATTATGGGGCAAGGATCTCACCTTGGAAACCACTCAGCAGATGCTGCAACAGTTACAAGTAAAACTCCAATGCATACAGAGGAAATGCTCAAGGCTGCAGCTTTTCGTCTCTTTTGGTTCATTAATTTTCTGTTATGACCTAATTAGAAAAGTGAAGTATAAGTGCTCTTATAGGCATGCACTTCAAACAGAGCACATGATAAGAATTATTTTGGATGACAATCTTTTGGTCTATTAATTTAAGAAAATAAACATCAAATGAAAGGTAGACATCTTATAAAGACCTGCATAGAATAAGAAAAAGATAAGGGCTACTTGGTTTCAGTAACTTGTGTCAAGCTAGACAAGTCATACAATGAAGATAAGTTCATTATTTTCCTTCAATATATCAATAAGAGACGGATGTTTAGAAACATCTCTCTCAACGAGATAGAAAATAATCAGACTTAATCTTCAATTTTAATGTGTATAAACTTCACGGTGAAGCCTAACCATTTTGTCAAAAAATTAACCTTATCACAGATCTCATTTGACAACTGGAAGTTCCTTAGGAGCTAGAAAAGCTATCTTCTAGCCAGATCAAAAAAAAGAATTGAAATGAATCAATGTAACATGTCAAACTAAAAATGATACCTACCATTATCATGCATCTCCTTAAAAATCAAAGGGCTTTCAAGGGAAGCAGTAACTCTTTTATCAGGCTCTAGAAAGTTTGCCTTCTCTTCAGAATTTTGAGGTTCTTGAGATGGCAAATCACTCTTACATATACGATTCTCAACTATGCTAGGGTCTAGAACTGTATGTTTTATGGAATTTGGATAAACTTGAGATCCTTCACTGTAACTTCCTTGAGAACTCTGTGGTAAGGTCTCCAGATCTGCTGATTCCTGAACTGAAGCTGAAACACGCACCCCATCTGGTGGCATGTATCTCAGTATAAGAATAGAAACTGCCACAATTGTAAAAGCAAGTAGAGTACCAACACTAACCTGAAATGACAAACATGCATGCAGATATTAAAAATAAAACATTAATTACATAAAAGCATGTTATTGATAATACTCAAGAAATAAAGGATAGTTCTTATAGGCTCTCAAAGATGTCCTGTTGTGCTGTTAGATTCAAAATTGAAATCAATTATGAAACAATTAATAGAACTTTATGTTCAATCAAACTACTACATCTATTGGATACTTGCACGAGAGATATATTGACTCTTGAGAGTATCTACTATGTCTCAAGGGTGTGCCATTGGCAGACAACAAACTGCACTTTCATGATCATGCAGATCCCTTCTGACAAGTATGGATCAAGTCTGCACCAGTGATACATGCAATTTATTGGCTGCATAGTCTGTATCATGGTACTTAAAACACCTCAAAGCCATTGTTTAGGTAAATCACAAAAGAGACTGATAGACAATAGTGAGAATTTAAAGAACATCCATCCACACCAACTTAAATCTAAAGTTCGGTAAAGAACTACTATATGTATAAATATTGAGATTGCTTCAACCATGAATTTTCTTTATCTGACAAGGAAAACTACCCATTAAAGGAAACTGCCATGGTAACAAATTTATGATTAGATTTTTAGATTATTTCTTTATGTTATCAGTTTACAAACATACATCTGGAATCAATTGTGCTTCATCCACTTTTCTTTATGACGTTTAGGGGTATAACTTCTAAATCTCTTGCAGAGACAAATTAGCTCACCCATCACGACACATAGTAAGTATATTATTAAGACTGATAACCAATCTACAACATATGGAAGAGCATATAATAGCTACATATTTTCCAATTAGGATTTGAAAGGTATAGACTTCGAGAAAGCCTCACTTTTTTATTCCTCATACTGAGATGTTATAAGGATGCATTGTTGTTATGGAAAGTCAGAATCTTATTACAGCACAGGAATCCATTGATTATTGCTCCTTGATGGTTGAACTTTCCAATTCATTTATCTTTTCTAGTGGATCACTGTTACAACTAGAGATTGCAAATTGATTGTGTCTTGACTCTTTTTCTTTTTTCTAAGATATACAGTAATCTTATTATTATCATCCATTCATGTCTCTTCTGTGAGTGGAGCTAGAAAATCGGCCATCAATATTTAATATTTATATTTCTACACAATAAAGTGGTATATTTTCAATCCCTCTCTGAATTCGTGGAGGACAACTATTTCACACAATTCCATTTCTCTAAAACTCGGTTTAAGCTTATTCTTCATTTTTCTAAAAAAATTCAGTTTAAACTTACTCTTTCCATTTTCTCTTACAGTGAAATTATAAGATTCAATATCAATTTTAAACATGTGAAACTGCTACATTAGAACTTAAATCCTTGACAGCAAACCTACCGTTATGTTTGATAAGGCCCTGTGAGATTATCTGAGTAAATCTTAAAAGAAATAGAGACCAAAGGTATCAGATGAAAAATCTTTATCACAAATGAGTGCAATACATAATATTTTATTTGAAGCATCCTTTTACTAAAAGAGAATCAGATAACTGCTTAGTTCTTATGGATAATTCACAAATTATGACTCATTTGTTCCAAATAAACATCTTGCTCCATATTTATCATTAAATAGGTCCTATCAACATTTTTGGGCATATTGTGAACAGAAAGGGAATAGCAAGCTGAATAGCAGAGCAAGTTAGAGTACGAAGCTCTAAAAATCTTGTTAAGACATCTAACAGTAGAATCAACACTCATTCAAAATAAGATGTCATAAATGTAAGGAAATTTCCTTTAACATAACTATCATCTAGAAACATTGATAAAAAATGATTAAAAAAAGGGTCTAATAACCTATCTAAGCCAGTCTTAAAAACTGTAGAGGGCAAATGTGTCATGAAAAATCTCACAACAAATGAAAACAATGCATGATATATTATTTGCAGTATCCAAAAACTAAAGATAATAAGGTTCCCTTTTATGGACAACACAAAATTTATGACTTTTGTTCCAGATAAACATTTTGTTCTAGTTTTAAGGTTCATAATCTTCTATAAATATTTTTGGCATATCATGAACAGAAGAGGAATAACATAGCAAGTTAGATCATGAAGCTCTATAAAATTTGTTAGATGTAGTACAGAAGAACCAACATTCATTCAGAGGACAAGTATTAGACATAGAAGAGCAGAATTGACATTTCTTCAGAAGACAATGATTAGCCACAGAAGCGGAATTAACATTCATTCATAAAATAATGACATAAGTGTAAGGAAGTTTATCTTACCATGCCTGCCAATTGAGAAACATCCATTGCAAATGACATAATAGCCGCACCACACCCAGTTAGTAATGTGCTATTAATGGGAACTGAAGTGGTTCTGTTGATTTCAGAGAAAAATGAAGGCAGTAATCCATCTCTAGCCATTGCCATCAATATTCTGGGCTGTCAAATAAAACAACATTACAAAAGAAATCTGCATTCAGATAGTTTATCAAATGCTAGCTCTGTAATTTAAATGTTGCTAAACCATCTCCATTTACTTAATCCAAAACTTTTCTTTGAGGAGTATGAGAAACAGCGTATCCTACATTGATATCATCTCTAGTCTTATTTACATACTAACAAAAAGGGCATTGAACTAACATTCATGGGTGATAGAAAACAGAGAAGAAACTGATGGAGAAAATTGCACAGTTCATCCAAGGCCGATCAAGTGCTAGTAACAGGGCTGATAGATACATGTACAAATTCTACAGCAAACAGGGAATGCATTCAGAATCTTCCCTCTTTGCAGGAAAGACGCATCTACACAAAAACAATATGATTTGCATAACTAGATTGAAATGTTATTTCAATCGAGTTCACATATATATTTGGTAATAGAGCCAACGCTAAAAATGGTTTTCCTTGGTAAAAACATTGGTAAAATGTTGACTTTGTAGGTACTGGAGAAAGAAATGAAAAAATGTGTGTTATGTATTATTCCCTAAATGTCTTGTGGATACATTGCTTAATAATAAAAAATAGAGTAGATAAGTTAAGTTGGTTTGTGCTCATAAATTTTAATGAACAGCTATATTTTGTTTTAGAATCCCTAAATGCCTTGTGGATACATTGCTTAATAATAA
This sequence comes from Sequoiadendron giganteum, assembly GCA_007115665.2. Taxonomy (NCBI): domain Eukaryota; kingdom Viridiplantae; phylum Streptophyta; class Pinopsida; order Cupressales; family Cupressaceae; genus Sequoiadendron; species Sequoiadendron giganteum. The sequence goes on along the minus strand of CM021102.1, from coordinate 181,954,983 downwards.
ATATTAGAGTAGATAAGTTGGGCTGGTTTGTGCCCATAAATTTTAATGAACAGCTATATTTTGTTTTATAATACATCATTGGGGCTTAACATTCATATTGTCCTAATATCAAATTACATCATCATCTCCGAACACTGCATTACAATAAAAATAAGTATTTATCCAAATAATTATTACAATACAGCAATAATAAATGGTATAACTTGAAAGCATCATGTCCCCTATTAATGAAAAGGAAATTGCCCAAGTTCCCCCAATTTATCATTTGTTAAGGAAGCGCCAGAGGATATCATATTTTATTTCTTCAACATGTTAAAGCCAACACATTGACAAAGATGTAGCATATTTAATTGTTATCTAGTTTAACTACATCAATCACTTGAATTGTTCATTTTGTTTAATGGTTGATTTGTCTTTATTTCAATTCTCTACAAACCACTTCTTTTTTTTTCATGAGTGCCCAAAATTTCTAAATATTAATTTCATTCTGAACCTTATTTTTAGAAGTAAAGTTACACTGGCAGCCAATTTTTCTTGTATAAATTACATTTTTTCGCTTTTCTTTAGTTATGCTAAGTTCCTTGTGTAAAGGTCCAAAAAATTAGGTAGTAATGAAAGACATCAGGCCAATGTATATCTCAAAATAACCACAAGACTCATAGACTGTAACCATTGCTGGACACGAAAAAAAATGGAAATGGATGAAGTCTTGGAGATTTTTAGCCATATGCAGTTTGCGAGTAAAAAAAGTTTGAACAAACTTTTCCAGCATCCACTTGGCTCAAGTTAAACTTGGAGCATTTGAAACAAGTAGGAAAGAGGCCCTAGAGATATTTACGTAAATATATTTGGAAGACATAAACCAAGCTCAAAAATATTTTCCAGCATCCTCCAAGCATGTGAAAAAACAGGAATTGTCCAATAGGATATGGTGATCTTTCAAATAATACAGGAATAGAAAGAAAGAAAGAACTGAGATAGATGTCTAGGAATGACCAAGAATAGGTCCATGGGACTAGAATGTACAAGTATTACAATAGCAAAGTATGAGGGAAAAAAAGGGCCATGGACTCAAAAGCTAACAAAGTAAAGCAAAGAAAAACAAGATAGTAATGAAATAGACAAGAGTAGGTAAACCTAACACAGTAACCAAAACAAGTACAAGTATAAATAGATGTGTGAAGGGAGGACCACTCAAAGAGGTGGGAGTTGATGAAGACCGAAGTTGCCAACCAAGGATGGAAGCAAATACCACCAAATGTCTGTACTTCAGCATGCATTGGAAGAGCCAATGACATTACCATCAATCACAGTGGGAGGACCAATGCAGGATCTGAAAATGCTCACTGGGGAGTGTCCAAGGATAAAAAGACCAGGCTAGACAGTCCTATGAGGCAGGCAAGACCCACTAGAAGGTCTCCTAACATCCAAGGCCGAAGAACTGTTGGTAGCAGAGAATAAACCTGTAATGTTAATTTTCCCCCAAGACCTGCATTGTGAGCTTGTCAGAATCTGCAAGGATGTTACTCATGGCAAGGCTTTAATTCTTTTGGATCCTTGATGGGCAGTCAGTGTAAGATATGCACATGTTATTGCTGACAAACCTTAGAGATTTTGAAGCAACTGAATTTTTAAGGTGCAATGCTAGCCTCATCAACCTCTGACAGCATCTTCCTAGCATGTAACAATATTTGAATTCTGGAAAAGTGAAAGCAGCTCTTTATCTCATGATAAATAATTGTGACAGCCATAAAGAGATATTTCTAAAATGCAGTCAATCAGTTGCATCAAAACATTGTGGTTTCATGGTCTACAATCACTACCAAACATGCACAAAATATAATTATTAATAAATCCTTTTTAAGTTCATTTCCAATTAAAAATAGCAGGTGTACATTTAGACCCATCAATTTCAGCTGATCCTCTCAGCTTGTGCCAAACATGGTGCTTTGGAACAGGGCATGGAGATCCATGAAAATAACTGAAAGCAGATTTTAATGTATGATTAATTGGTAGCTATAGCAATTAGGCAAGATAATGATTAATAAGTATTTTTTTTGTCCCTGATATCTATTTTAAGATAATGAGTGCCTGTAACTTCATTTTTAGTTGTTGGTGTTGATTTCTTGTTTATCCAACTTATGGATGGGGGACCATTATTAACCCTCATTAATCAATAAAAGACCAATATGAATATTAGAATTTTAATAGTGAAGAATTTGATCCATTTGTTTTTAAGTCATCATACAATGACCTCCATTAGTAGTCCTTTACTCTAATGATTTTGTCCTCATGTATGTCCGTAAAAATAACAAGGCAAGAAGACCAACTTAGCACACATTCACCTCTAAGCATCTTTTAGCAGGGGGAATAATGAATATCACAATCCATTGTTTTGGGATTTTAACTGTCTAGCCTCTTTCTCCATAGGAAAATGTTTTGAAATATGCAATGCCATATAAGTCACCCTTGTCTTACAATTCTAGCCATTGTGGGATTAATCCAAGTACATCCAATCATGTGTTTAAGTATTGTAATCTTTCACAAGCATAATTTTTTATTAGAATTTTAATATTTGTGGAATTTGACCTATGCGGCTCTTTAAATCATCAAAAGATGACCTCCATGAGCAGTAATTTATTCTAATGACACTTTTCCTCATGTATGTAGTGATCACACGGCAAGGGAACCCGCTTAACACATAAGCAACCCTATGCATTTGTGAAAACTGGGGAGGAATTATGGATCATTATAAAGCCAACTGCACATTGTATATAACAATATTCTTTGACATTGCATAATTATTTCAACTACATTTTTTTCCTGTTCACTTTTCAAGATAACTATAAGCAATTTCATTGCACTTACTGTAGGAACCATGTATCTTTTTTATGGTTTAATCAATATTCATAAGTGCCATTTATCATCAAACCCTGATTTCAAAGTCAAACTTGGAATAAATAAATAAATGAACATACCTATCAAGCATAAAAACAGTATTACTGTAACCTGTTCCTGCCTACTTAAGTCTATAAACTTATAAATGATACTAGCAAGATGCAGTTCTTTCTCAGAATGTAAACTTACCACCATTTCTAGATTAACATAAAGGAGTGTGTACCTGAGGTAGAATGGAACCCATCAATGTAGATGAAAGTGCAGCCACTGCACCAGCAGTAACAATATACCTAGATGTTTAAAGGACATAAAATTAAAACTATTTATTGCTGATAGGAAATGTGTAACATATGTCATTTTCTGGAGTACAACATTACTTAGATACATTGTTAGCATAGCATGTCACTTACATTGCCCAATGTAAGCCTTGAGCTGAAAACGCGGATGAGATTGGAGTATCTGGGTCCATTAAATAGTATGGTACAATGCCAACAATAACAGCAGACACAAGCATGTATAGTCCACCACATATGGAAAGTGCTATGCCAATGCCTAGTGGTAAATCACGCTGTGGGTTCTTGACCTACAAAAGAGAAATGATTTATGTAGCCATAGCCAAAGCCAAAGAATAACCCATTGGTTTGGTATTTATCCAGTTATTTTAAACTTGAATTTGGATCATTTTTATGAATATCATAAAGCTGTGTGAAGTCTCTAGAATCTAGATAAAACATAAAGCCTTCTGTTCAACCAGGCAATAAATTAGGTTACATCATACCTCTTCGGCAGTACTAGCAACTGTATCAAAACCAATATAAGAAAAGAAAACTGTTGCTGCCCCACCAAGCACGCCATTGAGTCCGTATGGAAAATAGCTGCAAAAAGTAAAGGTATACATGGTTAAGTTTGCTAATAAAATGACAACTAAAATGTAAAGTTAAGAGTTTAATAGATTCAAACTAAATAATCATAATTGTTACAGTACAAGCTCTCAAATGAATTTCCAAAGGTTTGTGATATTAATCACTCCTCTTAACATTTTAGTAGATATTTTCAAGGGTGTGGATTTTGTGTCCTGAAACATCAATGATTCAATTCAATAAAAGGAACAAACATTGTGATTATGCAAGCAAAAACCAACATGAATTTCCAACAAAGGAATGCATGTGGACAACCATAAAAATGGTATTAACGTTGAAGTTATAAAAAAACAACGGTCCAGTCAAAGGTTGTGGTCAATTGGTAGGGCCATTTGGTTCTCATGTTGGAGACCAATGTTCAATTCATCCCATGGACATCTTAGTGCTAGTATGGAATGCTAGAATGATATTCCTGCTCCAGTGTTAGTGTGTGGTAGGCCCACAGGTGATTAAGGATGAAAGAAAGGAGGAATAAGGAGTAGTTGTCATGTAAAAAGAGGAGAAAGCATTCAAGCAATAGAAGCAAATGATGGAGAAGAAAAAAGCAGATTTCCTGCAATAGGAGAAAGGAGACGAGAAGGAGGTGAGGTGTTCAAGCCATAGGTGCACTACAAGAGGAATAGTAAAGTTTGAAATGTAACTATAGTGGTATCCCCCACTAGTAAAGCATTGGTTAAAGTGATATCCCCACAAATGAATTGTATGGGATTTGGGTTCCATGAACAAAGCCTCCCAATTCAAGGGCAGTGGCCCCTATAGAACCCCACTAGTTAATCTAAACAAAAAAAAACAGTCCAAATCTTTTGAATGTGTATTATGTATAATTCAATACAAAAAAACAGGATGTATATATAAGCAATCTTAACGATCTTCTTATCCCTTCTTGCTATTTTTAGTTATTAAATATTATTGCATGGAAAGCTTTGTCAGTTCTAAATTTGAATACTAACCAATTCTAGAAATTAAATATTTTTCTTATTTTAAATAGATAGATTTATTGAATTTCTAATGAAAAACTTTGGTTAATGATTGTCATAGTTGTATTTAGGATTCCCTCGTGTCAATCTAAGTCACTTTTAGCTTCTGCCATATACTTTTTAATTATGTTACTGGGTTCTCCTATTATGCCCCCTGTGCCCACACCGGGAGGGTTTGGAGCGGGAGCATGCTGGGGAGCACCCAGGGACCCCCGGCTTCCCTGTGGGTCCGTTGGGAGAAGACCTACAGGGAACCCGAGCGCTCCCAGGCGCTCCCAGCATTAAGATGTGTGATAGATTCAATCAAAAACTTTCATGCTTCCAGCATTCAAAAGATATTTGATAGATTACTTCTTTCAAAGGAGCCATGAAGGAAATTTAAGGATCAACATACATTACTGAAATAAGGATTACAACTTGGAGGCCAAAATATGGTTGGTTATACAACTGGAATATTGTAAATGGTAGAAAAATACCAAAGAGGATCCCAAATATATATCCATATGTGGAGATCTTGACATGTAAGGATATTATGACTTAGCTTTCTGAAGCAGGTTTCAGAGATATAGAGAAGTGAAACTCTCTGTTACTGGTTCACTCCCCTGTAGCCCTGGATTTGAGTGCTACTCATTTTGTATTTGTGTTTGGATTCGGTTCATTGTGGGGTTCAGACAGCTTTCTGCATTTGTAGGATAGATTTGTCTGGGTACATATCTGCAGAGAATCCATGGGTTTTCCATAGTAAAGATAGTAACCACATTTTCCATTTCATGGTGCATTGTTCCATTCATGTCCACATAAATCTAAAGGAATAATGTTGATAAAGCTATAAGTTCTAAGTAATCAAGAATAACATCTGATAGTTTTACTTATGTGCCAAATATTTTCATCACTTAATTAAATTATGATGCCACTTCGATTAATTGGAAACTTGGAAGAATGATATTTTTGCACTTAAGAGTAAATCACATAACGCATTCCATCATTTTAATATTTTTAGTTCTGGCTAAGCTAAATTAATTTAGGAATCAAAATAAAAGATTTTATCATTTAAAAAACGATCATAGAAGTCCCTTGTTTTACTTCTTTCTTTATTCCATTATGAAGCAATTTCCAAAGCTATTTCAACTTCCAATATCTAATTCATTTCAGCTGTTAACTCACAAGCCTTCAGCATCTAAATCATACTAGTCCACCATGGTTTACACGTAAAACCTTTTTCTGTTACAGCTTCCAAAAAGGCAATCTTGAAAGAGATTACATATGTCATAAATAGAAAACAGAAATCATCTCACCCATTAGCCAGCTTATATCCGGGCCAACCAATCTGAAAACCAATAATACTTCCAGCCACAATGACAAATATCATTACACATACATTTGCATACGTCACAATGGCTTGAACAATTGCACTCTGTCACCACCAGAATTTCAGGGCTTTAGAAATAGATCTAAGATTGTATTCAAACTAGTTAGTATAAAATTTTCTTAGATTAAATAAAAATTTCAAGTAAAAATTACCTCTTTAATTCCCACACATAAAAGTCCAGTCACAATAATTACAAGGATTGCAGCACATGGATCAACTATGACATCAGTACCAAAAAATTGACGACGAACTAAAAATGCTGGCAAATTATCTTCCCCTCCAAAGAATAGAGCCTGAAATTTAAATCACCAAAGTATATTTAGAGAAATATGAAAATTACTAATAAAATATTTAATATGCCTTAAGGAGCAACATAGAGCAGTTCCTGCAGGGCAGTTTCTCTGGCATAAAGAAAGAATAGAGTAACTTGTTCGAAATAATTTTCCAAACTAATTAAGCCTTGTAGATTTCATGTTGAAGATGGATTGAAACATCAATGTTCTTAAATATTGTATCACAGGTCTATCCAGAAACATTTTTTACCATATAATAATATATGTACCTCATTTCATAGAAAAACATTATTTGAAAGTATAAATAATCTTGAAATTGCCATTACAGATTGTTTTGGCCTAAGAATGAGAGGAATAAAGTAATGAATAATCCCTTGGAATGAATGTTTATTAATCTCATATGCAATCAATCTTATAACAGGATCAATGTATAAATAATACAACTCACTCAAAGACACCGATTATAAATCTTCTTAGACCAACATCACATTCTATACACAATACACTAAAGCCAATCACAATAATGAAGAAACACGTAATATACAACAAAATAAATTGATAAAATGGTTAGCATTCTTATTATAAGTTAGGCTCTATACCAAACTAGGAAGAGTATGTAACAATTAAGATATTAAGCGAATTGCAAAGTTTCCACAATTAGTCTTTGAATGTTTTGTGCATTCACCCTTCCAATCAGTTTTATTCAATTTACACCAGATTTTCAGAGACCAAGTCCAATGACTATCACCATGTTAACAATAGATGATAGTGCCAAGTTAAAAACCATGTGATAGAAAGGACAATTGGAAAGTAATATGAATATACTGAAAATGTAGAAGATGAGGACAATACAGAAAACCCAAGATTCAATTATAGAGGAATTAGAGAGGTTGAGCTCAAAGTCAAGTAGTCTTAGAAGATCAATGTGAGGTGGGGCTAAACAGGATGACAAGGTCAATGGCACCACCACAAAATTTTCCAAAACCTAAAATAACTTGGCCAGAAAAAATATTATGAGGTTTGTGCTCCATCAATTGAGCCTATGGACAATTCACCACAGTTGTTTGATAATTGATTAATTAGATAAGCCAAAAAAATGAATTATTCTAACTACCACACTAGGAACGAATTAGTGGGGACAGTATTTCTCATGGTACAAACAATATTTAGAGGGAGAGATGAAAAGGTAAAGAGCACCAAATAGATGGATATGAACTAATTTATGGTTATATGAAAACCATAGATCTAGAAGAACCAAGGGATGCAGAGTAATTGATGAAAGTGGATGTTCCCCTACACAAAGAGACTAGCACAATACAAATGAAGAAGCGAGAAACTAAGGCAGTTAAATAAGAATTCAATAAGTGGCTTGCCAAGATAACAAGACCAAAATCATTCAATGTTTGCTATATATAAATCAGAAGCCTAAAAGCCATACGTTGTGAATTGAAACATATATCCAATCAAAAGTCCTATCTTGTCAATGAAAACAATCATCCATAATTTAAAGTTGTTTTCATGAATGGGACTTGTCAGTAATACAAATAGTATAGCATAGAGACAACCCGGAGATAACATCCCATATGTTTATACATGTACCACTTGTATCTTTGATTCCCCTGAGGACAATTCCATGCAAGATTGAGGTGAACTTTTGACTAGTTCTTTTGTGCAAACTAAGACATGTACTCTAATTATGTGGTATCACTTAGGGAACACCTTAATCAAGTTGTGTGCCTCATCTCCCATGGCCATTCCTGCAAGCAAAAGGAGCTTCTATGATTTCACTAGGTCTTTGGTGAACCTCCACTATGTACCACACTACCACATCACAAATATCTTAAGAAAGTCGTGTCACTGCCATGTACTACAAAATTATACTTTCTAAATTACAAATCACCAAAATATTGTTTTTTGGATGTAATTCTAGGGATCTATTATGGGGGACCAGCCCAAGAACTACAACTAAAAAGGAGACAAAATTAAAGAAAATACAACTACTAAATCAGCTCCAAAAGGAATTTAGCAAGAACGAACCATCATCCACAACCATGCCTACAAAACTCAAGTCATACTCATTTTCCTATGAGAACAAAGAACCATATGACCTAAATATTGTTTCTTAGGAGCAACATTCTTGTTATTGTCAAAAGTGCAACCCACTGTATCATCCTCATAATCCAACAAAATAGGAGAAGCAAACACAGATTGATTGATTGTGTCCAATAGGGAGTATGCCCCATTCTCAACCTACGTAAACATTGTAGGGAAACCAAAAAACCACATAGCAACATCAGACCTGAATGGGTATGTGAGGAGAGGCTAAGTAGTAGCAGATTTTGAACAGTCTGATCCAAAATATTTATCACCAATCTCCTTCACAGCAATCTTAGCAGGTGATAGGCAAGGGGAAAACACAAGCTAAACACCCACTACTAGGGAAGATGAAATAACATCAGCACAACAAGGAGGTGGAGGAGAAGCATCCTCTATATCCACTTGCAACATAGAATTCTTCAAAGGTCCACCTTCAATAGTCTAATTAAATGTGATAAACAAGCACCCTTCCACCAAGTAGCCTTTTTAGGAAATTTAGGTTTACCCAAAGGGGAAACTATTGCAACATGGCCTATTTGGAAACACAATCACATCTAGAAGCTAAATTTTCATAGTCAATAATTTGTTTTGAAATACTATACTCCACTTAGAGTCATATCTCATTTGGTGGGCCTTTCAAAATGTCCAACTCCATCTAAATTCTTGCAAATGTATAACGAATCAACCCAATAGTTTCTAGGTCTAAAGCCAAAAATTTATCCAAAGTATTTCCAATACCTTGTAAACAAGAATCAACCTAGAACTGATGTAGGAAGTAGGGTAGCTACACCCAAACAAGTTAAATAAAAAAGAATTTTGTCAAAGGATTAGAGTCAAAAAACCATGGCTTAACTAGAAAGAAAACTTTTCTCCAAAATCATAGCCCTTTTTCCACGATCAATGTTCAATCTTCAAGAGAATTGTAGAGGAGAACGAAAAAACCTTGGGCACTAGGGAGGATTTCTAGCAAATTGTGATTTGAAATGCCATGTTTGAGATATCTAAGGCTCAACCAAAAAGTATTAAACTTGCAAATCAAACCCAATGGGGAGTATTTCACCTCTTCTTACAAAACATCCTTACCCAAAGCTAAAATGTGATGGTTGCCTAAACAAAGGAAAAAGGTCAAGATGATGCATTTGATGCTCCATCACTACAAATTGTTTCCTAGAGGAAGACTTGGAATACTTAGAGATTTCCAATAAAACCCTAGATCTCAAAGGATGAGCCTTAGACAATTGAGAAGAAACCAAAGCATCATGTGCACCTCCAACAAACATTGGGCCCAAGTTGCAAGGGATAACAAGAATAGGAGCAAAATCCCTGTTCAATGTGAGTTTCAAATGGCTAGGATCCAACTTTGAAGCATAATAGGGTTTGTAGTCGATGTAGAATGTCTATTATTATGCTTCGGTAATATTGGTTATCCAACTATGTATTAATTGGTTGTCGATTTCGGGTAGTTATAAGCATTGGTTGGTTGACGGTTGTGTTCTTCTTGGCAACCGTCGGGCCCTTTAAATACATTGTGTATCGTCAAGGAGAGTAGTATGATCTAGTCAGATCAACTTTGATCCTTGGCTGACCATCTCTGGTCTTCTTTTGTAATAATTTCATGTGTGAATAAAGATATACTGTATGCATGTATTTGGTATGCATTGCCACCTCCATTATTAATTCATGTATTTAATTTATCAGATAGTCAATTCATAAGGATTGCATTTTTCAACCAGCCCATTGTAGTCTGACAAAAGTGATCACCACAATATTGGTATGCTCTATGCCAACTTGCAAGGGATGATAAGCACAGTAGGAGGAAAATCCTTGTTCAACATGAGGTCCAAATGGCTAGAATCCAACTTTGAAGCATCGTAGGTTTGATCAAAAAGGATGCCATTTTTCAACCAATCCATTGTAGTCAGAGAAAACTGATCACCACAATATTGTTACCCTCTACTCTAGAATTATTTTCTATCCTTTGGAAGCTATGTGATTATGTCACTTGAAACTAGAAAATCATTCTTCAACACAAACACATTGGAAAACTCAGTGTTTACGTTGACAGCCGCCACTAATAGAGGAAAAACCAGCTTGTCAACCGCCAATAACACATCTACCTATTTGTATTAGTTGGAAACAAGTGCAGCGAGGGATGTTTACAAATTCAAGTTGCTTCTTACTTGGTTCTCCATGAACTTGAACTACATTTTCTTGTGTTTCAATGGTGTCTAAACACTTCTACAACCTTCCAAGAGTTTCAAACAAACTTCCAATTCATATCCTATGCACTAGAAAAGCCTCCAAGATTATAAAAAACGAAGCATAAAAAATCCATGATTATTCACATACCCAATTGTTGCTTGCACCATGGTATTTTTGCCACTTTCTACAATATTTCTTCTTTTGCAATGTTTACACATTCACTTGGGTGACTATGCATTTGTCAATTCAACTATCATGAAACAAGTACTTGCACATTTTCAATTTTTGAAAAAAATATCATTTCTTATTCCTTAGTTCACCTTGATCATTTTTGGATCATACCTCCCTTCATAGAGAGGCTTTTGGTCCCACAAAAGCTTAGCGAGACATCAACTCAAGGTACATTGTCCCTATCTTCTCCTTGGAGTACCATTAGGCTTAGTTGATTGTTTTTCCTTTGAGTCCCACTCACTAAGACTCTTGGACTCCCTTCCTAGTCTCTCTTTTTAACCTCTATAGCACCACATCCTCAAGAAGCATTTATTTCTTGTTAAGGAACAAGTCTTCCAATGAAGGTAGCATCAACTCCTTTTCTTCTTCATCCAACATAGATGGCTAATACAATTGGAGGTATTCACAATTGCTCATTGAATGGAATTCATGAAAGGAGTTAAGTCCAATCTAAATGTTTTCTCCCCAGCTATCTCTTAAGATTGTATAGGCCTATGCTTTAGAGGTTTCGTATTAGTGGCTTGTCCTTGCATCCATTCTTTCCCTATGAACAACTATGCATTGTCTCCTACCTTAGGCCTATGCTTCATTTAATGTTGATCAAGTCTCTCCTTGTACTTCAATTGAGTCTTCTTTAGGTGTGCTCTCACCTTGAGTTGGACTTGTTGAATCTTCTCGATGAAATTTATTGCCTTCACCATCTCCAATACTAATTGCATATCCTACTATTCATGTGCAACATCAAGTGGACTAGTTGGCACATAACCCAAACACACTTCAAAAGGTAACCATCCTATAGAGGAATGGATTTATTTGTTGTATGAGTATTGTATATAATCAAAAGACTTGTCCCAAGCCTTTGGAAACTTGATGTTGTATGTCATGCCCCCTATTCAAAATAATTTAATTAAAGAAATAATCTAATAATAATTTTTTAATTTGGGCCCAATCACTTTATTTTAAAAAGGGCAACTTAAATATTATTATTTATTTTCAAAATTGTTTTTATACACTTTTGGAGGGAATTTCAAGAGGGAAAAGAAAATTCAAATTTAGGGGGGCCCAAAAGGAATATATAGAAAGAAGACAAATGGATCGAAGGCATCGTCCATATTTTTGTAATCAAATCCTTTTTTAAACACTCATGTTCATCTTCTCATTCAAGGATACAAACCCTTGGTGTGAAGGAATTTGAAGGACGAAAACACTCTCGGTTTTCATTTGGAATTGGAGGACAACAGCCCTCTTGTCCAACTGAGGTGATTCCTTCCAAGGGTCACATCTGTGTTAAAATTTCACAATTTGTTTTTAGTTTCAGTTTGCTACAATGCTCAATCATTGTGATAAGTATTTATTTCAGTATTTATGATGAATAATAATTTGGGTTTTGTTGATAGTATATGTTTAGGAATTATTTATGACACACAAAGGAGTTTCAACCATATCTAAACATTATATTTGTTCCTTGCTGCCATCATACATCTCTTGTTTTCTATACTTTGTGATCAGTTATTTATTGCAGCCTTTGTAAGTTGAAATCAGACTTGAATTTGATTGATAATTGAGGGTTGCTGATGTACCCTTCCTATTGCAATATCAATTATATTATTTGGATATGTAAGGGTTTCACAACTTGTTGCTGTTATATAAGTATATCTACTAGTTGCATCTACTGTCACATTATAGCAGCATTATTTATTGTCGGATCTGCTGCAACATCCATGATAGTTTGAGGTATGAGGGTTTTCCATTTTTTTTTGCTATTAATAAATGCTGATCAGCATTTGTTAGAGTTGACATTCATTGTTTTGTACTCCATATCAGTTTCATTTGAGCTTGCACAAGTTGAAAAATACAACAAAATTGTATATTTTCTAAAAAATTCTAGTTAAGGACATTACAATGGAATCAAAGGTGTGATTTTGTTAGCCTATGAATCATGACAAGAAATCAAAGAAAAAAATTTATAGAACTTCTTGTGGATCGTCTTACTGACTTGGTAAGGCAAATGGACAAAACAATAGAATAGTATTTGAAAGATTAGGAGACATGGATGAAAATACAGGATAGAATGAATCACAAACTTGAGGCGACCAAGATACTTGACCAATATCAAGGGATGTCTAATAAATTCAAATCTCAAGTTCCCTTTGGTGAAAACTTGGAGTTACTTGAAATGAAATATCCAAATAAAAGAGATCTATATGATTACATAAGTGTTGGTGTGAAATTATATTTACACATTATCATAAGTTTATTACAAAGTCTTTTTTAGGAAGTCATTTTCCTATTTTTAGTTTGTGAATCTTGTGACATATGTCATGTGATTGTTCCTCGCTTTGTATATTCTTGGCAAATGTGGCCGTATATCTTCTTGTATTTTTCATTTGTAAAGAATGAATGAATGTACCAACACATTTTACATCAATTTCTCTTGTTTTGCTCATGTAGTAGCTCTCTCCTATGTAGAAGAATTATTAAAAAGATTCTTGGCTCCCATAGAGTCACCTATTCGCTCTAACATGGTATCAAAGCTCCAAATATGTAAGTTTTTTTCTCTTGTTTTGAGAATTTTCAACACGAGGTTTCATACGGTGCATCTTAGTGGAAAATGGACCTTACCATTGCACTTTGAAGACATCAAAACACCTAGATCCATATAAAGCACATTGAATTTGGACTCGAGAACTTTTGAAGTAATTTTTTTGTTGAGGTTGCATGGGCTTGTGAATAATGTGTCCAACTATGAATAGTGTTTCTGGCATGAACAGTGTTTCTGGCATGAATAGTGCTTCTAGCAGTGAACAATGTTTTCAGCCTCTCGTTTGCATGCATAAGGAGGCAATTTTCTTCTAGAGAACATATCTTGAGCATATGGTGTTTATATGGCTTCCACACTCATAAATTTCTCCCAAAATCTCTATTTTTTAAAAGCAAATAGGCTTTGCACAGATATAGACAAGAGCATCTCAGCCATCCATGTATTTTTTTCCAAATTCAACCCCAAGTATCTTTTATTTACTCTGTCAATTATTTGCATTTTTGTTGATATCCTAGACATTTTAGCACTTGGAAAAGTTATGTTTTCTTGAGTAGACTTCATTTCATCTTATTAATATGTATTGAGATTATTGATCTTTGATTTTTTTTCTTGAGAAGAGTATCATGGGTTTCTCTTCATCATTTTGTGATATCCCTGAATAAGGATAATTATGAGTCTTGGTGAAAGGGCATCCAAATACATTTCAGGTGGTTTAATCTTTTTTCTTATCTTTGTAGACTCATACTTGAACCAAATTCACCTAGAAGGAAGTCAACATAGGTAAATAATATTGATCATGTCATAGGATTAATTTGTTCTAGTGTTGATTATGACATTGTGTGCTATTTTGGAACTTAAATACCCATGCACACTTTTGACAAGGATTTGGGAGATTTATGGAGATTCTTGTGTTCCACCATTCCTAGATGATTTTGCTATGGTTTGTCTCATACCCATTGATGATGCAGATAATATGCCCTTGGATGATGAACTTTAGAGGATCTTGAATTTCTAAGGTCTTAAATGTTTTGATGATATAGAGACTTTCCTTGTTGCTCCTCCTATTGAGATCACATCTCCATCACCTGTTGCTATTTTAGAGTCCCATGTTGCTTCTTTGAGAACCTCCATTGATTCTTTATAGTAGGACAATTTCAATCTTCCAAATCCACCTCATTGAGATTCCTATTTATTAAACATTTCATCCTTATTTGTAGAGTCTCACATTTTTTATTCAAAGGATTCATTAAAGGATTTCAATTACCTCTTTGATGTCATTGATGTCATCAATTTATCTTCTATCTGCATTCTAGGCCAATACAAAAACCTTTGCAAATGGACCACAGATTTTCCAACACTGAAATGACCCACTACTTTGGAGGAATGTGCCCCACTCATGAGTAGAAGCCTTTCCTTAAGGTAGAAGTCTTCATAACTCTTTGCAACTTCTTGAACTTGGAGCTACATGTACTTCTTCCAAAAATCTGAGTCTTGTTCAAATTCTTCTTCATATGCTTCTTTTGTAAAAGGCTCTAAATCTGAACTCATAGCAAGAGCTGAAAAAGACTTTGACATTGGTGGCCTAGATAACATATATGCCACTACATTTGTACTTACCCTCATATACTTGATCCCCAAATGGAATTGTTGTAGAAAAACCATCCATTTATAATGTTGGGCTTGTTGCAACTTGTTTTGAGACTACAAATATTACAAAATTTTATGGTCCATGTGCACTATAGTTACTCTCCCAAGTAGATACTATCTCCTTTTCTTCAAAAGCCTAAACGAGTGCATAGAGCTTCTTGTCATATACTAGATATCCTTGTAGCACTAAAGTGAAGGCCTCTATGATAGCAAATGGATTTGCGACCTTGCAACAAAACATCATCCATAGCATAATCACTAGCATTTGTCTCAACCTCAAAGGGCACCTACAAATTAGGCAAGGCTAACACTAAAGAATTACAAATCTTATTCTTAAATGTATCAAGAGCATCATCATGTATCTTACCCCAATGGAAATTCTTACCTAATGCCGCAACTAAGTATTAAGGAGCAGCTATATAAGAGAAAGACAAAATGAATTTATGCATATATTGAGTGGCACCTACAAAGCTTGTCTTTGTGGGGTTGACCGATTCTTGATAACCTCCACATTTGTGGGATCCACTCTCAACTCACCTCCAACCACATGACCCAAATATTTTAAATATTCTTTTGCAATCTCACACTTCTTCAAATTGCACAAGAGCTCTATTTCCTTCTAGGCTTCCAAAACCTATCTTAAGTGAACCAAATGTTCTTCTCATGTTGCACTAAAAATGAGTATGTCATCTAGATACACTATAACGCATGTATCTATGAACTCTCTCAAATAATCATTCATCAAATGCATAAATGTAGATGGTACATTACATAAACCAGAAGCAAGAACTCACCATTCATAGAGCCCTTGCTTGGTTTTGAAAGCAGTTTTCCACATATCCTCCTCCCTCATTTGTACTTGATTTTAGATCCAGTTTGGTGAAATATTTTGCATGTTGCAACTAATCAAGAAAGCAATCTATTCATGGAAGTGGATAATTGTTCTTTGTAGTGATCCTATTGACAAAATAATCCATGCACATTCTCCAAGAGCCATTTTTCTTAACATTGCAATGGGTGAACCACATGGTGAAGTACTTGGATACATCACACTGTGTTTTAGTAACTCTTGAATCTAGTTTTTAACCTCATTACTCTCCATCAAGAACTGTTTATACAATCCTATGTTGGGTAGAGGAGACTCAAGAAGCAAGTGAATGTCATGCTCTACCTCTCTTGTAGGAGGCAAGCCCTTAGACTCTCGGAAAACCTCCTCAAGTGTTTTCAACAATTTGTCTATCTCCTTGGTCTTCTTGCTAGTATGAGACATAAAAAAATTCCCAAGCCCATCCTCTTATTTATCATTCAAAAGAAATAAACAAAATTGCTTGGCCTCTTGAATTAACTCGAATGCTTGATAAGAACTTACATGACAATTCTTGCTTTGCTTTAGTTTCCCTTGATATATTTGACTTCATCCTTCATCCACCAAAGCTTCTTAGTGCTCCTCATGAATATAGCATCTCTCACACACAAGTATGAACTCCCAAGCATAATATCAAATGAATCAATTGCAATCACACCTTCCTCTACTTCATCTACATATTGAGCATTAATAGCAAACTAAAGTTTGTAACTCTTCTTTACTTAAATCTCTACCCCCTTTACCCAAACCAAAGGGTGAGGTTTAGGATGATTGTAAGTCTTCAAACCAACCTTTCTAACCATCTCAACTGAAATTAAATTGCATTAGGATAATTCCCTTTGTTTTCTTCACTTGGATTTTTAGAGTGAGTAGTTGGTTCATTGCTTCAAGTTCTTGTTCCCTCGTGACAGTCCTTGTCGAAATGAATCCTAATTAATCGTCAATATCTAAGCTGTCCTCTGTTTTCAGCTCTTCCTGGATAATAGTCATGGACTTTTTGGAGTCCTCCTTGAGCTTATTTTTAGGGTGCAACTTGGGATGCAGTCTCCAACACTTGTTTTCAATATGACCATCAACGTTGCAATGTGAACAATGATTTTTGAGATCCTTTTGGCTGGTCCTTGTTTTGTTGTTGACCATGTTTAGAAGATTCGCCCTCACCCTTTATTTTTTTCTTCTATGTAGTAGTCCAATACACAAGCCTCATCTAAATCAGCTAGCCTACAAAATTCGGTTGTGTAATCTTGAACACTTTGACTACTTCCTTGCCTATAGTAGAGCCACTTTACCTTTTGATTAGTTTCATGCCCAATAGAGTCTATGAAACTATCCCAACTATAGATTGTTGGTTTCTTCTTCTTCTTAAATGAAGAAAGATGACTCTCCCACCATACATGAGCATGTCCACTCATTTGCAAGCAAGCAAAAGAAATCTTCTGAGCTTCATTCATGTTGTGGACACTAAAATGCACCTTCATTTGCTTGATCCAAGTGTATAAAATCTTTGCATTAACTGGAACTTCAAAGGTTTTGATGTCTACCTTGATTTCAATCTGAAAAGGTATTGTTCTAGATTTTACCTCAAGTTTTCTTTCTTCCAGCTGGCACTGATCATCACCCTTGCCACTATCATAAAACTATACTTTCCACTTGAATCCCCACAAGTTTAGCTTTCTTTGATACTACAATGATCTATAATTTACTAAAAATTATACTTTATGGATTACAAATCACCACAATATTGTTATGCTTTATTCTAGAATTGTTTTCAATTCTTTGGAAGTTATATGATTATGTAACTTAAACCTAGAAAAGAATTCTTCAACATGAACACATTGGAAAACATAGGTTTTATCCTAGAAACCCCCACTAATGTAGAGAAGACCAGCTTGGTAGGTGCCAATAGCATGTTTATTTGTATGACTTGGAACAAGTACAACTTCAAGCTGCTTCCTACTATCTATGTGTTTCTATGTGAATTGGAACTGCCTTTTCCTGTATTTCAATGATGTCTAAACATTTCTCCAACCTTCCAAGAGTTTGAAACAAACTTACATCTCCCCTTTTCAATCCATGTTGAGGTCCTCCCATGCACTAGAATTCTCCAAGATAAAAAAATGAAGTGTCAAAGCCCATTATTGTTCATGTCCCTAACTATTGCTTGCGCCATGGCATTTCAACAATTTCCACAGTACTTCTTTCACCATGGCATTCATGCCTTCACCAGTTCAGTTCAACATTTTCACTGCTTTAGCCGTGCAGCAAATTCGCCATAGCGGTTACTTACACATTTTCAAATTTTGAAAAAAGCATCATTTATTGTTCCATAGTTCACCTTGATCCTTTTCAGACCACTCTCTTCTTTAGCTTGTGTGAAGGGTCTACTGACTATTTCCCATCTTTTTTATTGTTAGGCCCTCTTTTTTAGGTGCCTTAGAATTGGTGCATCCCCTCAAGACCTTTAGAATGCCATACATAAGGAAGCTCCAAAAACCATTTCCTACACAATTACATGATTTACTACTCTATGTGACTCACTGTTGCTTTATATACTGACCATCATTGCATATTTCAACTATCTTTTAGCTATGCTAGCGGAACTGTAAATCATTTAAGCCAAATCTCATTTCAGAGCTGCATTTTTCTATGGTGCTTACCTCTCACTGCCCTATGTCTTTCTCCTCAACACATTAGGTAAAGGTTTGGACACAGAGCTAGTAGTCGTCCTTCCCCACAGTGATTGGCACCTTTTGGTTTCTTGCATTCAAGTTAGTGGTACCAATATATCCCATTAGGACTACTTTCAGGGATCCTTAAATTAGCATTAGGCAAGATTTTCTTTCATTGCTATATTGCCTGCAATAATGAAGGTTTGATTATTGTTTATGATAGCAGCTTACATAGCATTTAGGGTTTCCAGTACTGTATTACATCCATTTTCACGCCAATACAAGAATTGGGGAATCTGAAAATTACAGCCTCTAATCCTACTCATTTACTTAAACAAAAGAAAAGATTAAAATTGTTTACCTTAGGGTTATTGCTAATCATGTTATTATTGCATCTTTTACTTTCAGTTATTTGCCAGTAGCATTGTTTGAATATATCGTACTTAGTTGGGATCTACACCTATCCAAAGTTCCAAGCCTAGATTTGCATCTTGTCTTCTTTTTACTGTTTCACCCTAGATTGATCATATTATCCTTGGCCAATCCTTCACACAAAATTCCATCCCCATGTTAATGAAGATTGTTGTTCAGACTTTTGCTTGCTTGTTTACCTATCTTCCTAGCAATAGGCTTCTGTTCATGTTTTTGCATTACAGGAGAAAATGACCAGATACCCAAATCCAAAAATAAGATATGCAATCAAGGAAAACTACTAATAAAAGTAAAGTATATTTTTTCCGAATACATGTATTCCAAGAAAATGTGGATAAGTTGAAATTGAAAAGTTGGGAGTTGGAAAAGATAAGCAGCAATTACAGACTGCAATCAAACAACAATAAAATGTTATTGAAGGCTAAAGAAAGTCATAAATATACAGTACAAAGATGAATATTTCAAGAAAGAAATTGCAAATTTAAGGAAGGCCTTGGTAAATAGTTTAGGTAGATTTTGATAAACCGAAGGAAGAACAGCATTATGTCCATGATTTTGACTTTCTACTATCCTACAAACCATTTAAAATATCAGACCTGCCTTATTCCCAGTTAAATCCACCTATAATTCACAAGCATCTACAAGAGTAGTGACAAGTAGGCAGTTAATGGAGACAACAGAATCCAAGCATCAACATCAAGCTCATCCACCACACCAACATGAGATCGATTTAGCCGAACACTAACACCAACAAATCAGACTCCACGTCCTTCTTAGTGATTTATGGCTACCTAGGACTCCAGCCAGGAATTGCAGGAGTTGGGAGTTAATGTAGGTGACATTTCTGTACATAGTACATTATTATATTTTATAGATTCAATAGTGAAAGCTTTATAATATGTTTTTGAAGTAAAATATGAAGTGTTGATTATAAAGACCTGATTAGTAGAGTCTATCATGTTAATGATATTTTGAAGTGATGACACCAAGAAGCTATTACAGGATACGTGTATAAGCAATCATTCATCACTTTTTGTTGATTTATCTTGTCATATGTGTATACGTGGCAGAGTATTATGATTTGTCTCTATGTTGTTAATTACCACTTTGGACCCTATATATATTTACAATATAGAAACATTGTATGTAGGAGATTGAAATTATATCTATGTCTGCAAATAAGGGAAAACATGGAATTCCTTCACTTTTAGATTGGCAATGTATTTCTATAGATCAAATGGAGTTACTCCCTATGTTAGACAAAAATTGACTCCTTTCTTTATTTCTGAATTCAGTAATCAAGCACGTATCCCTTCACTTTTAGATTGGCAATGTATTTCTATAGATCAAATGGAATTACTAATTCCCTATTTTACATACAAATTGACTGCTTTCTTTATTTCTGAATTCAGTAATCAAGCACGTTTGGTCATACCATTGAAGTTCATTTCTTCTATAACCATAGAACACTACTTAATAGAGATTATTATGTTAATGATATATTTGAAGTGATGGCACCGAGAAGCTATCAAGTGGTATATTAATCAATCACTCCTTGCTGTTCATGAGTTCATTCATCTTGTAATATGTTTATTACCCATGGAGCCTTTCAGTTTTAGGTGACCAATGTGCTTTTAGATCAAATCAAGTTGCTGCACCCCTTTTTGGATAAAACCACTTGCTCATTTTGTTTTTAATTTGATGATCAAGCATGTGTATCTTTTTCTAATGGAGATCATTTCTTCTGTAATCATCATTTCATGTGAGAAGGTAACATGGAGACTAATAACTATAGCACTCTTATCATCTATGTCACATTTATAAGTGAGGTAAAAAGGCACATTATAGCCATGTTGATATTCTGAGATTTATATGAGCTCTTAGCTCATTTACTAGCACTATTAGATTAAACCTCCTAGGTGCTCTATGAAGATGAAAATTAGAGGTTAAATACGACCTAAGACAAACCTTGTCACCAATTTCTCCTCTATTATATATTCTATATGAATTGATCTCACATGGTAGGAGAGATACTACATCTGCCTGAGCTTCCTTTTGCACATTCTAATGGGAGCAATTATTGCTTTTCTTTAAGGGATTGTCCCAATTGTCTACTCCAAAGAAATATAAAATATGATCTACTTTAGTTAAACTCCTTGCAAACAGAAATCTTTGGCCCTGGTTCTTGTTGATTTCTCTTTTTAAGTTAGAATTTATAAGCATTACTCTCCAAAGTAGTAAAAAATCCTTAAATATTTAATACAGAACACAATTATGATAAAAAAACTACAGAATAATTTTAAAGATGCCTACATAGAAATTACAGACAGCAGTCAGAGGACAAAGTCACATATTCATTATCAATGAAACTCAAAAACAAACGAAAATCTGTTTTAAACATTTACCAGATGAGTTCTTTCAAATTAATGGTGTTCTTTTTGTCAACACAATTCTGCAGCAACCACTGTTATGGAGCTACAATATACTAGTATACTACACGCAAAGTTTCTTTGGAGAACACATATAATTTTGTAAGTCTTCTAGGAACTTCTCCCCTTTTAGTTCTAGACTAATTGTAAATGTTATATGAAATTGTAAATAATGTTAATGAAATATGGTTTACCAGATTAGGAGATATTCCCCGGGCAACAGTAGCCCCACCCACTGTATACTCCAAGATAAGTGCCCAACCAATCACCCAGGCAATCCTGGAGGACAAATCCATCATAGCATTATTTCAAAAATATCACAAAAGACATTTCAAAAGAATAAAATAAAATGTTAGTTACAGATTTGTTGATTTTCATTAAAAGAAAAACCAATGAGACAAAAGGAATACACTAATCCCAACTTAAAACTGTTGATGATGATGCCTGATTCTAGGAAGTTCAAGTTCAACGATCATCATCAGAAACTATCCTTGAAACAATGGCCAGAATAATATATATGTACTCTTGCATTATACTGCAGAATATTTGATTATACTATATTCTTCAGTCATTTTGTCCCCCCTCCCACAAGCAAGATCCAAAATACAAGGGCTGTGAAGGCAGAGCAGCCCCTTATTCTAATGCTTCAGAGATTTCAAAATCAACCATGAAAGATAATAGAGATAATCTAAGGCTAAGCTTTTAACACCCTTGTTATCCAAAGTCCTGAGCAAGCAAGCATCATTGTCAGAAATAAAGAAAAATAGAAACATGACGTTTTGAAATTCTCCATCAATTTGAGCGTATGTTTGAAGCCCTCCATTAACTTGAGTTCCGTACAAAACCATCTCTTATTTGCAGAACGTTTTAATCTTTCAAAAGTAAACAAGAGCTTAACTAGTTCTTTCATCTTCCTCCAAAATTTCAAATTCAATGACAAATTACTCTCACTAAGATTGAATTATGTATGCACATCCAGACTCAAGATCTCCTTTGGAATGATTCTGAGAAGCATAAATGAATTTCATTCAAGCTTCACAAATTTATGAAAATATTTATGTTTCAAATTTACCCTTCTCCAACACAAATGTATGAATAATGATATGCACTGCCTGCAGATGGACAACGACTTGCAAGTTCAGCATAGCAAAATGCTGAAAGGGCGGCAGCTATTCCAGCTATTAAAAAGGAAATGGTAAGGGCTGGCCCTGTGTGCTCTCTGGCAACTGCCCCAACCAGGACATATACACCAGCTCCAATAGTTGACCCAACACCTGCACAAGACAAGAAAGAGAATGCATAAGTGTGTCTGAATAGATTTGTTCTTGATATAATCATTGAAATGTTTTTATTTTGAGCCATGCAATTGGATCATTCTATTAATGAGGAGACAGAGCATATATGCACGCAAAAAAATTGTAAAGAAGCATGCATTTTTCCTATGTACGCCATACAAATTTTTGTGTATTAAACATAAAAGCAATATGCCGTACAACAAAATGAAATGGTTTGCAGATATATCACTGAAATCCCCAGAGGAATCCCCCAAGCTCCTGTTCCAATTAAATGCTTTCACTCCAACTTATAATCAACCCTTTCCTCTTTGCTTTGTGCTCTAAACTAAAAACGATTCTTACCTTCCTTTAGAAAGATAGATGAAGTGGCTGGAGCCTTTAAAAGTTCAGATATGATCTTGTTTATCAATGGCACTAGATGCAGTAAGAACCACATGAGCTGGAAGTAAAATGTATATGTGCAAGGCATTGTCAGTGTACTTATCCTTGGTTGATATCCTCCTAAAATGATATTACTTGGAGAATGCTACCTCACCCCATCAACCAATTCCTCTTGGGACTGTCCCCTACAAATTAAGTCAAGAGAAACTGCAGCCTTATGACTTCAGCTTCCAGTAGAAAGGTGTTATTGTTATAACATGTTAGACATCAAAATCATGAGATGTAAAAAAGTGTGAGAAAAGTAAAGTTCAACTAAATTTAATAAATTTATTTCAAACAAAGTTCAGCTTATTGTTTTCAAAATGAAGTTCATCTAAATTTTAATAGTCGAGGCAATAGAACATTCTAATTGTATAGCCGATTTGCATGACAAGGCTCTCTCTTTGGTATGCTCAACCAACTTCTTGTGCTCCCCAAGAATGTTCCCAATATTCAATGGTTCTGATTAAGGGCAACAAACCATTATTTGGTTTGTTGGCTTACTTTTTACTACCTCTTCAGGAGTTTTATATTTTGGCACAAAATATATACTTCTTCATTAGTTTCTACTGGGAGTCCAAATCCAAGGTCTGTCGCTTCCTTCTGATGCTCTTATGCATCAAGCAATTCATATATCAATATGACAATATCCAGTCACTGCTGTTGATGTGTAACTTTCAGTCATCTCAAATTCTCAAGTTGCTTTTGAATTATTTTTATGTTGGCAATGTTTCAATGATAGTGAAATATGAACAGCGGTAGAAGAAGAAAAAACTATAAAGTAAAAACATTTAAGAGATCAAGGCACAACGAGGCATTAATCACTTTGAAACTCAATTGACTAAACAAATTTAAAAATCAAGATGTCAATTTTGAATTTCCAAACTCTTGTTTCGTTATGTTGAAATTATATATTTTCAGCAAAATGGTTAATGTAAATCATAAATGTTATTGTGTATTCTTTCCATGGAAAATCTGCCATACTTCGTCAGGCAGATTTTTATTTTCCAATTTAAAAATGAGGAATATGAATATCCTTTCAATAGCTCTAGTCGTGGAATATCTTTATGTATTTCAAGGAATTGAACTTCCCTAAGGATTCCTCTCTTTTCCATATCAAAGGGATATTGTGAGAAGATGAAAAGCAATTGATCAATTGAGAAAATCCAGTATATACTGATGCCAGACAAACACTCGATATCACTAGTTTCTCTGTAAGGATACCATCTCGAAAAATCATCAACAACAAATCAACAACCCAAGTAAAAAGCAGATATGCCACTAATAACTGCTTTCTCCCTAAAGGAAAGAAAATTAACACCATTTCTTTAAATACTATTTTTTGACTGTTAGATAAAATTATTTCTGCACTCTTTTTAACATTACTTCTCCAAGACAGCATAGCTAAATTGCTGTTTCTTTTAAAATATTTCAAATCAAACATTTCCCCTTACTGTTCCTTCCTCGACCCACAATCTAATTGAGAACTGGTCCAAACAAATCTCACGATGAATTCCAGATGCTCCATTCTGGGTAGTTCAGAATGATGGGACAATTACTGTCTCAGATTTTGTGCATTTCATTCTGTGATAACTGTTTGGGTTATCCAACGTATTATATGGCAAATTGATTCCCCAATGGAATGTGGGTAACGATTGGGCTTTATCAATTTCATCAGAGTTACTTAATTGTCCAAAAGAATTCATTAGCCTTATTGAAATTTCTCTACCCTCGGGATTATTTTCTCTTTAATGGATGATATAATATATAAAAAGCTAACAGTTGTGATTTCTTGGAGAGAGTGTGAAATCTGATCGCGAATTAATTTGTCTATGGGCTCGGAATTCATCTGCAAATAGGCATTGATCCATATATGTTAGCACAAATATACTTCTACTCGACCCCAGACCTTTAGGAAGATTTCTTTACCTTGCGTATACTCTTGCTACTTTAACCATTCTTATATAACAAAAAAATTGAGCAACATGTCTGGTAGACCATGGTACAGTGAAAACTGGAGTATTTGCCGCGACAGTTTGCCCATGCCCTGTTCAGCAAGCTTTCTGCATTAAAATAGTCGCTGAGGGCATAAATCCTCACAATACTGGATGCAAGCCCCAGCTGACTTTAGCATAACAAACCCCCTTCTTTGGATATGGCTTCTACACCTACCAGTGATCTAAGTTATATGGCGTATTCCTTGTGCATTAGTTTAACAGCAAATAACTAACAAATCACCAGGCAGAAAATACATCCTCAGAGCAACAAACCAGGTGACAATAGAGATTGAAAACATATTTCTAGGAATGAACCAGAAAACAAATTGGATTGAAAACATATTTCAAACGACAAACTAGATGACAAAATGGATTCAGAGCGTATTTGGGGCCACAAGCCAGGTCATATTTTGGACTGAAAACATCCTCTGAACAAAGATCCAACTGACGAATTGGATTGACAACATCTTGCCATCAACAAACAGATGTAAACTTTGACTGACAACATCTTCTGAGCAACAGCTCAGGCCAAATTTTGGATACAAACATCTTTTAAGCAACAACCCAGATGACTGTAGGCTTGAAAGCCCCTTTTCTTCTTTCTTGGGGCCAAATTACTTCTAGGTACTAAATTTTCAGGATAAATGGCGTGGATGAAGAATTGAGTTAAACGTTGGAGAACACGAATTCCGACCATGAATTCTAAACCAAAAAAGAAAGAAAAAAATTCACAGTTCGGCAATGTTACCAATGGGAATGAGCTGAAACACAGAGAGATGCCTGGCAAGTTGGTCGCCTCGAGCCTTAGTATGAGCTGAATCCACCTGCTTTCTCCTCAATACATTCTGCAATCCCCATGGGCTCTCGGAGAGGAACCCCATAAAGATTTAAACCAGTAAAAACGTAAAACAAGCTGCCACCAATTCACGATTCTTCAGATCAGCAAGACCCAAAACGAAATTTTAGAGATTTGGGTTCTTCCCGGCAAAGAACTCCTTCACATGAACAATGCAACATAGAGGAAGCGTAAAGAATCTTCAATTACTGTGACGCCAGCAATTAGAATCTGCATATCCAGTAACACAAATTCAGCATATGTCCAAACACCGACGGAAACTGCTAAAGTGGAGGAGATTTGATCGGTGAATGTTTCTCATTCCTTTTATATTCCATTCCTATTCATATTTTCCCAGAATGAGAATTAAATGTGTCATTAAACTCACCAATAGCAGTCCGTCCGTCATACGATTCCTTTGTTCACGACATCCAATGCATGGGGATTGGAGAGGAGCCAAAAATAACTTCATTGACCCGTAAGTTGTGAGTTATATTTGAAGGTTTGCAGAAGAAGTAGAAGAAGTATTTGGGCAAACTAAATATCTAGGTGGCCTTATCTACCTACCTTATCGTAGATCATTTGTCTCTACTTTCATTTCCAATGTACTCGAAAACGTGCAGCTGACATTCATAACGGATAGTTCAGAAAAAAGTAAAGGAGGGCAATAACATATTATTTACCAGCATACCTGAGATAAATCAATGAAAAGATACGGAAATATATGTTAGCCGGTATCTTTTGTTTTTCTTTTTCTTTTGCTTTTGCTTTTTCTTTAGTCATTTTTCCCTCCTCTTTTTGGATGATATTTCTGTTTGATTTTGTTTTAGAACGGTCATTACTATTATATTATTTTTTATTTTGTTTTTTGAATTATATATTATTATTGATTTTTTAATCAATTAATAATTTTATTTATTATTTTTAATGGTTGATGAAATAAAATATATAAAATTTTAACGAAAATTAATTAAAATATTATTTTTAATAAATTATTTATTTAAAAAATTGATACTTTATTCTTGTTCATGGGATCTCAAATCTTTTATTTATTTTATTTGATTGTTCGAAAGTTGAGTGGATTCTATTTTTAGAAAGCTCAAGGAAATTAAACTTCAAAGATGTGTATTTGGACAATTTGGGCCCATCTAGTGTAGAGTCTATCATTTGTGATTCTTCGAAAAAATTGATCAAAGTGGTAGCTAAAAATTGAAATAGGAAACAAATAACAAAGTCAAGGTTGAAGCATTACTTCTTGAATTACAATTGGTCAAATATT
This sequence comes from Sequoiadendron giganteum, assembly GCA_007115665.2. NCBI lineage: Eukaryota > Viridiplantae > Streptophyta > Pinopsida > Cupressales > Cupressaceae > Sequoiadendron > Sequoiadendron giganteum. The sequence goes on along the minus strand of CM021102.1, from coordinate 181,927,586 downwards.
GCAACCTTTTATAACATTATTATCGAGGGCAATTTGATGGATGTCACCCTTTCAATAAGGAATAGATATATTTAACAAATTGGATGATAATGAATATATTAAAGGAGGTTATGGATACATTAGACACCATTACAATGCTCCCTGTAAATTATTACTTTGAGGAAGGTAATAACCTCAAAGTATTAATTTGGTCAATTACCTTTCAAACTAAGGCATTGATCAATTGGAAGAATTAATCATTGATGATAATATCATGCAATGGTTAAATCTCCAAAGGATACCATGAAATGACTAAGAATAAAATCCTAATTAATTTTAGGGTTTGGTCATGGAAAGGATGAGATCATCATTACTTAGGATGGGAAAAACTATAACTTATTTATTCTTGATCGAGTTTCAATATAAAATGACTTGAGGTTTCATTCATTTGCATTCTCAAAGTTCCTCTCTCTCTCTCATTTGCATCACGCCATATAGCCTTTATTACAACTAGGGTCTTTTGTTAGGAAAATAGTGTTTGTAAGTGGCTTGATGATGGCCAAAATAATAAAATTCTTCTTTTTGTATGAGGAATAAGTGATGCAAGAGCATCTAGGTCCAAAATCTCTCTTTATTTTTAGTCTTTTCCTTATTTTAGTTTTGCAACACTTGATTTGATGTTTTTTGGGAGACATTTTAATGTCAAATTTTGGTCAAGTAAGGACTTCACCTTGTAAAGGAGACAAAAGAGTATCTTTGGTTCAAATTTGGTGGAAATTGGACAAGAGTTGGAAAAGTTATGGGTAGACAAAGCTTTGGCCCTACTTAAGAACAAATTGGAGCTATGAGGTGTTCCAGGAACCCTAAGAATCATCGACACTCGTTCTTGTTCCCACTCAGAGACTCAACAAGTTCTTGATATCATCTTCATCCCCGACAACTTAGAACAAAGCATAAATACTTTAACACTTTTAAGATTTGAATAATTCTAGAGGGAGAGGGAACCTTCAACAAAATGGACTAGTTCTAGTTCCTAGTGAAATCACTGACAAGTCTCTGAGATCTATTTTTTCTACGAAGTTGAAGCTCAAAGGAGTTTTGGGAACCACCAAAGCCACTAACCAATGTTCTAGTTATTTTATTCTTACGAGACCAAGAAATTAGACCAAAACTAATGTAATAGACTTTAGATCATCAACATCACCAACATAATTTGATTTATTGAAGCCTATAATGTGTAGTGAATGTCAAAATGTGAAGTGCCTAAGATGTACCTTAAGATATATTTAGTTGCCTTCTAATGCATCTTATGAGAATTTTTCAAGAGAAATGAGATAAAATACTAACTACAAATTGATGAGAGTCATTTATGTCCCATTTTATGCCATATTTTAGCTTATTTCATATACCTTCATACCCACTTCCACATTCCATTTTCGTTCCATATCATACTATTTCCCCATTTTATGTTGCATATGATTAAATATGTATAAGTGGTATTTAATAGAGTTATGGATAAAATATGGAAATTAATGATTGGTTGTCTTTACTAATAAGCATTGTGATTTTTAAATTTGGGAAATAAAGCTTGCAGCATGCAGATTAGAAGAACTTCCTATCACCTTTTATGCAGAATATCTTCCTATCACTTTTTGGTCAGGAATCATTGTCTATTATTCTTTGATCAACAACTTATCTCTACCATCTTTCCAAATGGTGACATCAACCTTCAAAATGGCGTCAATTACCTCTCCAAATGTTAACTATGTTCCAGATTTAAATAACCACAAGGACTCGCAGGTGGATATCGCTAGAGAACCAACAATCTTAACATTGCCTACTTATGTTCATTGTTACAAAAAAAACAATTTGTAACTGTGTGATTCTTTTTTGGTTGCCACCTCAACACTACAGTGTGGAACACATCTATGAATATAGATTTTTTGTTTGAGGAAATCGAACTCCACATATCTCCTATTTTTATTTGCTTTTGTAACATAACCATTCTTCATTTCTAAACAACAACTAAGCTTTTACGAGAGTCATTATTTTGGCCACAAAAACTCATGCTTGAAATGTATTTCCAGATTGCTTAAGTAGAAGGGTTGAAAGCTTCTCGTTTTCTATTTTTTGCTATAGTTGTAACAAAGTCGTTTTCCAATATGTAGCCTGTAAACAAGGATCCACGTGAACCTTTAATCTCTACTATGGACTATTCTATCTTAGGTTGTCATTTGATATTTATATATGGGTTGAAATATCAGCTCGAGAGTAGATTTTATATAGGTGGATTTTTACACAGGCACAATATTGTATCAACTAGATTATTTTTTGATTAATAAAATCAGTATCGCATGGTCACTCCCGTGTAGACAAATCTTTTCATTCTATCACTATCGGTTGTTTGGGAGGAGGGCCCACTCCTTAGTCACTGATTGGACTTCTTGTTTTATATTTTTGTGTGAGGTATGGATTTAATTTGTTTAATAATTTTGTGAATAATATTAGTTTATTATGCATAAACATTTGTGTGTTTAATTTATTGCAAGTGTTGTGTGCAATGAGAAGTTTCAAATACGTAGAAATAAAAGACTGGTAAAATGAATAGTCATTGTCGCCATGTTGTAGCATATCCAGTTGTTGGAACAAGTCATTATAATTTATGTAGTATTTGTTGATGTGTCATGATTAATCTTAGAATTTTGAGAATTAATTGAGTCTTATATAAGATAGAATTTAAAGTGTTAATGTTTCAGTTATTACAGTAGGATTTCATCTCATAATTTTCTTTTTGTATAATTCATGTTGCCAACTAGAATAGAATAGTTCATGTCGCCAAGAAGTGACAGTTCATGTCGCCAGTCTCATTTTGATTTGTTGTAGAATTGTTTTCATGTGTTCTAGTTGCATTTCATCCCCACTAAGCTCGTGAATTTCATCCCTTCAATTGGCATATAGCCATGACACCTCTCGCAATTTTACACCCCTGGATTGACACGTATAGACCAAATTGAACTCATTATAAAGCATTAAATATTTCTTATTATTTGTACCCAGTGTTGGCCTATTACAAATCAAATATTATGATGGTTGTGTGTTAATTACAAAATAATACCAACCAAATATCGATAAAATGTAGCATCAACTCTAGGTATAGTGCAACAAGTAGATGATGTGACACTTGACTAAAATGGAGTGGAGATAGGCTTGTAGTCAACCATGCTAAATATTTAAATAAAATTAAGTGCATACTTTTTCTAAAAATATAAATCCACTCATAAGGTTGAAGAATCAAAATACCAAGGAAGAAATACAGAAGCTTGAGAGTGGTCATATCAAACCACTTCCTAAATACTCTATAAACACCCTGAATCATGGAGGTGGAACTACATGTGAGAATCAATTCATTCACATAGAAAATAAGTATCAAGGGATCCTATTGATGCCTCTAAGTATAAACTATCATATTGAAATGGTACCATGAGAAACCAAAAGTAAGAAAGAAGGTATCAATCTTCTCATACCAAGCCTTGGGGTTTATTTGAGACCTTAGAGTGAATAGTGAAGCCTACCAAAAATTTAAGAATCATACACAAAACTTGGAGGCTACTCCAAATGGATATCCTCATGAAAATCACTATTCAAAAAGGCACTCTTCACATCCATAAGATAATTGGCCATCCCTTTGATGCAATAAGAGAAAGTATAAGATTAATATAATCTATCTTGGTAGTAAGATCAAAGGTCTTGGCATAATCAATACCCTCAACCTATGAAAACCCCTTAGCCACAAGACATGACTTGTACTTGTTAACGGACTCATCTACTATATATTTGGTCATATAGACCCACTTACAATTAATCAACTTTCTTCCCCTACAAAGAGGTACAAAATCTCATGTGTGATTCTTTATCACATAAGAATATTCCTAGTCATAGCACTATCCTACTTTGAAATACCTATGACATTTAAAAATATCTTAGGATAATCTAAAATAACATGGTTCAAAATACTGATACTTGTTATATAGGAATGAATACAATAAAAAACTATAGGATCACCAACCAAAGGTCCAACATCCTTGAGAGTAGTACAAGTACATTAGGGTAAAAATTATGCACTATGGTAAAAAGAGATAGATCATTACCATCATCGTCATCATATATAATTAAATAGTCCTAAGATATGAAGGCAACCATCCCATATGAATGTTCAAGACTCACTACCAAATACTTTGAAAGAATATACATCAGGCTTGGCATGGGAACAAGCCTCCTCAAGAATCATATTTTGCATGCCCTTGTGGGGTATACAATTTTGAATGTATTTAGTGTAATTGAATGCTTTAGTATAAAAAGTGGGTGCCATGTTCTTGAACCAACTCATGAAATTGGAAATCTCTCATAAATTCCTTTTCCTTTTCTAGCACACACCATTTTTCTAAGAGTGTAAATAATTGTGTGTTGATTTTAAATACAATGCTCATTGTAGAAATCCTAAATGATTAGTACACATACTCCTCCCATTATCTATGTGTATCTACCTAATAGAAAGACCAAACTTCTTCTCCACACAATATTTGAATATATTGAAAGTGGTGAAGACCTCACTCTTGTGCTTAAGAAAGTACATATATGTGCATAAAATTCATCAATAAAGGTGTATACATACTTGACCCTTGAAAATTATAGTCAAGAAAGACATGAGATTATTATGAACCAACTCAAGGGGAACCTTGGCACAAGAGGTCTTATCCTTGGTAGAAGGTTCATGATGATTTTTTCCAAGTACACAACCTTGAAAAACTATCTTAGCACATAAAATCCTAGCAAGACAATCACCATAGAATTTTTTCTCAATTATGAAATCTAACTATAATTAAAAGTACCATATTTTCATACCAAATACTACTCAAATAATTGACACATGTAAAGAGGTGTGATCCTTAATAAGACTCAAAACCATAAAACCTAAATAAATAGGACCCACAATCAATGCTCCCTAAAGTAACTACAATCTCAAGCTCCTAGAGCTCTTGAATAACTATATCATGTAGTTCGGGCTTGACTATATTTCCTTCACTAGAATGATAAATCTAATAAATGGAGAGAAGGTTAGTAGAAATATATAGAACCAAGAGATCATTAATGTAGACATCTACCAATTATACTATGTTTGATCCCAAGACACGAATATTTGAAGAGTCTCCAATTGTAATATAAGAAGTATTTCTCCCATAAAGTGAATTGAGTAGATCATGTGAATGTGACATATAGTGAGAAGTGCCTAAATCAAGAATCTAGTCACCTGAAGATGAACTTTGTAAAGCTTATGTAGAAAAATATCTTCCTTTACTTGTGAAAGATGGTTTGGAGATATAAATATTATGAAACAACATGGCTTCCTCCAAAACCTCTAACTACTACCAACATCTCATTGTGTCCAACCTTGCCATAAAATTTATAAATATGTTACTTATCTTCTTCTTGTTCATTTTGGAATAATATTTGCTAACTGAGAATAATGAGATTGAGGTGTTAATTTTAGTGTTCTTTTACTTTCACTTGGAATGAGATTTACCACCAAAAAAATATTATATATTAGGCTTACACCTATTCTTACATTTTCCCTTGGATTATTGATCTGCCAATGATTGGCTCTTAGAAATAGGAAGTGCATCCAACTAAATAATATTGGTTGGCCCTTAGTAAGAAATTCACAAAACAAATTAAAAGTGGGAATCTTAAAATTAGTCCCCAAGGCATCCATGGTGGAGTAGAAGGTAGAGTAGAACACTTGAAACGAGCCCTTCGACTTAGAAAAACAAGAAGATACATTATTTATCTATTTTATCTCTTCCACAACCTTTTAATTATGATAAATAACAACTTGAAATTGGTAAGGAAGTCCTTGATTGATATAAATCATCAACATCAACAGAGAGTGAAGTCAAATATTCCTTTGATTTTAATACATAAAACTCATTAATAGTACCAAATAAATCATCAAATTTGTCCCACACTTTCTTTGTTGTAGTGCACTTTGAAATATGAAACAACAAATTATCTGATACTTGCAATGTCATGTCCCCAAAATAGCAATACCAAAAAGACCAAGTGTTAAAATACTAATAAATTAATAAAATAAATAAATAAAATATTAAGATTAAATATAAAATAAATGTGTACCACATCAATATAAACATATATAAATAACAAATATAATAATAATATATAGGCAGATTATTGTTATTACATTCTAGTATTAAATAATTTAATATCAAAAATAATAATAATAAATAAATATTATAATCATTGCACATCAAAGATTGTAATGCATTAAAATTAAATAATAATAAGACATTAGCAAATTGGTTTTATTATTATACTTTATTATTAAAATATGTTCAATAAAACATCAAAATAAAATAATAAAATAATTATGATATAATATGAAATATCATAATTATTAGTAATAATATATTATTTTCAAAAATATATATTATTGTGATAATAAGTCTTTAAGGGCAGCAATTAAATCTAGCAAAGGGATATATTTTATGAAAAGTCACCTCTTTCACCAAACAATACATTCCTCCCATGAGTCACCTACCTTGGATGGTATAAATAGAAGGAAGGAAAATAAGGAAGAGGGAAAAAAACATGGAGAAACAGAACAACAACAACAACAACAACAATGATTGTTATGCATTGGAATATAGAGTCATTTAATATATATATCTATTATTTAATAGGCATACAAGTATATATGCATAGATATAGATAAATCTTATAATGAATAATATCATTATCAATGAATAAAGAGTATATATGAATAAGGAAAGAATAATTATATATATATATATATATATGCGAATAAGGAAAGAATAATTATATATATGTATGGGTAAGTAGATAGGGGAATCACTGGTGAATATACAATAATGATACTTGCAAAAATTATTAAGCCTTATAAATAATGATGACTCTTTAATATAAACATAAGTAGATTATGCATATTTTTGTCCTCATCCTATGATCAATCCAGTATAAGGTTGAAGGAAGATGATTAAGGAATAAAGAGTCATGGGAAGACATAGCCAATCAGGTGAGAATCACTTAGCATTAATATGTAGTATTTCATTCTCTTTTTTGAATAGAATGAAAATGTGAAACATTGGACTTCACGCGCTTAAGAATTAAGCCAAAATTCTTAACTTCTATCTTGAAACAAACATTCCCAGGCTAAACTCACAACTGGGCACATGCTTAGTGCGACTAGGTGAAATTGAAATGGAATCTCTCACTGTGTAAGCCCGCGACTAATCCTTGAATCGATCTGGTCAAGGTCAGGCTTGGGAACAGTGACTAAACATTGACCCCCTTAGAATATATTTCTACTCTCCTGAAAGCATATGTAATTCATCTGAGAACTGAATATTTTATTTTAGCAATGCATTTATTTTCTTCTATTCTTCTTTCATGAATAAAAGTAACTATGCTCCATTCATAATCTATTTGAATAGACACAATACATGTTACGTGTGAATGATCTAACAATATCTGAATTTCTATGCTTTACCAATTGTATTCAAACTAATTGTTCACCTATCGGGAGAGGCCAGTTATCACCTAAGTGGATTCTCTTTAAACCCCATCTAGGCTTCCATCCCATTGGCCCTTAAACTTGGGTTGGGCATACTGCCTCGTTGGCCCAAGGCAAGGGTTGGGTCCTGGAGGGATGGGGGATTCAACATATGGCAATTGCCCCATTGGCCCAAGATAAGGGTTGGGCAATAAGAGGTGGTAGAATGCTGGCCCCTTAGGGACTCTCCTCTCCTAATGGGCTGAGTGACTCTTCTTATGTTTTCAATTTGCAAGTATAATTATGTCTGCATAATTGCATTATGATTATGTCTAATTTTTTTATATCTATATATTAATGCTAATGGATATGTGTCAATATGGATGAATACGGGATACCAATCTAGAGTTATGGAATTATGAGAATACTCATTTGGAAGGAAGTAACCCTAATCCTATTCAACAAATGAATTATAGGGCAAACAAGTGAGTCCTAGGACAAGGTTGGGTAAGGGAAATTACATGCAATCTAATTAACCCCATGGCTTCATCTAACTTATTCATATAAGCAAAAAATTTAAGCCCTTTAGTGAATTATAAAGCCTTTTCCACCAACATTTTCCATAGTCCTTATATTGTAATAGTTGTCTCATTAAGTATAATTTTATAATAGATAAGTTGAGATTGATAATATATAGCACACAATGATTTTTTATATTTTTGAAAAAATGCTTTCTAAACAAAAAAATAGAAGTTACAAGCAAATTCCTTGTGATTTTCTAATATAAAAAAAAAATCCTGAAATTCGACTTTGTGAGAAAAAAAGTTATTTCAATCACAAAAAGTGTAATAAATGGCTTCAAATAGAAAATTTTGATACATGAAATAAAATATAGAAAAATAACTTAGAATGTTATGAATTTATCAAAAATATATTTCCTTTGCCCTTTAAGAAGTTAAAAACTTAAAACTATGGGTGAAAGTTATGGCTCCCTGGAAAAATCCCTTCTTTTGGTAAAAAATACATCTTGGTTATTACTTGGTGGTGACACACACTAGGATAAGTGACAATGGTAAAAATTGAGTGGCATTTCCATGGGAAAGGTAGTGATGGAAAAATAAGTAGCACTACTATGGGCACAACAATGACAGTTCCTAAGTGTTAGAGGTTGATAGAGCCACATATAGACAATAAGATGGTGAAAATGTGGTGGAATGTTCATAACATATTGTAGAGTAGGTGGCTTGGTCTTTAAAGACTAAAGCTCTATAAAGCTAGTTATTGCCAAAGGTTCATCCCCCATAGAACCAGGGGCTACAACTAAAAACCTTATGCAATGGTTTTGTAGGCTAAAATCACCGATAGGGACCTATGCTAGGTAGGGCACCTTGTGCAACATAAAAGTGTATATTTATGCTGAAGGCGTGTCCTATTTGAGCTTTCAGAGCTCAATTTCTCCATCAACGGCTTAAATGCAACGACAAAGGGTGGTTGACAGAGTGATTATTGGTAACCGTTGATTGTTTTCCCGCCTATCTTTTGTCCATTCATTGTAGAAATGCATAAGGATCATTCCAATCAACGTCGACGTTTATTTCTCTGCCAACATTGATTGCGGGTACCATTACCTCGACATTACTTCTTCTCTGCGACTTACCTATCACATCGTCGATCTCACACACTGTCGGATTCTTCATTTCCTACAGGGGTCTTCTTATTTCTGCCACCATTAGCCTTCATCGATTGGACGAGAGTATTTTTTTTAGCAAGCCCATTTGCACCCGCCGGTACACTCTCCCTTGCGGTGGCCATGGCACGTTTTTCATTTTCGGTGGTTATGATGTGCACACAATGGATTTATTGAAGAGGCCATAGAAACTTTCAAGCAAAATGAAAATGGGCAAGCACAAAGCCAAAAATACAAAATCATAGACATGACACATGAACCGTTTTCCACTGCCTTCGTAGAGATAATGTAGAAGCATAAGCAGGGCACATGAACTATTTGACCAAATGCTTCAAAGAGACACGACCTCATGGAATGCGATGATTGCAAGATATGCACAAAATGGGTTTGTTGCAAAGGCCTTTGCAACTTTTAAGTAAATGCAACTGGCAGGTGTGAAGCAAGACTCCACAACCTTTGCCAGCATCCTCCTTGCCTGTGCACAAATGGAAGCTTTGGAAACGGGTATGGACATTCATCAAAGAATAACAGTAGGGGGATTTTTTCCAGATATTGCGATTGCAAGTGCTCTAGTGGATACATATGTAAAATGTGCAAGCATAGACAAAGAACGTGAAATTTTTGGCAGAACGCTTGAAAGATATGTGGTTTCAAGTCGTGCCATTGTTGCAAGATAGCATAAAAATGGGTTTATTGAAAGGGTCTCAAGCCACTTACCTCAATCAATCAATGGCGATGAGAAAAAATTGGCAGAGATAATCTATCCACAGCGGGTGCTTCATTATATTCACAATAAAGAAAATATAAATCCAAAAATATTGGGGTTTTAGAGCTACTAGATTCTTGAGCTCATGCAAAATGTGGTAGCAGAGGACAGGCACGTGAATTGCTTGGTAAAATGCCACCTGCCCACTATTTTTCCTTGTCATCATTCTCAGATGGTCGATATATTTTTCAAAGATCGTGCTTGAATTCAATCCAATGGTTGCCAAAGAAATCTATTTAAAGATTTAAGGCCATGCCTATTTACCAAGTTTCGTCAAGTTTGATTATTCACTAATCACACGAGCAATACCACATATCACAAAAATATTTAGTTTTTCTTTTAAATGCTCAGACATTGTAAGACAATTACACTCACCTACAATATGTGGTGCTCAGAAATCTTCAATGTTTGATTACTTAAGATCCCCCCTTAAGTAATCAAACAAACTGCAAACCATATCTTAGTTTCTTTGATTTTACTAACCAGTTTGACATCACATACTAGCATTAATAAAGTTACCTTGACAACATATCTTAAACATTAGTCTCACCAATCACATTTCATCATGATAAAAAAAAATTTATATAATCAAATTATAGTGATAACAGAGAAGAATATGATAATATGTCAACCATTAAATGGTCAAATATAAATTTGATGTTATCTTACTTCATAATTATACTTTTTATTTGATGGATTCAAAAATTCGTGAGAAGTTTCACATCATGTTATTCATTATGAAATTGCAATTTCTCTATTTCTCCCTCTCCCTCCCTCTCTCCTTCCATCTCTCTCTCTATATTTATCTCTCAGCCTCTCTTTCCCAAGTTATACCTATCTCTTTATCTCCCCTTTCTATCCCTATCTTCCCCCCCTCTCTCTCTATCACTCTCTCTTTCTATATCTCTCTACTTCTCTTCTCTCTTCTCTCTCTATTTCTTTCCCCCTCTCTATCTATTTTTATATATCTATCTCCCTCACTATCTATCTCCATATCTCACTCATATACACACACCCCACATTTCTCTCTCCTTATCTCTATCTCTATCTTTCCCCCTCTTGATCTATACCTCTTTCTCTATTACTTGTTTTTGTATTTATCTATCTATATTACTTCCTATATCTATATTTATATTTCTCTCTCCCTCTCTCTTTCTATATATATTTATCTCTTTTATCTCTATCTATCCATCTCTCATCTCTATCTAAATCTCTCCTTCTCATTCTCTCCATATCTCTCTCCTTCTCCATATCCATCTCCATCTCCATTTCCATCTCTAACTCTAGCTTTATCTCTATCTCTATCCCCTATCTCTCTCTCTCTCTCTCTCTCTCTCTCTCTCTCTCTCTCTCTCTCTCTCTCTCTCTCTCTCTCTCTCCCTATAAAAAAACATAACACATAACCTATTGGTAATGGAGCCCGCTTCTCTTCTTGATTCAGAGGTTTTGCTTTAGTCATGTTTGGATCCTTCGAAATGGATGCATAGTTGAAGCTAGGGGAGAGGATCCAGTAGTTGTGCACCCTAACTTCACACTTCTCAAGTCCCCTACTTATAACTTTCGTTTCAAGGCCACATCATCAAATATGATGCCACATCAACATGCTTTTTGTCAAGGTGTCCAAAAAGGCCCAAAAAAAAAGTGAGACCAATACTTGTGCATTCACATCATGGTAGTTGAGCACTGATGTGGCATCACATGATTGGTTGCTTTTTAGATCAAAGGAATACATTTTGTTTAATTATGGGTAGTCAAGTCACAACTATTGGGCATTATATAAACAACTACTATCACAACTATTGAAACATGCTCAACTACTGGGTCCTCTCCCCTATCACTTCTCCATTGAGACCTTTCTTGCACAAACAACATCGTTTCCTAAATGACCTTCCAATTGACTTCATGTACTGCACATTTATGCAACCAATACCCCATTTTCTTTTTCCTTATTCACTTTCCACACCTCTTCGGCGTACCCATTGCACACCAAGGTGCGATTGCTAGTTGATACTTACAATCATAAGTTGCAACCACATTATCCTTTGATGAAATAAATACCTTCAAATAATAAAAAAGTGCTTTACCATACTAGAGTGATGTAAGTTGATACAAATCTCACAAATAATTTTTGTAATGATATATTGACTACATAGGGTTGTATGGACTATATGGAACTTGTATAATAAAAAATTAAGATGCCCTCAAAAAGTTCGACTCTATAACTTCTCCAAACCCTATTAAGTACTAAGATGCACTAGGTGAAAAATATTGACAAAAATCTCACAAAAAGGGAAGGGATCTTGTAGATCTAGAGCTTTGATACCATGTTGAGGTCATCAAAATGAATCACTACAAGAAGAATATTTTGCAACACCAATTAACCTTCCACACAAGAAACACGAAATAAAAATTCTATAATGCTAATATTGGTACAATAGTATATAATAAAATGAAATAAAATGTATATAGAGGACCCTTATATGAATAGACAAGGGTGAGATATAGGACACTGTGTGATTATGATAAGTATCACAATCACATGACTCGATACATAAAAAGTAAATGCCCTAAGTAAACTTAACTAAGTAGGTGTGAAAAAGACCTAAAAGGGATTTGGCTACATGGAAATACCCATTCAATCTTATAATCAAGGTGTACGTGCAACATAGTCTTAAAGGTAATCTAATTTCAACCAAAAATAATAATTCTTTAATATTTATTTATTTTTTAGGTATTTCAATATTTCCTAGTCATTTTCTATTGAAGTGTGACAAGTTTGTGGTACAACATCTGACTATATTTGTATCTCTTTGTTCAAGATTCATATTTATCACCCCTAGGAATAATCATATGTATTTCATGTCATACTTCTCATAATTTGTATAGCATGAGTTACAATTCATAACACAGTCTTTAAACACCCTTCACATTCTTGTCAATTTTCATGAAGATTTGATCACCATATCTATGTTTCTCATCTTGGAGACATAAAATAAACTATGTATTGTATAATAGAACTTGTTTTAGGCTTGCAAAAAATATTTGAATCTCACACCAATTCCTAAGATTTCTCATTTGAATTTGGGTCCAAAGAGGTTTCATATATGAAATCATATCCATTTTGAAGGCTCCTAGCTTGAGATGCATTGTTGAACACTAGGGATATTTGATTTGGATTAGGATTGAGTGAGTAATAGTAGTAGAAGTATGAGTCGTCATCACATTTTAGATTAAAAACTAGCTCAACTAAATGTGTGCCATGAGATGGCAATTGTCACTTGCAAAGGTAAAATTTGTTGCAATGATTGTTTCCTACTATATAAATTGATTTCCACTACGAACTATATTACTTTAATGTCATTAAATTATAACTATTTTGTATGTGTTTGTAAGAATATAAACATCATAAAATTTTGTATAGTTAAAAACTAATAATTACACTATTAAATAATTATATAAGTTTTTAAATAAAACCAATAATATTAAAAACTAATAAATTAGTAAAAATATATTTAATAAAATGATTATATAAATTTTCAAATGAATATAATAGTATAAACAATAAATAAACAAAAATAGTTTTTTAATATGTAATAGACAATTATCAAACCACCACTCAAGAAGGATTAAGCAATAATAATTGCAAAAAATAGCTCCACCTAGAGACAAAGGAGATTAATTTTTTTCATATAAGATGATACATTAGAAATTTTGAGTTGGCAAATAGTCTTCGATTTCACATCTAAAGCTGACGTACACATTATGACATTAATATCAAATTTGTATGACATCAATTTTGGTGCTAATTTATGGGCAAGCAAGCACATGTTTGGAAATTTTGATTCCCAATTAGTAAAATTGATATCTAATTATAATATTATTTAAGTAAATTATTTTAGGAGAGACATTTAGTTGATCAATTGATTGCTAATTTATTATAAATTTTAAATTTTAGTAGGATAAAAAATTAATAGATATGGTTAATAAATACATAAAATTTAATATGGAAAAGTTGAGAATAAGATAATAATTAGCATTTGCATTTAAAGAAGGTTTAAGGATTATGCCGATAGAAAATTATATGTATGTTAATATGTTAGAGAGTATATGTTTGTGCATGGGTGCATGTGGATCCCATGTGCTACAATTTCTAGTTGAATGTGGTTGGATTAAACAATTTATAATAAGCGCTAAATATTGAAATGAAATAAACTCAGACAAATTTAAACTTTTTCCTTAAAGAAATTAAGTATTATTTGATTTTGAAATATTTACACTTAGAGATAAAACATAAAGCAATGCAAATGAAAAAAGAAAGCTGCCATCAAATTGATAAAAAACATTGCAAATGGAAATAAAATGTTTCATCCAATTGGAAAATCAATATGTATCTGCTTTTACGTGATAAGTGAGATTTTCTAGGCTTTCACCTTATATTTTGGAGGCTTTGATCATTAAATGGCAGTTGGTTTACCATTAAATGACACCTAAAACTTGTTTTTTGATGACTCAAGAGTGGTTTACAAGCATGAGACTTGTTTCAAGCTCATATCTCACAATCGACTAATTATCATTTTCATTATACATAAACCAATCAAATATCACATAAATATCTATAATTATTATTCTTACCAATATAAGTATTAGAAGATAATTTTTCAAACATTAAGAAATAAAAAAATGAAATCATGTGATTGATCTATTGACTATCATTCCTTGTTTGTATCCATTAGTATAATATCCTTCTCTTAGTAGGGACTAATAATAAGTGTCTTAAATATCTCAAATAATAATTATTAATATTATGATCATGTGACTCACAAGAAGTCAAATAACCATTAAAAATGATATTGTTTACTATTATCTCTTAATTGTCATAATTGGTGGGTGCCTAAAACATTTATTATTAGTCTATATTTTATTGTTTAAATTTATATAAAGTTCTATGTTCGGTTAGCATCCTTGATTAATTATATATACTATAAATATTGTACTAATATCAATTATCTAATATTTATAGGAATTAGATATATTACATAATATATATTTGTATACACATATATATACTCTTGCTCTATTGTTACCATAAGATGTAAATTTATATGTATGTATATACACACACGTGCATGTGTGTTATGTATTAGATAAGATTTAGTTTTTATTGTGGATAAAGTTATTATTCAATATAAATCTGGGTAGTTTGATAATTACCATAACTAAAGTCTTAGAAAATAATATGAACAACCAAAACATATATTTACAATATCGTAATTTTAACAATTAGTATTCATCAATACTTTTTTATGGGTTATTAACCAAAAATTCCAGAGGCCTATGAAGGACAAATTATTCAACTAAGATCCAACAAGCTTTTGAAAGGCCTAGTCACTCTCAAAAACCTATTCGATTGTGATGATGCAAGAAACGACAAGAGGAAGTTTGTAGCGAAAAAAAGCAACTATGTCAACCTTCAAGTCGAAGATGGAAGAAAACTAAAGGTCGGGAAAGATGTCCCACATCATGATAAAGAACGACTTATACATTTTTGTGAAAGATATGGAGGAGTAGCAACTTGGTCATATGATGACCTCAAGGGATATGGTCCATAAATCATCCAACAACATATTGTAACAATAATGACTAAATATTAAGCGATATTTATAGATAATTTTTTAATGGTGAATAATGCATCCTTAATGTATTTACCCATTTAGTTTAGTGCATAGTTTGGGACAATGTATTAATGTATATACAACTACAAATACTATATTTTAAGTATTGTGGGGTACACATACCTAGCCTTGCTTGTACCTAGCCTCATGCTCATCACTTATCCCTATACTTATTTGCATGCAATCCCAATCTAATTGGATTATAATTATAATTATTAATCCAATCCTCTCAGGCACTCATTCTAGCTAGCTATCTAACCCAAGTTGTGTTAGTGGGTGAAAAGTCATCCTCATAGTCATGATCTTAATCCACCTAAATAAAAAAATCAAAACCAAGAATTTAGCTAATTAGACCCATCTTATATTTTGGTCTCAAGTTGACCTTGCACAAATTTTCACAAATTGGTGTTATGTTTGTGTGTAAAAAACATCAATTTTGGAAGGATCTTATTTTATATTATTGGAATTCACCATAATTAATGTCATTGATTATCACAAGAATACTCATTTATATCTTCACTCAAATCAAGTGAGGGATCTAGCATATCTAATCATACTCATCTTAGTATATGCATATCACCTAGAAATCATTTTAAAATTCATGCGCATGTTTGGAGTTTATATCTATCAAGGTATTTTTAAGTATTACAGGTATGACGAAAAAACCCTTAGAGTGAGATAGAGATAATTATTGTTTAGTAAATTAATTTTTTAAAGTTCATAAAATGTGATGAAGATCATTAGAGGTCAAATTTGTAGATATAGAATGATTTCCCACCCACAAACTAGATCCAAAATCATGAAGGTGACTTAACATAGAAACAAAATGGGTGTTCTAATTATAACCCGCATTCATGACTTTCTAGAATATTTTTAGATTTGAAGGCATATGGATCTTGTGTTATCTTCAACAAATGATAATCACTCTTTGGTCACAAAGATAAGCAACATCTCTTTATTTATTACTATTTATATTATAATTATATTTTTATTTGATATTACTTAATCTAATCTATTCTAGTCCATCTAAATAATGTCTAATATTCAATCCTTGGGTTAATTTATGCTAAGTTGCTTATATTTCTCCTTTTCAATTTTATTTAAAAAATTATATATATGTTAGAGAACAAATTATATTTCTTATCCGTAATTAATTTAGAGGCTTCACTAAATATAAAATATTATATGATGCTCCCAAAATCTTACACAACTAGGGATCTTGTGAGTAGGGCATTAGAGGTGAGTTTTATTACATGCTTCTAGATGGAGGTACACACAAATTGAACTAGTGGTATTTAGGTGTAAGTGAAATGATTATGGCCTCCTAGAGTGGTACAATTACTGAAATGGTGATGTTCATGTTGCATGTATGGGTAATAAACTTTTTAAATATCTTTGGTGAAGGTGTTCGAGTCACTCATGCCTAGATCCTAAAGGAAGTTGTGTCTCATCCATTGCCTTCAAAATCTCATAGATTTTAGAACTTAGGGGTTTATAAGAATATATTTTATGTGAATGTGATGGCCTACAATGTCAAGGTTGCAAAAATAATTTAGACCTTATCAAAATAGGATTGTAGGTTCCTTTCAAGCCTCTACCTTACACTAAATCTTCCCTTGTATTGGCTTTTGGGGAGGAAGTGATTAAAGGAGAGGAACATTTTGCAAAGAAAGGTTTAATTGGTAGGTCTAGTCACTTTCAACTTGACCTTCTAGATTTGCAAAAAATATATCTCTAAAGTCACTTTCAGCTTGGCCTTCTAGATTTTTAAAAATATATCTCTAAATATTCATATCTTATTATGGAAATAAATCCAAAGACCTATTCGTGTATGTGTGGGTTTTTATAGTGGTTTTAGATTTGATTAAAGATTAAGATATTATTTATAATCACTTCTATATTTTGGGGCATCATTATCTTATTATGACATTATGACAATTGTCCTAAGACTAAAATTATATTCCTTTAGCATTTGTTGAGAAACCTTATTCATGATGATCTTAGATGTATTTCACTAGCAATTGTAGGAATCATTTCCATTAAAACTTGCAAATTCTTCAAGTATTTCAAACACTCACACCTATGCCACTCATTTTAAGAATTGGAAATAAGTTAGAAAAACTACCATTCTTGTAAACCTCCACATGCTATTAGATTTATAAAGAATTGTCATCCATACTCCTATGAAATCTATAGTAATTAATATATCTCATGCATACTTATGTAAGGTACATGTATTTTATATATGCAAAGTAGACCAAAATAAAGAGCAAGAGTCGTATGTATAGTTTTGAAGTGACTAATTAAATTATAAAATATTAAAGAAAGAATATTTCGTTTTATGTTTCATGCATAGAGATTTTTTATGACTTAATTGAATCAACAATATTCTATCATTAAAGATATACCAAATTTTAAAATATAATAATTCTATCTCCATTGATAGAAGAACTGATAAAATATTTTGTTATTTATTGAGTAATCCCATTTTACATGAACAAATACCAAAACAAAAATAATTAACATGTAAATACAAAAGAAGACTCTCTTCTAATGATAAAAGACCCACTTAATTTTTCAAAAGAGAGAAGGCATCGAATTCTATCATTAATTATTTTAAGAGACAAGATTCCTTGTCTATGTCCAAAATGGCATCAAATCTCATCATAAATTATTTTATGCCATAAAATCCCAGACCCATTCAAAAAAAGTAGATCACCTTAAAATAATTGAACAAAAAGCAGCTCACTATTATAATAATAATAATAATTTCACGGTGTATAAATGGTGTAGGTCAAAGTGTTTTTTTATTTTGGTTCTTGTACGACTAAAATACATTTATTGCACAACACGACAGAATAAAAGTTTCTTGGAGTTACTCCATCGAATGCTTTGGAGTTACTCAACCATATGGTTTTGGTCATGCTTTTATTTTTTAATGAATTAAGTGTCTACTATGTTATTTTAGAAATTAAATATATTTTAATGTTTATACTTAA
>CM021102.1:181212290-181295671 GCA_007115665.2 Sequoiadendron giganteum | reverse complement strand
TATCAATTTAAGATGAGATAATTATGGTTGGATTGCAAAATGTAGAACCCTATTAATATGCCTTGAAGACAAGGGATACACTAACTAGTAAATAATAGGGCAATTCAAGAGGTAGAGGGAAGTTATCACTTGGAAAAAAGGACAATCTAGTGGTGGCAAAGGTTACCAAGGAAAATAAGAAGCTAGTACCTCCTAGACAAGTTCATACATTGTGAAGGTTGGAGTAAGGGTAGGTTATCCTAGAGATGGAGGGGATTATTCAAGAGGAAGAGAAAATTTTGGTTGAGGAAGAGGAAATTTTGGCCAAGGAAGAGGAAGAGGGTTCAATGGTAAATGTTACCAATGTGGTGAAATTGGACATGGTGTTTGGAGGGAAATTTTGTAGAGTTATCATTGACAGTGGAAGCACTAACAATATGGTGTTAAAATAAATAATAGAGAAGTTGATGATGACACACCAAAAATATTCAAAATGTAACTCACACAGTTTAATGTGGCAACACACAAATTTTGCAATGTTATTGATTTGACAACTTCATTTATCAATCAATAAACCAAAATTTTACATAAATCAAAAAAATAAAACTTTAACATGCAGTTCACAAAATGTTACAAGAAATTTTTTTTTCAAATTAAATATCTTCTAAATTCAAATGTTTTATGACTGAATCGATTGATCATACAAATTTGTATTCTCAAACTATCATTTCTTACAACTCACAATCTCAATATGTATTCACCCTGTATTAGAAATACACCACCATTCCTTGTAAAAAAGTTCATTCACTCTTTGGGCATCAACCTCTCAATCATTACTTTTGGTTGTAGCGTATTTGTTTTTTTTTTCCAAAGGCAATGATCACCTAGTGCCCCACTCTTACCTGCTATCGATCTGCCTCCACTAGAATCTCATTTATTTTGCAGCCTCATTTTTCTATCGTTCCCTTGCCTTTTCCTCTATTCTTGTTTTGTTTTTTATTTGTTTAATTTCCTTAGTAGTCCCCCTTCTTTCTGCGCAGTTAGATTAATGCCTTTTCTTGCCAATGCTCTGCATTCTTAAGATTATCGTGAACCTTCGTTAATGCTACATTCCACTGTGCCCCTTCATAATGTACACACTACCTTTGACTGTGGTCCAATGTGCCTTTTTCTTTTCCTCCCTCTCACATTTGCACAACCCTCTCTCATTTTCCTTCCATGCTATGGTAAAATGTAACTGCCTTATAACTGAATTCTCCTCCATGTTATAATCTATCATGATAGCTTAAACCATAACTATCTTTTATTCCTCTCCAATGTGATTTTTCTCTCTCAATCATAATTCCCTTGCATCAGTTGTAGTTAAAGAGGATAAAAAATCCCAATCCCTACAAAGTTTCTTGGCTACAAAAGGGACACTAGTTACTGGTAAGTGAAAATGCTCAGTAAATTTTCATATAGGAATTTTCAAGGATGATATAATGTGTGATATAATGCCAATAGATGCATGCCACATTTCTTTGACTAAACCTTGGAAATATGATAGGCAAGCCACTCATGATGATAAGATAGTTTTTTATAAGATAAAAAGAATGGGAAGGAATATACCTTGAATCCCATGAAGGATAAGGATGTAAAGGTAGAAAAGAATCCTAGATTTTTATTAGTGATTGAGAGAATTTTTAAAAGACTTGAAGAAGGAGAAGGCATGTTATTCTTTCATTCCTAAGCTTGCAAAGGTTAGGACAAAAAAGGAGGAGGAAATACAAGAGATTTTAGGTGAATTTTCTAATATTTTAATGAAATAATTACCTAATAGATTGCCACCAATGAGGACCATATGTCATTGTGTGGATTTGATACCAATGGCTAGTTTCCCAAATAAGGTATTGTACAGAATGACTCCAATGGAGAATCATGAGATAAACTGCCAAGTGCAAGAGTTGTTGGATGAAGTCTGATCAAAGAAAGTTTGACTCTGTGTGCTATACCTATAGTACTCGCACCAAATAAGGATGGTGAGTGGTGGATGTGAAAAAATTCAAGAGCCATATGAAAGCTAACTATCAAATACAAATTTCCTTTGCCTTAAATGGATGGCATGATGGATTGTTTGAGTGGAGCCAAGTACTTCACAATGATATACTTGAAGAGTGGATACCATTAGATAAGGATCATAGAAGGAGATAAATGGAAGACTATATTCAAAACAAAGAATGAATTATATGAGTGGATGATAATTCCATTTGGGTTAACAAATTCCCAAAGTACTTTCATGTGGTTGATGAATGAGGTGCTAAACTATTTTCTTAGAGAATTTAGAATTTATATTTAGATGATATTTTAATATTCAATAAAACAAAATAAGAGAATCTAGCACACATTATGGTAGTTTTGCAAAGATTGAAGGAAGAGAAGCTACTTGTGAATTTGAAGATATGTAGTTTCATGAAAAGAACTAGTATACTTAGGTTTTGTGGTGTTTGAAGAGGGTTGAAAATAGGCCGAAAGAAAGTTAAGGAAATAATAGACTAATCTTCACCTAGAACTATGTTTGAAGCCACAAGTTTTCATGGTTTGGCAAGATTATACAATTTCATCAGAAAATTCAACGGAATATGTGCACCTATCACAGAGACCTTGAAAGGTGATAGGAAATAATTTGTGGATGGCTGCAATAGAGAAATGTTTTTACCTATTGAAGAAGAAAGCAAAAAAATAACTTGTGTTGGTATTACTATATTTTAGTAATGTTAATCAAGTTGATTGTGTTTCCAGTGATAGTGTAATTGGAGGATTTCTATCTAAACAAGACACATTGCCTAATTCAATGTGAAGTTAAATGAAGCAAAGAGGAAGTATTAAGTATATGAACGAGAATTCTCTGTTATATTACAAGCCCTAAAAAATTGAGACACTATTTATTTCCCAAGGACTTTTTATTAAACATAGACCACAATTCCTTGCAATCCATCAACAAATAAGGTAAGTTGAACCAAAGACACATGAAATGGGTGGATTTATTACATAGCTATAGTTTTTTTTTGGAACATAGGAGTGGTAGTTCCAATAGGGTAGAAGATGCAATTAGTATCAAATGTTTTCTAATGAATGAGTTAAGGGTCAATGTTGTTGGATTTGATGCAATGAGAGAGTTGTATCTAAATGATCTAGGTTTTAATGAAGCATGGAAAAAAAATGTCTAGTCAAAAAGTATAGGACTCCATGGTTGGAGTGTTTTATTTAGGATGGTTTACTATTCAAAGGTGATAATTTATGCATACCCATGGGTTTAATGAGAGAGAACCTAATAAGAGAGAAGCATAATGGAAGTTTGAGTGGACATTTAGGTGGGGAAAAATAGAAACACTATTGAATGAAGGGTGATATTGGCTTGAAATGAGTGTATATGTGAAAAATATAGTGCAAGGATGTAGAATTTTCTAGCATGAAAAGTAATTAAGGAAAAATACAAGACTATATCAACCAATGCATATACTCAAGAGACCATGGGAGCACATCATCATAGAATTTATTTTGGGGTTTCCTCAAACAAAGAGAATTAATTAATCAATTTTTGATCTAGTTGACATATTTTCTAGGATGGTGCATTTCATACATGTCAAAAGATCAATGATGCTTCTGATATAGAAAATTTATTTTTCAAAGAGGTAGTTAGGTTGCATGGGTTGTTTGAGAGTATTTTCTCAGATAGGGACAATAAATTTATGGGAATTTTTTAGTGTGTGGAAAAATCTAGGCATCAAATCAGGGTTTAGTTTAGCTTATAATCCCCAAATTGATGTGAAGACTAAAGTTGGAATAAGATTTTGGAAAATTTGTTGATATGTTTGGTAGGAGAAAAACCAAACCAATGAGACTTGATATTGTCTTGGGAATATTTTCATTCAAAAATTTAGAAATAGGAGTGTTGGAACAAGTCATTTTTATATTGTTTATAGATACAACCCAAGGGGTGTTGATGAGTTAAGGGATAATGCAAACTTGAGTAGGAAGAGTGCTCTAGAAGAGGATTTTTTTTTAATATATTCATGAAATAGATAAGAGAGTGAAGGAGAATTTGGATAAGAGTGCCACAATACAAGGAGAAAGATGATGTGTATATGAGAAAAAAATAATTTCAAGTAGGTGATATGATTATGATACACTTGAATAAGGATAATTACCTAGTGTGTCTAATACAAGAGCGTCTGAGTCCACAAGCAATCTTGCATCAACCAAAAATATTTCCTTTCAATTTAGTTGCTTTTGGTTTCTAGTAGTGTTAATTTTGGTTAGTTTCTCAAGAGGTTAGTTTCTCAAGAGGATTTTTCATAAATAATTTGGATAATCTAATAATGTCACCTTGTAGAAGAGCCAAATGGGTAATCAAAGTTTAAATTTGGTGAAGTTCTAATCAACATTGAGAAAGTTATGGTTTTGCAGGTTTTTAACTTGCTATGTAACTTTTGTAGGGGATTGTTGTTGAATTGGATTGAATTTTGTGGTTTTTATTGAACCAAATAAACTTTTGTGATAAATTTCTATTTAATCGAGCCACTCTAAAACCAATTTTGATGAATTTTTCAACACAACCAATTTCGATATTTTTTTTACATCTGTGGAGAATTCCTCCTTATCAACCTTGAGTTTATGTAACATAAGTGCTACTAAAATTGTATGTAAAATAAAGTAAATTGAACATTAGAATTTTTCAGGTCCCTCATGGTCATTTGACCTTGCGTGTAAAATCAAGTGAACCAAACATTAGAAGTTTGTGGTCCCTCATGGTCATCTGAACCTTGCAAACAAATCAAGTAAATTTAACATTGACAAGTTAACATATTGGTTTAGATGAATAGTTCCATTGATGAAATCATCATGACACCAAATGAATTTGAAAGGATGATGATGTATAACCATGTATGAGTTGTAGGGATTTACTGATGAAGTAAGCCAAAAATGAGATTTCATGTTTGAACTATATGTTTGTAGACTTTCCACTTACTATTGTACTTCACAATTATTTTTCTTGATAAAACACTTTGTAGATTCCTGACTTGCTAATAAACTTTGGGATTTTTTGCAAAAAATTGGTGGTTGTAACAACCAAGATCATATGTGGTGCAGGAGCACCTAGGCACCTAGTCAAAAATTTCCATGTTTGATGGTCATAATGCATCCTTGCATTTAAAGGTGTCAATACTTGTTGAGTTTGTAAGCCTAAAAGGAAACATGAAAGATTTTATCTCAATAATATTATGGATTCATTAGTTTAGTTAGTAGGGAAGGTGATAAAATTTCCAAATTTGTGAGTTGCATAATGCAACAAATTTGTAATTCCAATGGTTATATGTTTTGAAAGTTGGTTGCTTAGTGGTTAGGGAGCGTTGGTCAGTTAGAGGAGATTGAGAAATCTCATGAAAAGTATTGAGAGGCTTGAGTTATTGTTGTTGAAGCCAACATAATGAAATAAAATTTGAAGTTACTCTATTTTTATATAGATTTCACTATTTTTCTGAGTTTCTTGCCTATGTACTGGTCGTACAAGTCTTATATGTATTGAATTCTCTAGATAAACAGTAGGTAGATGTTATAATATATATTTTGTGTCTTGATAGGGCTTGGTTTAATCCTCTAGGGCCTTTATTCATCAAGTTTCTCTTACCGGGTTCCTGAACAGTCCCACGGGTTTGAAGTTGCTTTAATAGCCTAAACATCATCCCACCTACTGTCTTCAATTGTAACTCAATGGGATGATGTAATAACATGTAGGGAATAGTTATTTTGGAATAGGAGGAGTGTAAGAATGATTTCTTGGCTTAAATCATGAAAGGAAGGGTTGGAAGTGTGATTTTTCCATTAGGAATTGGTGGGTCAAACCTATGAAATGAAGAAATCACATTGCTAGTGGCCAAGTGAGAGTTTTCCATTAGGAATTGATGGGTCAGACCTATGAAATGAAGAAATCACATTTCTAGTTTCCAAGTGAGAGTTTCTTAAGTGTGGGTGGACCTATTGGAAGGTGTTTGAGCAGTTAGATTGGGTAGGAATGGCTGGGAAGGTGAAGATTCAATAATGGTGCCCCAAAACCCCTAGTTATTTTGGCTATAGGAGGGTTTTTATATTGGAAACCTAATTGAGCATGTAAGGTCCTAAAACTTGGAAAATATTTTGCTTTGAGACTTAAGTAAAGACTGTTTCTAGGTTTGGGGGTTTGGTGAGAAGATTAGAGGGTGGACTCTTTAGAAAAGTGGCTTAATTAGAGGCCTAAAACAGTGAAAAGTCCATTTTTGAGGCATTCGGTCCAAAGGAAGTGTGTTTTGTTTCATACTATGTTGTGTAACCCTAAAATGGGTGCTGGAATCCACAATCAATTTTCTTGGTGTTTTGGAGAGATCTGGACAAAAGGCTAAAAAATAGGTTTCCCACTACTACTAGGGAAGCTAGTTGCAAATGGTGAGTTCTGGAGATTTCATTGAAACTATCTTGGAGATTGTATTCAACTAACTAAATTTTCATTATATGCATGTTGAGGGCCTTTGTAAGGGCCTTGGCAAAGATTTTTTGTTGTTTTCCAAGATTGAAGGGTTGAAACCCTTGAGGGTGAGTTGATGTCTAATAAGTTGATTGCATAGTAAAGAAGAGTTCCTTGATTTAGAATCAAAGTTTCCATTATTGTGAGTGATATCCACCTTGTCTCTACATCAAAGTGGTATCAAAGCATTAGGGAGTAGGTTTTATTTTCATTTTTCAGCTTGTGAAGAGCAAGGAAGAAGTGAAGAGTTTAGTATTCAAGGATGCCTCCAAAGAACAAAGATATGGCTAAAGAGATGAAAGAGATGAAATAAAGGCATGCTAGAGAGATCAGAGAGTTGGAGGAAAGAACTATAGCCTTGGAGACAAACAAAAGAAGGGATGTGGAAGAGAGTGAGTGAGATGAAGAGGAAGATGAAGAGTTTGAAGATATGGAAAAAGGACTTGCCCCAGAGGATCAAAGAATTGCAAGGCTCCTGAAGGTAGTTAAGAATGACAAGCATAAGGTAAAGATTGATGTTCAAAATTATGGTGGGAGTTTAAATGATGAAGAGTTACTTGATTGGATTTTTGCATTAGATAACCATTTTGAGTGTGATGAGGTTCCTGAGGAGCAGAGGGTAAAGATTGCAAAGGAAAAGTTGCAAGGCCATGCTTTGGTATGGTGGGATTATATTCAATCAAAATGAAGGAAGCAAGGTAAGTCCAAAATTACCTCATGGGACAAGATGGTATAAAAAATCAAAGGTAAATTCTTACCCAAGGATCATCAAGTTCAAATGTTTAAGAGATTGCAAGGTTTAAGGAAAAAGGAAATGGACATTAAGTGTTATACTAAAGAGTTTTATAAATTAAGTTTAAGGTCTAGTCATCATGAGAATGAGGATGAAAACTTTGCTAGGTATATGGGTGGTTTGAGGTTTAATATGGAAGATGAATTGGTTTTGGCTAACCCTAGGAATGTAGAGGAATATTACCAAATGGCAATCAGGGTGGAGGAGAAAATGAAGAGAAGACAAGACAAAGAAGCTAGAGGTAGAGGTAATGCATCAAGAGGTAGAGGATCCTTCCCAGTTCAAGGACAAACAATGAGAGTCAAGGAGATTCCAAGAAGGAGCAAGAGCAATCCGATTTCAGAGGTGGATGGAGAGGCACAAGAGGCAGGTTTGGTGGTGGAAGAAATGAAAATACCTTTTCAAATAGATGTTATACTTGCAATGAATTTGGACATCCATCCTACAAGTGTTCTGAAAAGATTGGTGCTTCATCAAGTGGAAGTAAAGGTGAGAAGAGATTTCACCTTGTGCAAGAGGATGAGGAGGAGAGTGTTGGCTCACCTAGCTGTGCTATGGACCATGAAGTTGAAGAAGATTTGATGCTGCAAAAACTAATTTTGAAGACCTCCAAAGAGGTAGAACCAATGCACAAGAAGAGCCTTTTCAAAACCATTTGCAAGAGTAAGGGAAAGGTATGTAAAATTTTGATTGATTTTGGATCAACTGAAAAATATGGTGTCTATCGAGATGGTAAATAAGTTGAACTTGAAAAGAATGCCTCATGAATGTCCATACAAATTTTCATGGTTGAGTGATAAACAATATTCGTTAGTAAATGAGAAGGCTATGGTAGTTTTCTAGATTGGTGGTTATAGTGATAGTGTGGTTTGTGATATTCTACCTATGGACTATTTCCACATACTCCTTGGTAGACCTTGGCAGTATGATAGGTGTGCCATGTATGATGGGAGAGAAAATAAGTATACCATAATGCAAGATGGTCATAAGTTTGTTTTGACTCCACTTGTAGAGGATGTGAAAGGGAAAGCCAAAGTGATCATTTGTGGGAACAAGGAGCCTATAAATGTTGTGAAGGAAAACAATAATTCTTACATTTTGAACAATTCTAGTTCTAAGAACACAAGAACAATAGTTGTGAAGGTTGATACAGTGATACAAAGAGATGTGACGGTGAAAATGCAAGAAGATGTGTTGATTGGGACCATTGTTTGTCCTATGGTAAGCTATAAAGGAGGAGGTGCAATTATAAAGGTTGTCAAATCATAAGAACAAAAGGATGACAAAGGTAAAGGACTAGTGACATAGGTACAAGGATAGTGTGGACAAAGTAGATCTAAGCAAACTGATGGGACTAAGTCAAAGGCAGTTCAAGGTAATGGTTTGGCTGACCTTGGTTTATGTGTAGGTACAAGTGATGGGAGACAAGTAGATTTTGAACTAAGAATGGAGAAAGATTAGACCATAGGTTTGAATGTACAAACACAATCACTTTCAAATGTAATTACATCCAAGAATGAAGGGCAGAGTATGAGGACAAAGCAACATGGGGTACAAAGTAGCATGGATCAATGGCAATGGCTTGTGAATCATTGATTTTTCAATCCAGCTTGGACATATTGGTATCATCCACAATTCATGTGGCATGAATTCTTCTTAGGGGGGGTGTATGGTGTAGGAGCACCTAGGCACCTAGTCACAAATTTCCATGTTTGATGGTCTGAATGCATCCTTGCATTTAAAGGTGTCAATAAGTTGAGTTTTTAAGCCTAAAAGGCAACATGAAAGATTGTATCTCAATAATATTATGGATTCATTAGTTTAGTTAGTAGGCAAGGTGATAAAAGTTCCAAATTTGTGAGTTGCATAATGCAAAAAAATTGTAATCCCAATGGTTATATGTTTTGAAATTTGGTTGCTTAGTGGTTAGGGGGACTTGGTCAGTTAGAGGAGATTGAGAAATTTCATGAAAATCCTTGAGAGGCTCGAGTTGTTGTTGTTGAAGCCAAGGGAATGAAATAAACATTGAAGTTACTTTGTTTTATATAATTTTCACTATTTTTCTGAGTTTCTTGCCTATGTATAGACTGTATAGGTCTTATATGTATTGAATTATCTAGAAAAATAGTAGGCATATGTTCTAATCCATATTTTGTGTCTTGAAAAGGTTTGGTTTAATCCTCTAGGACCTTTATTCATCAAGTTTCTCTTATCGGGTTCCTGAACAGTCCCAAGGGTTTGAAGTTGCTTTAATGGCCTAAAAATCATCCCACCTACTATCTTCAATTGTAACTCATTGGGATGATGTAGTAACATGTAGGGAATAATTATTTGGTAATAGGAGGCATGTAATAATGATTTATTGGCTTAAAGCATGATAGGAAGGGTTGCAAGTGTGAGTTTTCCATTAGGAATTGGTGGGTCAGACCTATGAAATGAAGAAATCACATTTCTACTAGCCAAGTGAGAGTTCCTTAAGCATGGATGGACCTATTGGAAGGTTTTTGAGCAGTTATATTGGGTAGGAATGGTCGGGAAGTTGAAGTTCAATAATGGTGCCCCAAAACCCCTAGTTATTTTGGCTATAAGAGGGTTTTTGTATTGGAAACCTAGTTGAGCATGTAAGGTCCTTAAACATGGAAAATATTTTGTTTTGAGACTTAATGAAAGAATATTTTTGGGGTTAGGGGTCTGGTGAGAAGATTAGAGGGTGGTCTCTTTGGAAAAGTGACCTAATTAGAGGCCTAAAACAGTCAAAAGTACATTTTTGAGGCATTCGGTCCAAAGGAAGTGTGTTTGGTTTCTTGGTATGTTGTGTAACCCTGAAATGGGTCCTAGAATGCATAATCAATTTTCTTGGTGTTTTGGAGAGATATGGACAAAAGGTTGAAAAACAGGTTTCCCACTACTACTAGGTAAGCTAGTTGCAAATGGTAAGTTTTGGAGATTTCATTGAAACTATCTTGGAGATTGTATTCAACTGATTCAATTGTCATTATATGCATGTTTAGGGCCTTTTTAAGGGCCTTGGAAAAGATTTTTCATTTTTTTGAAAGATTGAAAGGTTGAAACCCTTGAGGGCGAGTTGATGTCTAATAAGTTGATTGCATAGTAAAGAAGAGTTCCTTGATTTAGAATCGAAGTTTCCATTATTGTGAGTGATCTCCACCTTGGCTCTTCATCAAAATGTGATCCAAATTCCTAGCTATTGATGGATAAAATGAAGATCATTGCACTCATATGAGGATCTTTGATGAGTTGCAAAGAGGGTGATTGTGGTAAAAATCAGTTTGATTTTAATCTTGTGTTATGAATTTTCTTCCAAACAATAAAATTTGGATTTATATGTTTTGTAAGAAATTTTCTCTTGTTGAATAATTTATTTGGTTGTATGATTGGGAAACTCAATATAATTCTCTGATCTTAACTACATTAGATTGAGTACCAAAAATAATATAGTATAATAAATTTGATTGTTTTACAATGTTAATATTTGTGTATTCAATATCTTGTAAAAAAAAAGTCCTATCTTTCTCACCCTTTTTCTAATCTATATTAGAATAATTAAAAAATATTTAAATTAGATGCACTAGTATAATATGGTTGGGCTCCCTATCCTTGTAATATGCTAACAATATTGTCCTTTTTGAAAATATTATAGAAGATCTCTTTAATTTTTTGAGTATCTTTTAGTAGTTTGGTAATAAATATAGACATACCAATAATGTTTAACAAAGGTAAGGTAATTATAGATAAAATTTAGATCATATTATAATCCAATTTCACAAGAATAATATTCTTGAGCAGCTCTAATATTATAAATATATTGGCATCAACTTAAACTAACTTTACATCATAGATAAAATTTGGTGGGCAAAAATATATTTTATCTATTAAATAGATGTATAAATGCTCGATTATGTAGAAAAAGTAAAAAACATTATTATTCTAGCTGCATCATATGGTTGTTATTGAGAAAGGTGTGTTGCACACCTTGTATAATAATGTAATATTGTTATTTAGTTGTGACAAGTATAATGCTATTTAGATTGAAAATGAATAACATTGATAAATCCAAATATTACATATCTATGAATATCAAATAAAATTTGGAAAGAAAATCGTATCATTAATGAAGGAAGGTGAAGTATTGCAAAATATTTACTAATTCTAATTTTGATTGATCAAAAACATTTTTCTAGCACTAATACCTTGAACTATGTTATGACTGAAAGTAGGCATTGGAAAAATCCAAATACACCTTTGGCCAAATGAAATGACCAAATTTTTAATAGTAATGAAGTTAAATATGGTAATTTCATTTTAAGTTACTAATATTAATTGAGCTAATTATATCGATTAATTTGTACTTATGACCCATTTTCGAGTACTTATGACCCATTTTCTAGTATGAAAGAATTTTGTTTCAAATAAACAAGATTAATTTCTCTACATAATTCTAAATAATTTGGCTTGATTATCCACAATCTAGAATTGTAGTATCATTTATATATGTAATTTTTTTTGGCCTAATAGTATACATATTCTAAATTATTTGGATTAATTTTTCAAAAATTATACCTATTTTTCAAAAATATATTGGTTTGTATGAGTAATGAAAATAAATCAAATTTATTACTCACAATATAGAAATGGAGTATTATTCCTATATGTTAATTATTTTGTATTAATATAGTGGGTAATTCTTCACAAAGTGGTCTTTATATCCTATGAAATTAGATTAGTTTTAAATCAAAATTCCATAAAACATAAATCAATATAAATTAAAAGGGAATCCAAGAGTGTCAGGAGCAGGAGTTTGCATTCGGGATTCAATTGGGATGTTAAAAGAAACCAAATCTATTGCCCTCCCTTCCGACACAAACACTATAGCTAAGTTGATATCAGTTCTTCTTGGTCTCTAACTTGCTAATCAACTAGGTATATCCAAAATACATATAGAAGGAGACTCATTGGTAATAATAAATGCATGAAAAGAATGTTCTTGTTATAATTGGCATCTTCAATACATAATGTAGTGTGTTTGTACCTTAATAGACAAATTTGAATATTTTCAAATTTCACATATATATTGTGAGGGAAACTGTTTAGAAGATCGATTGGAAAACATGGGATGCTAGAGACAAGAGATATTTATTTCAGAAAATATTGGTGAAATTGAAGCATTTCTAGATTTAGCAGGAATCATGGTAAAGGAAATGGTGAATGTGTCAAATTAAGCATGGTTTGTTCTTAAGTGACCCCATCAAGCTATGTGTCATAAGCAATAAATCCAATTTAAATGACATATGGAAGTTTCAAAATCTTCTATGAAGTCATGATTGGATCACTCTCTATGAAATCTAACATGGCACACCTTTAATGGGAAAACGACAACCAAATTTAGAAGTGGGGTGAATTGGTATGGGTCATTGTTCGACCTCTAATACATCAGTATAAGGTCAAATTTAGAACAAGGAGAGCAAGGATAATATTGTTGATCAACTTCCTGTAGTAGTTGTGCTTTATCCTCTATTGGGTTGACTCTTCTTTATTAATGGGACCTTGTCCATAGTCCCATTGATGGTCTGATGGTTATTACCCATTCACCGCTATGTTCTATCAATGGGAAGTGG
Source organism: Sequoiadendron giganteum (assembly GCA_007115665.2). Taxonomy (NCBI): domain Eukaryota; kingdom Viridiplantae; phylum Streptophyta; class Pinopsida; order Cupressales; family Cupressaceae; genus Sequoiadendron; species Sequoiadendron giganteum. The sequence continues at coordinate 181,282,725 of CM021102.1, read as the reverse complement.
TTAAATCTATAGAACATTGTTTCATTTATCCTTGATAAAAATATGGGTTCCTATAATGTTTCTCGGAGAGACTTAGCCTTATTGGAGGGACTCTTCATCGAGTCTCCTCAATGGTGCAATAGCTGCAGAAAAATTGTGAGATAGCGGAGGATTGGAACTGTAGAACCACAAGTCAAGGGTTATGAAGTTTTAGAAACCCCCGACTTACCATCTGCAAATACAAGTCGATAAGCTTCATTGATGTGACTTCCTTATATCCGTCTAATGTTTTTTATTAGTTCTTCATTATGTTCTATCGATGGGAAGTGGTTAGATCGCTAGGACATTGTTTCATGTCTCCTTGATACAATAATGGGTTCCTATAGTGTTCATTGGAGAGACTTAGCCTTATTAGAGGGACACTTCCTCGAGTCTCCTCAATGGTCTAATAAGTGTGGCAATGTCATGAGATCATCGAGGATTGGAACTTTAGAATGACAAGTCGGGGGTTATGAAGTTTTTGAAACCTTCGACTTACCAACCATAAAGACAAGTCATTTAGATTCATCGATGTGACTTCCTTATATTAGTGGAAGACCAATTGGTGTCTCCTTGATATGGCGATGAGGTTGACTCGGTAACTCATGGAGCATGTTGTGGTAGGACCCAATCGGTGCTAAAATGGAAAGCAGTGATTGGTTGTTGATCGTTGTAGGTTGTTTGGTGAATTGACTCAGTAGGATGACTCAAACATCAAAGAGACTTGATTTTATCAAAGAGAAAATGAAGTGAGAGGTAAGTGCAAAAAAATGAGGGCCAGAAAGGGGGCTTAAGTGGCCACTTTTTTTTTTCTCTGAAATCAAGAAATGCTGACCTTGGACGTGAAATTGAGGATAGTTACACTCAAAATTTTGAGATGCAACAAAAAAAAAGATTGAAGTGCTCTAAATCTACTTTCTAAACTACTAATTTATTTTGAAAAAGGTTGAGATTAAGGATTTCAAAAGAGGGATGTACAAAAATTGGTGTTGTTTTTGTCAAAAAAACGTAACATAGAAACTTTTGTATGTTCTTAGCATGGTGAATTTTTTTTAGTTATTTTGAAGTCACTCCGGTGAGAAATTAGCTAACAGTATGTAGTTGATGCACGCTTTTTCTGATATTTTTTTAATGAATATTTGATTTTTTACTAATTTTCTAAGTGGACACTTCTTGAAAAACATGATTTTGGCTATACTACCTCTACAAATTTTGGAAACTAATTGAATTTTTAAATTTTTTTTTTTTTAAATTTGTAGAATGGAGTCTTCTTTCTTATTTGAAATTTTGATGAATAGTTAATTTATAACGAAAAAAATACCAAACACTGCTTTATGCCAAAAAAGAGACATACAAACAAAATAAATTATAGATGAAAGGCTTAACATTGTCAAAAAGTGAAAAAAATTACATCGTTGGATAGATAAGAGAGAACTTAACATTACCTAGGTGTTCAATTTGTTCGACATTGAAACACGCACAATCTTGATGGTGAGAACGAACTCGATTATTTGAAATATTCTAGAATTTTCAAAAACACATCTCTGATCATTGGGAAGGCTCTCCAAACCTTTGGGTTGGTATTACAAGGAAAATACCAAACCTAAGGCTTGGGGATTCCCAAAGAAAGATATAATGTGAGTAAATTATAACGTGCTTGCATTATATCTTAGTTTTGACATGGCTTTTTTGCATTTGTGTGGGACATGTCTAGCAAGACATAACACGAGCACTGTATAACACACTCACATTATGTCTTGCTTTATGTTAGATGCTACTCTATTGAATGTATGTTTATATATTTGTATGTTTGTATGTACATGTATTCTTGTATTTCATGTATGTATGTATGCCTGTATGTATGTATGTATGTTTGTTTGTATGTATGTGCCAATGCATGTATATATGTATGCCTATATGTATGTAAGATTCTATCTACATATGTATATGTATGCTTGTATGTATGTAGGATTGTATGTACATATTTATTATGTTTATATGTATGTAAATATGTATGTCTTTAGAGGGATGGGGAATTTTAAGAGAGAGAGAGAGAGAGAGAGAGAGAGAGAGAGAGTTGTCTGGGTAGGGTGGGAGGGAGAGAGGGAGGGGGAGACTTGAGAGATAGATGTATAGAGGTAGTGAGAGAGAGTCTTGAGAGAGGGAGAGGGGGTGGAATGGAGAGTCTAAGAGAGAGAGAGTGGGAGAGAAGGGGTTGGAGTGTGAAGGAATTATCTAGGTATGGTGGGAGGGATAGAGAGAGAGAGAGAGAGAGAGAGAGAGAGTGAGAGAGAGGAGGGAGAGAGAGGGGAGAAAGAGATAGTTATGTAGGTAGGGTACCAAGGGATAGTCTTGAGAGTGTGAGGGGGGTGAGAGGGAGAGGCTTGAGAGATAGGTAGTGAGAGGGAGTGTGAGAGTGAGAGACCTAAGAGAGGAAGAGGGTGTGGGAGGGAGTGACCTGAGAGAGGGAGAGATAGAGATGGAGAGATATAGGGGGATGGAGTGAGAGGTACTTATCTAAGTAGGGTGGGAGGGATATATAAAGAGAGGGGGGGAGAGAGAGAGAGTTACCTAGGTATGTTGCTAAAGGGAGAGACCTAAGAGAGAAGGGGGGTGGGAGGGAGAGACCTAAGAGAGAGGAAGAGAGAGGAAGTGGGAGAGAGAGGGAGTGATGGAGAGGTAGTGGGAGGGAGGTAGAGAGATAGATAGAGGGAGCGAGAGAGGGTGGTAGGGATTGATTGAGTGAGAGGTATGTAGAAAGAGAGAGAGGGTAGATAGACAAAATTAGAGAGGGTAGGAGAGAGGGAGGGAGAGAGAGGTGAGATGCATAAATAAAGAGAAAGGGATAGGGGTTGAGTGTATAGGGTTGAGGGATTAGGGTGGAGGACCTATAGGGTTGATGGTTGATGGTATTAGGGTTTAAGGGTTGAGGGTTGATGGACTAGGGTTGAGGGCAGAGGGTATTGTGTTGAGGGTAGAGGGTAGAAGGTTTAAGGGTTTAGGGTTGACGGTTGAGGGTTTAGGGTTGAGTTTTTAAGGGTTTAAGGGTTGAGGGTTTAGGGTAGAGGGATTCGGGTAGAGAGGGATGGATGGATAGATAGAGGGATGGAGAAGTGAGATAGAGAGGAGATAAGAGGAGGGAGGGACAAATATATATGAGGGTTGAGGATCCAATGTATAGGGTAGAGGGTTGAGAATTTAGGGTATAGATTTGACAACCTATAGGGTTGAGGGATTAGGGTATTGGGTTGAGGGTCCAATGTATAGGGTAGAGGGTATCGAGGTTGAGGGTTTAGGGTTTGAGGGTTGAGGGTTGAGGGTTGAGGATTGATGGATTAAGGGTTGAGGGTTGAGAATTGAGGGATGAGGGTTTAATGTATAAGGTAGAGTGTAGAGGGTAGAAGGTTTAAGGGTTGAGAATTGAGGGTTTAAGGTTGAGGGTAGAGGATTGAGGGTATAGGGTTTGGCGATTAGGGTTGAGGTTTGAGGGTCTAATGTAATGGGTAGAGGGTATAGGGTTGGGGGATTAGGGTTGAGTATCTTAGGGTAGAGGGTAGAGGGTTGAGGGTTGAGGGTTGAGGGTAAAGAGGGTTGAGGGATTAGGTAGAGAGTTTACTAAGTGGGTTTAAGGGTTGAGAGATTAGGGTTGAGGGTAGAGGGTTCAAGGGTTTGGGGTTTAAGGGTTTAGGGTTTAGGGTTTAGGGTTGAGTGTTTAAGGGTTTAAGGGTTGAGGGTATAAGGTTGAGAGATTAGTGTAGAGAGGGAGGGATGTATGGAAGGAGATATGGAGGGATAAGTGAGATAGAGAGAAGGAGAGAAGAGGAAGGAGGGGTAAAGATATATGAGGGTTGAGGATCCAATGTATAGGGTAGAGGGTTGAGAATTGAGGGTATAGGGTTGAGGACCTATAGGGTTGATGGTTTAGGATATTGGGTTGAGGATATAGGTTTGAGGGATTAGGGTTGAGGGTACATATGGTTGAAGGATTAGGGTTGAGGGTCCAATGTATAAGGTAGAGGGTATCAGGGTTGAGGGTTTAGGGTTTGAGGGTTGAGGATTGAGGGATAAGGGTTGAGGGTTGAGAATTGAGGTTTTAATGTATAGGGTAGAGGGTAGAGGGTAGAGGGTTTAAGGGTTGAGAGTTTAGGGTTTAAGGTTGAGGGTAGATGATTGAGGGTATAGGGTTTGGAGATTAGGGTTGAGGGTCTAATGTATAGGGTAGAGGGTATAGGGGTTGAGGGATTAGGGTAGGGAGTTTACAAGGTGGGTTTAAGGGTTGAGGGATTAGGGTTGAGGGTAGAGGGTAGAGGGTTTAAGCATTTAGGGTTTAAGGGTTGAGAGTTGAGAGTTTAGGGTTTAGGGTTGAGTGTTTTATGGTTTAAGGGTTGATGGTATACAATTGAGGTATTAGGGTAGAGAGGGAGGGATGGAGGGAGGGAGAGATGGAGGGATAAGTGAGATAGAGAGAAGGAGAGAAGAGGAGGTTGGGAAAAAGATATATGAGGGTTGAGGATCCAATTTATAGGGTAGAGGGTTGAGGGTATAGGTTTGAGGGATTAGGGTTGAGGATACATATGGTTGAAGGATTAGGGTTGAGGCTCCAATGTATAGGGTAGTGGGTATCAAGGTTGAGGGTTTAGGGTTTGAGGGTTGAGAATTGGGGGTTGAGGGATTAATGTATAGGGTAGAGGGTAGAGGGTAGAGGGTAGAGGGTAGAGGGTAGAGGGTTTAAGGTTGAGGGTTTAAGGTAGAGGGTAGAGGATTGAGGGTATAGATTTGGGGGATTAGGGTTGAGGGTCCAATGTATAGGGTAGAGGGTATAGGGGTTGAGGGATTAGGGTTTAAGGATTGAAGGTTGAGGGATTAAGGGTCAAGAGGGTTGAGGGATTATGGTAGAGAGTTTAATAGGTGGGTTTAAGGGTTTAAGGTTAGAGGGTAGAGGGTAGTGGGTTGAGGGTAGAGGGTAGAGGGTTTAAGGGTTTAGGGTTTAAGAGTTGAGTGTTTAGGGTTTAGGGTCAAGTGTTTAAGGGTTGAGGGTATATAGTTGAGGGATTACGGTAGAGAGGGAGGGATAAGTGAGATAGAGAGGAGAGAAGAGGATGGAAAAACAAATATATATGAGGGTTGAGGATCTGATGTATAGGGTAGAGGGTTGAGAATTGAGGGTATAGGGTTGAGGATCTGATGTATAGGGTAGAGGGTTGAGAATTGAAGGTATAGGGTTGATGGTTTAGCCTATTGGTTTGAGGGTATAGGTTTGAGGGTACATATGGCTGAAGGATTAGGGTTGAAGGTCCAATGTATATGGTAGAGGGTGTCAGGGTTGAGGGTTTAGGGTTTAAGGGTTGAGGATTGAGGGATTAAGGGTTGAGGGTTGAGAATTAAGGGTTGAGGGTTTAATGTATAGGGTAGAGCATAGAGGGTAGAGGGTTTAATGGTTTAGGGTTGAGGCTTTAAGGTTGAGGGTAGAGGATTGAGGGTATAGGGTAGAGGGTACTGTTGGTGGTGTTTTCTACACAACAACAACTCAGACAATATAAAATACCCTATCTCTCTTGAAAGGTTGATCTCTATGAGAAAAGAGATAACCCCAAGGTCTCTCGGGTGTCAGGTCATGACAATGTCATGGAACTACTCAGTGATAAACGTGAAAATGATGGTAATCACAAAGGGATCTTACAAAACAAATGTTGGAGACTCTAAACTTATCAGATTTTATAACAGGGTGATACTTGAGTTCCTAGTTTAACCACAGTTCAAAGAAATAGAAAAAGGTACAAGGGTTCCAAAATTACTAAAATTAATATTACTCCTAAGATCAACAATACCAATGAAGAAATACTTGGAACAAACCAATCCTTTTAAAACTACTTTGTGTTTAACCCAGGTTATACCTGCAGTCTCATAGAAATAGTGCAATCTTCTAAGGAATTAAAGATTTTCAGATCATGGAAATTCATTCAATAGAACTAGATAAATTCCCACAATTGAACTAAGCACATCAATACTAGGTAAAAATTGACCTTGCACAGTAGTCCCACAATCAAGAAACTGCCCAAAGTATGAACCAAAGATTGCTACAACACTCCAAGCATTAAATCACAAGCACCATTGAATTATTTACTCTAAGCCTAAAATGAATTTAGATATTTCCAAGAAATTTTAAAGATAGAATAAGAACCATGAAAGAAAAATTAATACCAAGAAGACACCAATAACAACACAATGTCTTCACTTGTATTAAATCACTAGTAATAGAAACAATTCTGATTTTTTGTGTTACAACACTTGCTTGAAATATGACTATCTCCTAATTCTAACTTCTGGCTCTACTTTCTAATCTACTTACAATATCTAGTCTTCTAACTTCGAACCAACTAAATTTTTCCTCTCTATCTAACTAACTCTGTCTAACCCTTACAAATGAGGTGAAATGCCATACTTATAGAAATCTTGCCTGTGTTGGCCCGAGCTAGGGTTATAGAGAAAGTTAGCCACCAACCCAATGGGCCTAGACAACCCACAAGAAATCACCATCCTACAATGAATGCATGAGGCACCTCTATAGATTGTCCTAGGATCTCCACAAATCCTGATTTAGATCAATCAAACCTCATAGGTCCCTTTGCCATTAATTTCCCACTGGAGTGAAGCAGAAGAAGGGAACACACACATTATGAGTGTTAATACAAGTCACCAACCAACAATCGAGTTCGGCCTCTTCAATGACTCCGATCAAGTCAAATCAGTTTGAACCCTCTACACCATGCCCAACTCAGATGAACGACCCTCAAGCATATTGACCCAACCATGTACGAGCGAGTCTCACCTGCCTGCAACCACAAAATAAACCTAGATGTAATCTTGCAAATCCTACATCTTCAACATACATCCACTTATTCCCTTGGCCTCAATAGCAACAACCTTCTTGATCCAACCTGTACTCAAAATGGCCACCATTAATATTCATTCTAGAATCAAAAAAATCCAAGTTAATCAATTATAAACAACATTCTAATCACCATAGAGATCCAAAAAATCCACCAAAATCAATTAAAAATTCATTAAAGCATCCTTGTCAAAGTTCTGGATTTTCACCCCTCCACGAAATTCGAGTCAGGAAGGAATTTCAGGAAATTACGGGCCAGATAGATTTAGGTGAGGGAAGCACATAAGGGACAAAAATTGCTGAAATCAACACTACTTAGCACATTCCGAAAAATGAAGCAGGGATGGACTCTCAGGATTTTCCCAAGGCAACAGATTCTTACGAAGTCAACGCAGTTCACATGCTATTGACTGACAGTCTTGACCTCTCGATGCCCCCAAAATGACCAAAACCACGCTACTGTGAGCCAGGCATAAAGCCTTTGCAGTATGGCAGTGAACCACACAATCGTGGCCAAGCTCAGAGACACCCACAACATTGAGGTAAACCATGCTACCATGCCAAACAAACCAAACCTCGCGCAACCGCACCGCTGACCAAAGACTCTTGTGGTAAGGTAGGATCATTGCGCTACTGTGGCGGGAATGAAATCCCATTATGGTAAGGCGGTACCACTGCCCAACCGTGGCCTAGATGCAAATCCCTCATAGTATTGAGGTAAATATCCCCCAAAGACACAAATCAGGGAAATGAAGGAATGAAGGAAAAGTCAAAAAAAATTGGGGAAGACGGAAATCCGCGAAGCACAAAAATCCCTGAAGACAGTGTAGAATCAACCCCATCGAGTTTTCTAGGTAGTCGGGGAAATCCGCCTGAAGGGAAAAATCTGAAATTGACCCAAAGACTTAGAATTTTCAAAGTGTTAGCACAATAGGGGAAATTTACAAGAAAGATAGGCATCAAGGAACATTGCAAAGTAGTACAAAACCAGGACCAAAGGACCAAAACACCCAAGAACCAAAAAACTAAATATTTTCAAAGACAAGCTCAAAAAAGGGCAAGGCCACTAAAAAGAGCCAAAAGGCCAGGAAAAAGAGGGTCCCTACTTTTAGTGAGGTGTGTGTGCAAAACTGTACAACAAGTGGCAACTCTGTTGGGGAAATGCTCTAGAGCATTTCAATGACAATTTAGAATAAACCGAGAGTCTCTAGTTTCACAGACTAGATATGGATGGATCAGGCTACTTATAGACAAGGTTTCAAAAATAAAAAAATAAGCAAACCTTTCTTGTACCAAGGTCGAAGTGTGTGCATATGGGTTCATTTCCTTTTTCCTTAGTTGCAACAAGGACCCAACTTAGTCTTAGAGGGCTACATAAGGATTCCAACGCCTAAAGCAACCTAGATAGAGCCTCACTGCCAGTTAGGTGTCCATAGCCCCAGCGAGGTTATCACTGTCATCCTCCCTAGAATAGCTCTACTACCAACCAGACTTCCATAGCCTTGATAGAGATACTAGGATACCCTTGATAAAGTGAACATTTCTTTTGATTTTCAACATTTTCTTTTCTTTTCTTTTGATATTCTTTTTGAGATCTTTTAAACCTTCTTTTTCACCTTGCAAGCAATAAATCCCACACTCAAGGATGAGAACCACAACGAAACTAGTGAATAATATCAGTTTTTTCACCCATTCAGACCTCACAAGGACCGTATGCAACCTTGGAAACCTTAAGATTTGTGCGTACGTATGAGACCCAAATACATTTTGAAATTTGACTTAATCAAGTGATTCCAATTCCAAGCATACACAACATCAAATAGAGGAAATCCACCAATTGAATTTGAAGAGATGATTGGAGTTTGTAAAATAAATTCCTAGAATGGCCCCAAGTAAGCAACCGACCATATAGATGCAACAAGCCTAGAGAAAAACAAGAAAACCCAAAGCAGGAGCAAAGCAAAAAGAAAAACCAACTGAAGTAGACCTACCCCAACTAGAAGCGAAAAAAATAGAACATAAAGGAAACTCTAATCTACCCAAAGCAAAAAGAACAACTGGAAAGGGAACCTAAACTACCTATGTACAAGGAAAGAGTTGTAAACAACTCAGGACTGGAAATAATGCTTCAAATAATTCCCATTGATAGGCATTGGGATATCTTCTCCAGTGAGGGTTTTAAAATGTAAAACATTATCTCCCAGAATCTCTGCAATCTAATAAGGGTCGAGCCAAAGTTTGTTAAATTTTCCATGCTCCCCTTTTCGGTCATGGGCTTTTTCCTAGTAGAGAACCAAGTCAGAGATTCTAAAGGATTTCAACTTGGATCTCCTATAAAACCACCTCTTCACTACACCCAGATGTTTGGAAAAGTTTTCTAGGGCTTCATCTCTTCTCTCTTCAAGGTGCAATAGTTCAATTAATTAGGCTTCATGCTTATACTTGCCATCTTAACTTATTCATTGATGAATTACAAGGTAGGAATCTTCAGCTGGATGGGAAATCAAAGTTCCAAGCCATACACTATGTGATAAGGAGAGGTTCCTAGGGATGTTTTCTTTCTAGTGTGATTTTCCCAAAGAGAAAATTTGAGTTGGGTTTGCCAATCCTTGGGGTTCTTCTCTAATAGTTTATAGATGACTGGAAAAAGGTTCTTAGTAGAGGACTCAGCCAAACCATTACCCTGCGGATAGTAATTTGATGCAAATTTTATGATAATTCCATGATCAAAAGCCCAGTTAGAAAATTTCAATGATGAAAAAGTAGGACCATTATCACAAACTAAATCCAATGGACATCCAAAGTGATTAATAATACTTGAATCAATGAAATTGATTACCACTTTTGAAGTGCATTGTTTGCATGCAAGAGCATCAGTCCACCTAGTAAAGTAATCAGTTACAATAAGAATATACTTGTGGCCTGCAAAGGAAGGTGGATTGATTCGACCTATGAAGTCCATTGCCCATTGTGCAAATGGTTTTACCTCTATGACTAGTTGAAGTGGAAGGGTTGCACATTTGTCCCTACTTGTTGTAGTTTGACATACATGACAATTCCTCACATAGTTATGTGTATCTTTGAACAAGGTAGGCCAATAATAGCCTGACCTCAGAATTTGATTTGTAGTGGAAGGTGTCGAGCCATGGCTTGTGCCATATTTTTCATGAAATTCAAACATCACTCTTCCAGCCTCTACCTTCCCTAGGCACCTCAAATAAACCCCCTCATGATTCCTCTTGTACAAGACAACTCCTTTCATCACAAAACACTTGCTCTTCAAATGCAGAGCTCTTCTTTGTACTACAGTAAGGTATTCGAGACACTATTGGTTCAACAGATAGTAGATGAATTCATCATACCAGTCTCCTAGAGATACCTCTTGGAGGCGATATTGTTGAGATGTGAGGTCAAAACCCATCTTAACCATTTTCTTTGTCAGTCCCTACCCTCTCACTAGTTTCATGGGTTGGATCTCAATATCATATTCCTGTAACATAGTTACCCACTTAGCCCTATGTTCTCCCAATCCATTCTACATTAATAACAATTTTACTGTAGGATCAGGTACTATGGAAAAGACCTTATTTCTTAGTATATAGTGTCTGAACTTCTTCACAATTCGGAATAGGTCATAGGCTTGCTTTTCCATACTGGGTTATCTCAGTTCTACATCTTTCAGAGGAGCACTCATGAAAGCTATGGGATGTTCATTCCCTTGATCATATTTTTGGGTCAGCATGCCAACATAGGAATGATTTGAAGAAAATGAGTATATATAAAAGTGTTTGGCATAATCAGGACTTACCAATATTGGAGATTCAACAATATCTCTCTTGATTTATGCAAATTACTCCCTAGCTTCTATACTCCATTCAACCTTTGCTTCATGTTTCAACATGGAATTCAAGGGCTTTACTATTTTTGCAAATCTAGTGATAAAATTTCTAACAAAGCTAATCTTCCCAAAGAACGACTTCATTTCCTTTTTGCTTGCAGGAGCTTGAATTTTCAGTATAGCCTCTACCCATTCTAGATCAATGGCAATACCTTATTCTAAGATGACATGTCCTAAAAAATTTCCCTTAGTGACTCCAAAGATGCATTTCTTTGGATTAAGTGAGATGCCAAATTGCCTGCACCTCTAGAATACTTTGCATAAATCTACAATATGATCCCCTCTCCTCCTGGAAAAAACTGTCAAATCATCCATGTAGATAATTATGCACTTACCAATAATTTCCTTGAAGGCAATATCCATTGCTCTCTGGAATGTAGCTCCAACATTGATTAATCCAAAGGGAATTATTCTGTAAGAAAAAGTTCCCAATTTTGTAGTAAAGGCAGTTTTGTACCTATCTTCATACTGGACCATAACCTGGTTGTACCTCATCAAGTGAAGGGATTGGATAATTGTCTTTTTCTGATGCCCTATTGAGATTCCCGAAATCAACACACAGTCTAATTTCTCCATTTTTTTTCCTTATTGGAACCAAGTTTGAAACACATGTTGAATTTATTACTATAAATATGATTCATGCTGAAAGCATCTTCTGCACCTCCTTCTAAATTATGGGCTCCAATAGAGCATTAATTGACCTCTGTCTTTGCCTAAATGTCTTAACATTTGACTTCAGGAGAATAGTATGTGTAATGAATGAAGTATAATATGTCATTAAGTCATCATAGCTCCATGCTATCACATCTTGATATGTGTGTAAGACATCAATATATCCTCTCCTTTCCTCTGGAGTGCACTCCTTACAAACAAAGACATTTTCGACACCCTCCTTGGTCCCCATGTTGTATGTTTCACACTGACTACTAAGAGATTCCCTTTTCACTTGTTGTTCCTGATCTTTTATCTTATCCAAATCAAAAATTTGTTCTAATTGCACCATCCCCCTTGGGGTATTATTAGTTTTCAGGTTAATGACCTCTTCTAGATCCATTTCAGCCACTTCAGGTTCTATCTCATCAATCACTTGAGAAGAAAACACATCATAGCTAGTGATGAAATCAAGAATATGTTTGTCATCCTCAAACAAATAGAAATTAGTGACATTGTTAGGCACTAAGGGTATTGGAGTTAGCCCAATAGTGAGCTTCTTCAAACCTGAAATTGATAAAGGTTGCAATGTACTTATGGCTTGTGCCAGAGAATCAGTAGTTTGATTCTTTCTTTGAGGGATCAATTAAATGTTGAATGCATGAAACCCCTCAATGAGATCCCATACTCTGTTCCTGTAGTTGGTCATTCTTTTGTTATGGCATGAGTGTTTTTTCCTTATTTAACTACGAACTCAGAATCTCCAAACACTTGCAAGATCCTGACTTCCTTTCTCAATGTTGTTAATAATCTATGGACCAAAGCCTCATACTCAGCTACAATATTAGTGCACTAGAAATGGAGTCTATGAGTAGAAAAATAGGTTTTACCTCTAGGGTTGATCAACTCAAATCTTGCTCTAGCACCCTGCTTTGATTTGGATCTATCAACTCTCAATATCCAACAACCATCAGCTCCTGATTTCTTCTAACTAACCTTGACCTTGCTACTACCTGAAGGATCTTCAGGAGGCCTTGGGCTCTTTCCTTTTAGATCATTTTGAATTCTTTGTAAATCCAACCTAACAGTTGGGGTTGGATTAATACATCTTTGCATCTACCCAATAGTTGCTTGGCATAGGCAACATTCTAGCTCAGAGTGAGGGAGGGGTGTTGTGAACTCTACACTAATTGGTGAGCATCAATTCTTCAAAATTCACATGTCTTCCCAATTGAATTTGATCCTCCACACACTTCTAGATAAACTCTTGGAAATTATCTAGCAAGCTGAGTTGTCTATCTTCCTGATCATCAAGTTCCTTTGTTTGTTCAAGCAACACTTCAGAACTACTAGCTCCTGATGTGGATTCATTAGAGGAGATTTGCAACATAAAAAATTCTTCTGTATCTAATATAGGGGTGGCCAGGACATAGTTCCCCATGCTAACCTCTGACACCAATATCTCATTTGAAGTATTCTCATATTCAGTAATCACATACTTCATTCTGGGTTCTCTTTCAATTTTGATTTGATTTGGCACTCCTTTCTAGGGGAGCAACATGTGAGAATGATCTATGGATGTATATCCATTTAGTGTCTTGGTGAAATCCCACCCCAAGATCAAATCGTAAGTGTCAGGAATATCTGCCACTTGAATATTAAGTACTTTTTGCACTCTAGGGTGCGAAGAAACTTGCATGAGAATCATGTTCAATTCTCCCACTATATTTACCTTTGTATTGTCCAATTGGGTGACCTTATTTTGAGAGGTTTCATGGGTAATACCTAGAGCCCAAAGATAGAAAAAGGCATAAAATTTGTAGATGCCCCTAAATCCAACAGACAATTATGCAGATTCTTCCCAAATATACAAAAAAAAATTAGAAAGGGAGGGGTTTCCATTTTTCCCTGGAACAAACTCAATTGAGTGTCAGCTTGTGCAACTTGGTTCTTATCTTTTTCTTTCCCTCTATATCTAGGTGGTTCTTGACTTATACCTTTAGGTTCCTATGAACTATGAGGCTTGCCAACTACCTCATTGAATACTACTTCTTGTGATGTTGCGCTTGAATTGAAAGACCCTAGAACTACATTTCTAATTTTAGGAACCCTTAACAACTCAAAACCAAAGAGACTCACCTTTACTCTCTTGAGTTCTTCAGTCACATATTCACCTAATTGTCCCACATTTATGTCAGTGTGGGTCTCCTTAGAATGACCAACATGCTTATCCTTTTCTACATTGACATTGCTTCCTTTTAACATACAAGTTGTCCTCCTTTTGCAAAGTATTGTGTTGGCACCTGAGGATAAGATGGATTATTGTTGGCATGTGGGTCTGGTGGAGTGGTGAAATTTTTTGCAAGAATAAATGTGGTAAATGGGCCTCCAACTTGTGGATTCCTATTAGGCCTATTCCTCAAATCATACTTTCTTGTAGGTTGTTGAAACATCTATACTTCTTCAATACCAACCCCTTCTTCATCTAAGGGACCGTTGCCATTCTGAGTTCCCTGATTAAATAACTAAGAGATTTCATCTTCATTGAGCCCTTGTTCAACCTCTTCATTATGGCTAGTTGACTCATCCTCTAGTTCATTCTCTTCATCCCTGGGATAAGGAGCATGATTCAACACCAAAACTGGGGAATCATATGGATTCGAGGGCACCAAATCTCGACTAGTTGAGTTGTTTTCAACTTCATACCGAAATATGGAAGCAATAGTTTGAAATTTTGGACAATCAAGCTTAGAGTGTTGACTTGTCTTGTGAATCCTACACCACCCTGACAAAGCTACTTCTGCTAGGTATACAACATTAAGAGGTTTCTTTTGATTGGAAGGTTGATCCAATGGAGTGGGGACTCCTTCATTATTAGGCCCAATATTCCATGTCCTATTTTTCCTAGGTGGTTGTCTCCTTTCAAATCCTTGTCCACCTTATTGACCTCTATCAAAGTTTCAACTAGAACCTTGTCCTTTATTGAAATTTTGATTTCTGTTAGAGTGTTTCCCTCATGCAACATCTTGATTCTCCCTATTGTAATTTGATTGCATGCTCCTTTGAGCAGCTTAGAGTTGGTTGTTCTGGCTCCTCAAGTAGGTTACCTCCATATTCAGCTTCTTCACTTTCTCAGTTAGCTCATCTAACCTTTCCTTATCAGGACTACTATAAGGCACTAAATTTACATTGTTTGGGGGGTATCTTGACACTCCTCGAGGACCCACAAACTAATTTAAAAATTTTGAGTTCTACAAATATGTAGGGAAACCAACTTGTGGCTATGGATAAAATGGTGGATTGAAACCCTATTGTGGATAACTAGGCATTAGGTGAGCTTGACTTATTGGATGAAATGGGTGTGGAACCAAAGGTAGCTATGTAATGGGATTCATAATGGGAGTGTGATTAGTCAATGCTTGGTTGAGATCTTGGACTTGTCCAGGGTGAGCAGCTGATCCCAAAGATGGCAAGGGTCCTGACAAGTGTTGTCTCATATCAGTAAAGTCCTTAACAACCTTTGTATATGAAGTGAGAATGGTATTTTGGGGATTAGTTATCCACTTAAGGAAGGTGGATGTAAGACTATTTAGTTTCTCAAAATAGACTTCTAAGGTAGTGGCATCATCCATAGCGTAAGGTGTCTACAATCTAGTGTATGCGCAATGGAACCCATTATTGAATGATCCTATGGGCTCATTGACTTCTCTCTTAACTCTGGTAAACTGCATATAGAGCTCATTGGCACTGATAGGAATTTTCAACCTCTGTAGAAAGGAAGCCTCAAGTTTTTCCCAATTATGGATGTATGCATCAGGCAAGTGGTTGTACTTGTAAAAATCCTCCTCTCCCACAGAGTAAGGCAAAACCATAGATGCAACATCTTCATGATTAATCCCTTTATCCCTTAGAAAAGTCTAAAAATTCTAATATGATCCTCTATTGTTCGATTAGGATCACTCATGTGAAACTTAGAGCAAAAATGCTCAGGTTTCTTGGGCATAACATTGTAGTTGTTGAAGAATAGAGGTGATGGGTTTTTTTCCAAGAAATCCATTGGTGGAGGTGGAGGTGGTAAAGGCTGGGTGATGAATGGTTGGGATTGTTGAATGAAACGAGCCTTAGAACTAGATGAAGATGAGGAGTATGAGGGTGAAGATGATGGGAATAATGGATTGGATGATGAATCCTCCCTTCTTCTGGTCCTTCTTGACCTAGTTGGAGGTGGCAGTTATTGAAACTCTTTTTCTTCTCCTAGGGTAGATCTGGTTCTCCTTCAGAATCTCTCAGGAGAAAGGGAATTTAGAAAATGCTCTAGCTTTCTTATTCAGGCCTTCCTTCTAGCGCCAATCCTATTGGTGGTGTTTTCTGCACAACAACAACTCAGACATAATATAAAATATCCTATCTCTCTTGAAAGGTTGATCTCTATGAGAAAGGAGATAACCCCAAGGTCTCTCAGGTGTTAGGTCATGAAAATGTAGTGGAACCACTCAGTAATAAATATGAAAATAATGGTAATCACAAAGGGATCTTACGAAACAAATGTTGGAGACTCTAAACTTATCAGATTTTATAACAGGGTGATACTTGAGTTCCTACTTTAACCACAATTCAAAGAAATAGCGAAAGGTAAGGGTTCCAGAAATCCAAAAATTAATATTACTCCTAAGATCAACAATACGAATGAAAAAATACTTGGAATAGACTAATCCCTTTAAAACTACTTTTTGTTTAACCTAGGTTATACCTGCAATCTCATAGAAATAGTGCAATCTTCTAAGGAATTATAGATTTTCAGATCATGGACATTCATTCAATAGAACTAGATAAATTCCCACAATTGAACTAAGCACATAAATAATAGGTACAGGTTGACCTTGCACAGTAGTCCCACAATCAATAAATTTCCCAAAGTATGAACCAAATATTGCTACAACACTCCAAGCATTAAATCACAAGCACCATTAAATTATTTACTCTAAGCCTAAAATGTATTTAGATATTTCCAAGAAATTTTAAAGATAGAATAAGAACCATGCAAGACAAATTAATGCCAAGAAGACACCACTAACAACACAATTTCTTCACTTGTATTAAATCACTAGTAATAGCACCAATTCTGATGTTTTGTGTTACAAAACTTGCTTGAAATATGACTATCTCTTGATTCTAACTTCCTGCTCTACTTGCTAATCTACTTACAAGATCTAGTCTTCTAACTTCAAACCAACTAACTTTTTCCTCTCTATCTAACTAACTCTATCTAACCCTTACAAATGAGCCAAAATTCCATACTTATAGAAATCCTACCCATGCTGGCTCGAGCTAGGGTTATAGAGAAAGTTGGCCACCAACCCAATCAGCCCAGACAACTTGCAATAAATCACCATCCTGCAATGAATGTATGAGGCGCCTCTTTATATCGGCCTAGGATCTCCACAAATCCTGATTCAGATTCATCAAAACTTGGAGGTCCCTTCGCCATTAATGTCCCACCAATGCAAAGCAGAAGAAGGGAAATAGGCACATTATGAGTGTGAATACGAGTCACCAACCAATAGATGAGATGGTCCTTTCTAATGACTCTAATCGAGTCAAATCAACTTGAACCCTCCACGTCGAGCCCAACTCAGACAAAAAGCCCTCGAGTGCGTTGACCCGGCCGCGTATGAGTGAGTTTCACCTACCCGTAGCCACAAAATGTACCTGGATGCAATCTCACAAATCTTGCAACTTCTTCTTTTGGCCTCAACAACACCAACCTGCTTGATCCAACCTACACTCGAATTGGCCACCATTAACATTCATTCTAGCATCAAAAAAATCCATGTTAATCAATTATAAACAACATGCTAATCACCAGAGAGATCCAAAACAACCATCAAAATCAATTAAAACTTCATTAAAGCATCCCTACCAAAGTTTTGGATTTTCACCCCTCCATGGAATTTGAGTCAGGAAGAAATTTCGGGAAATTTCGGGCCAGATGGATTTAGGCGAGGGAAGCACATAAATCACCAAAAGGCCAATCACTCACTAGTCAAAAATCCAGGAAAGTCTGCACATACCATCAAATTATCCAAATCCATTTTGCAATGCAAAACCATAAACAACTAGGCCATGAATCCTCTAAGTTCTTAACAAATAACAGATTTCGGAAAAATTCGATAGGGATGGAATCTCAAGATTTTTCCAAGGAAACAAATTCTTATGAAGTCAACACAGTTCACATGTCGTTGACCAACAGTCTTGACCTCCTGATGCCCCCAAAATGACCAAAACCGCGCTATTGCGAGCCGGGCATAAAGCCCTCACAGTATGGTGTTGAGCCACACAACCGTGGTGGGGGTCAGAGACACCCACGACATCGAGGTAAAACACATTACCATGCTAGATAGACCAACCCCTACGCAACTACATCGCTGACCATAGACTCCCATAGTAAGGCAGGATCACCGTGCTACCATGGTGTGAATGAAAGCCCACTGTGGTAAGGTGGTACCACCTCCCAACTGTGGCCCAGATGCAAAGCCCTCATGGTATTGTGGTAAACAACCCCCAAAGATGCAAATCAGGGAAATGAAGGAACGAAGGAAAATTCAAAAAAATCCGTGGAAGATGGATGTTCATGAAACACCAAAATCCCCAAAGATAGTGTAGAACCAGCCCTATTGGGTTTTCTAGGCAGCCAGGGAAATCCGCTTGAAGGGAAAATTCCTGAAAACAAGGAAAAATCCAAAATTGACCCAAAGAATTAGAATTTTCAAAGTGTTAGCATAATAGGAGAAATTTACAAGCAAGATAGGCATCAAGGAACATTGCAAAGTAGCACAAAACCAGGACCAAAGGACCAAAATACCCAAGAACCAAAAAACTAAATATTTTTCATAGACAAGCTTGAAAAAGGGCAAGGCCATGGAAAATAGCCAAAAGGCCAGGAAAAAGAGGGTTCCTACTTTCAGTGAGGCATGTGTGCAAAACTGTACAATAGGTATAGGGGTTGAGGGATTAGCGTTTAAGGATTGAGGGTTGAGAGATTAAGGGTTTAGGGTTGAGGGATTAGGGTAGATAGTTTACTTGGGTTTAAAGGTTGAGGGATTAGGGTTAAGGCTAGAGAGTATTGGGTTGAGTGTAGAGGGTAGAGGGTAGAGGGTTTAACGGTTTAGGGTTGAGGGTTTAGGGTTTAGGGTTGAGTGTTTAAGGGTTGAGGGTATAGTGTTGATGGATTAGGGTAGAGAGGTATGGATGGATGGAGGGAGAGATGGAGGAATATGTGAGATAGAGAGAAGGAGTGAAGAGGAGGGAGGGACAAAGATATATGAGAGTTGATAATCCAATGTATATGGTAGAGGGTTGAGAATTGAGGGTATATGGTTGAGCACCTATAGGGTTGAGGGTAGAGGGTAGAAGGTTTAGGGTTTAAGGGTTTAGGGTTTAGGGTTGAGGGTAGAGGGTTTAGGGTTTAGGGTTTAGGTTTGAGGGTACATGGTTGAAGGATTAGGGTTGAGGTTCTAATTTATAGGGTAGAGGTTATAGGGGTTGAGGGTTGAGGGTTGAGGGATTAAGGGTTGAGGTTTGAAGGATTAGGGTAGAGATTTTAATTGGGTTTAAGGGTTTAGAGTTGAGAATTAAGGGTATAGGGTTGAAAATTGATGGCATAGGGTTGATGGTTTAGGCTATTGGGTTGAGGGATTAGGGTTGAGGGTAGAAGGTAGAAGGTTTAAGGGTTGAGGTTAGAGGGTTTAGGGTATAGGTTTGAGGGTATATCATTGAAGGATTAGGATTTAGGGTCCAATTTATAGGGTATAGGGTTGAGGGTTGAAGGATTAGGGTAAACATTTTTCTTAGGACCTAAGGGTTTAGGGTTGAGAATTGAGGGTATAGGATTGAGAATTGAGGGTGTAGGGTTGAGGACCTATAGGTTTATGGTTTAGGGTATTGGATTGAGGGTATAGGGTTGAGGGTATAGGGTTGAAGGATTATGGTTGAGGCTAGAGGGTATAAGGTTTAAGGGTTGAGGGTAGATGGTTTAGGGTATAGGTTTGAGGGTATATGGTTGAAGGATTAGGGTTGAGGGTCCAATGCATAGGGTATAGGGTATAGGGGTTGAGGGTTTAGGTTTTAAGGGTTGAGGGTTGAGGGATTAAGGTTTTAGGGTTTAACTTGGTTTTTTTGAAAAAATGGGTCGAAGAAATGGGGTCTCTCGGTGATTTACATCACTGGGAGACCCTATTTCTTGGACCCAATTTTTTCAAATAGGCCAATACATTGCCAATTTCACCAAATTAGCAAGCTAGTGGGCACACTAGCTTGTCAATTCAATGAAATTGGAAACCTAACTTGCCCTATTTGAAAAATGGGTCCAATAAATGGGGTCTCCCAATGATTTACATCATATGGAGACCCCATTTCTTGGACCCATTTTTCAAACAAGCAACTACAATGCCAATTTCACTGAATTGGCAAGCGAGGGTAGAGGGGAGAGTGAAAAGGGGAGTAAGAGAGAGAGGGAGTGGGAGAGAGATAGAAGATAGAAGATTAGGAGAGAGAGAGAGAGATTTATCTAGTTAGGGTTGGAGGGAGAGACTTGAGAGAGGGGGAGGGGGTAGGAAGGATAGACCTAATAAAGAGGGATACAGGGTGAGAGAGTGAGAGAGAGAGAAGGTTTAAGGGTTAAGGGTGGAGGGGAGAGGGGGGAGATATAGGAGTGAGTAAGTGAGAGAGAGGCTTGAGAGAGGGAGAGGGGGTAGGAGAGAGAGAGAGAGAGAGAGAGAGAGAGAGAGAGAGAGAGAGAGTAGAGGGTTAAGGGTAGAGAGTAGAGGGGATAAAGATAGGAGTGAGTGAGTGAGAGAGAGAGCGTTAAGGTTAGAGGGTAGAGAGTAGAGGGGAGAGATATAGGAGTGAGTGAGAGTGAGAGACTTGAGAGAGGGAGAGGCGATAGGAGAGAGATAGAGTAGAGGGTAGAGGGGATAAATATATAAGGAGTGAGTAAGTGAGAGACTTGAAACAGAGGCATAGAGGTAGGGAGGAAGAGACTTGAGAGAGAGAGAGGAGGGTTTAAGGATTAAGGGTAGAGGGGAGAGAGATAGAAGGATTAAGTGTTAGAGAGAGACTTGATAGAGGGAGAGGGGTTAGGAGAGAGAGAGAGACATGAAGTGAGTGAGAGAGAGGGTAGAGGGTATGTTGGAACTGTAAAATTTTGATAACCTCATTAACCCTTCATGCTTATTAGTCTCCCAAGAAATTCATATTACAGACATAAAAATTCCTCACATAGCATTTTCACCAAGGTTCGGGTTAAATTTTGTCATATAGCCCCATAAAATTCATATGGCATTAAATCTTTAACATTTGAAAATATCGGCATAAGTTGATGCAGGTCTCACTGATAATAATATACCTCTCTTCAGTATATCGACAAGACATTAGAAGTGTCATACCGACGAGGATATATGCCAAGAGAATGTGCGTTCACATTATTCTGTCAGTAAGACGGAAGGTATCGACATGACGATGTGAGGTCATATCGAGCTAAATTTCTTTTTACCGATTGGAGTATAATAAGGTGTATCGGCCAAACTATAGTCATCGGGGTGAGATTTCAAAGGACTACCCGAAGTGTTCACTGGTCTTGCTAATAAAGCAAAGGGAAGACTCATTCGGTAAGACAATGATGTCGGGGAGAGTTTGGGGAGTCTTACTGACCCCTCGTGTTATACTAATAGAACTAAGGGTATAGAGATAAAAGTTGTCAAAGAGACAATGTGCCTGGTCTCATCAAAGAAAAAGTGTATCGATAAGATAAGTCTCAGTGGGGAGATCTAAGAGAGGTCACGACAAATATTATTATGTCGACAGGACAATTACTTGGTCTCGATGACTTAAAGTTGGAAAAGTGAATATCTCGATGAGAAAAAGAGCCTTCAGAGTGAAGTGAAGAATCGTTGGCCCGATTTGTTAAGTTTGGGCGATAGCTTGCTTCGATGAAGGTCATGGTGATATAAAAAACTAAAAAGGAAAACTATTAGGGAGACTTGTGATGTCGGGAGAACTACAAGATGTCTTAGCAGATGTGTGAGTGTTGAACAAACGGATTAGCCAGAGATTTGAAATGTCTTGCCGATATGATACCTGATGTGATAGGGAGAATTTCGAAAAACTTGCTTCATTCATGTCTCAGTGAAGATATTAATGGCGCCAGGAAGCATAAAATTATTTTCAAATCAAGGTGAGCTCAATTGAAATCATTTTTTCAGAATTGGCAGTGAAGGAGAGTAGAGGAACGAGAAAAACAATCAGAGCATTTGTCTAACTTGGATTTTTAGGTGAAATATAGTAAGTTCCTCATCCTCTAAAAATTGTAAATTTTGAAGAATGGAAGGTGCTAGTTTAGAAAAGATAAAAGGAAGAAAACATGGGGAGGGTAGTCAACCAAAAGGAAAAAATCAAAAAACTGAAATACGACCAGAGGGCACCGAGAGAAAATTAAACCAAGATCTCATAGACCAGTTACGTAGTTCAGGACCTAAAGCTAGGCGTTCTGCACAACTTAAGGTGAAAGTAGATAAATTGGATGACAAGTGTAAGTTCATAGGAGATGTTTGGACCCTAATTAGAGGATATGAATTGTTCAGTTTCCACTACCATAGAAGAAATTGCTTTGAGACAATATGTAACCCATGGAGGCTTAATTTGGGAAAACTAGTGTGCCCTAATTTTTTTGTTGATTTCGAATTGGTGAAATTATTGGCTGGTCATTATAATCCGAAAAATAAAGCTATATGTGATCTATCATGGAATCCATTGATACATGTGTCTGAGAATGCAATAAGTGAGGTTTTCAAATTAGAAGGAATATGCAGTGAAAAGATTATAAGTGAGGAGCTTGAGAGTGAATTCAGAAGAATGGACACCATTTATAAGGGCTGGAGATTACCCTTACACAGAATCAGACATGGTGGCAAACCAACTCTAATGGAAGACAATGAGGGATTGCCATTTCATGTGGATCTCTTTGAACCCTACATAATGTACACTTATTTTTTAGTTGGACAAGTATTGGGGATGGAGTTCCTAGAGCATATGATAGTTGTACCTATGGTGATTGTTGCTGATGTTCAATATCATAAATCTAGGTCATTTGATTATGCTTCACATGTTTTTAAAGAGATAGATGTTGGGTTGATGGCGGTAAATAATGGAGCCTCTATCCTACACCTCAGGAATTATTCATTGTTGATGCACTTGGTGCTATATTTTGGACAAGAATTAGGGTTGTGGCCCCAGGAACTAAGAATTTCACAATTTGATAAGGAAGGCAAGCCATTGCCTATTCAATTATGGATTGTTGTTTGGGACAACAGGTTTGCTAATTCTAGTTTTTTGCATTTTGAAGAATATTTTGTAAAGCCATTGTATAAACTTTATAATCATCCTTGTGACTATTCCTTATCTAATGAAATAAAGAGGTTCTCAGGCCTAAGGATTTTAATGGACCAATCAGCCACAACTGGGGGGGATCGGTATTGTTTAGAAAATGCCACCATGATTAGGGTTTATGGTTTTGAAAGTACTCCATTTATTTTTCCTAGGACAGTTCCAGATAGAATTGCATACCTAGAGATTGTTAGGAAAATGGATTTCTCCAGTGTCATGAACTTAAGCTCTTATGGGAAGCAAGATTTTATGCCAAGTACGTTGTGTTTTGGTGATTTTACTATGTTAGAAAAGGACGGATACAATTTAATTCTGGATAAGTTATTGCATTATAACATGAGAAAAGCACCATCAAGGAAAAAAATTGATCCAGAGGGATATATCCATTCTACCAGACAAAGGATAAACTTTGGAGGGTATCAGCATGTGCCCTATCAATCTGATGACATAATTATAAAATTGGAAGCAGAAGAGGTAGAAATGGTAATTGATAAACATGATCAAGAATTATTAGATGCTGAGATGTCTTCTAGTAAAGAAGTATTAGAGGCTAATAGGCCACAAGGTCCATCCAGAAATGTATCAAAGACAAGAACTTAGGATTACACCTATTCTGCCATAGAGATAATTATTGAGGACACTGTGGATGTGGATACAAGACATGAGGAATATAGCTCTTTTATAGCAGATGATGAATTTGTGAAGACCTGATAATTCAAAACATTTCTATACAAACAAAAGGGAAAAGAAATAAGAGGACTGGTTGACAATGTCACACCAGGAAATGAGGAGCAGTTGTTAAAAAACTTGAAGGATGAGGTGGATAAAGAGATGAAAAGCATGACTCCTGAGAAAGGGAGAGAAATGTTGGAAAAGGTTGGTGTCATGATTTTCCCAGGGCTAGATCTCAATTCTGCATTGGTTTTTGATAGTTTCCTGAAAGACAACAATGCTACACATAAGCTCAGCATAGAAAAGGTGACGAAGGTGTATACAGGGTCAAAATACAATCTTGATGAAGAGACATTGATGATCTGGGATTTATATCCCTCCCACAAGAAGTCAGTTGTGATTGATACTGAGAAGGCATTTGGACATGCCATGACTTTGAAGGCTGGAGAAGCTAATCCAGTTGCAACTGTAGAAATTGGGATCAATATAGAAAAATTAAATAAAGCCCAGATACAAGCATTGATCAGAGAGAGAGAGAGATGTACAAAAATAATAGTGAAAGAATACTGAGAGAAAATGAACGTCTAAAGGACATGGTAGGTGCTGCAACGGGGCCAACAAAGATGCTCACCAAAGGTGAAAGTTCAAAGGTGAAGGAACATTGGGAAGGATCAAGTGCATATGTTCATGGGAAAATAGACACACTTACTGCAATAATCAAAAGGCGACAGGTTGCTTTAACCACTTGGTTAAATAAACTTTGGGGAAAACATTCACAATACATTGATGCAATAAAAGAACATAGGAGAGTGGATAGAAGAATCCAAGAGAAACTTGAGGAATTAAAACAAAAGGATACTCCTAATAATGCAAGGATTGAAAATTATCATCGTATCATGGATAAGCACAAAGGATTCTTTGAGGAGTTACAAGAGGATGCACAGGAATTGATAGAAGCCACTGAGGGAAGATTGACTAGGTTCTATATTGATGAAGGAGAACTAAAAGAAATGGCTACATTTAACAACGAATGTGAATTAATACTCCAATAGATGTTAAAGACAACCATTACAAAGGATGCAACGTTGGATGAAGCATGTGAACAGAACGAATGAATGGTGATGATGGAGATCGTGATCCATGATACGTTAGGAGATGTAGATACAAACGAGAGTCGAGATTACACAGAGCACATGTCTGAAGTTCACTTGTGGCTCAAAAGAGCTTAGTTATTGCTAATCTTGTTAGTGTTTTATGTTGAATTTTTTTTTGAAAGGACACGTCCTTCCACCCGCTAATGTATAAGTATCTATTGTTTACAAAGAAGAAAGGGGACGAATTTAGATAGAAGATAGTTAGTAGGAGATACAATATTTTTGAGAATGTTTGAAGGAACCATGTTGCATGTATAAGATTTGAAGAAGATAATAAAAGACTCGTGATTTGGTAGCTCTATTCTGGTATCAGTTGTTTGTTAAATTCTCTGCATTTATTTGATTATCTCCAATTTAATGTTTCTAGGTTATTTAAGTTGAATTATCAAGAATACATTCAATTTATCAGTGCACAATTGTTGTAACTATGTGATTTGTTTAATTGAGTTCTTTAAAGAAGAATTAAATTCCTTTCAGTCAATTACAGTAATCTAGGAATGTTATTTGGATTAGTAAGAAGAATAAGATAACTAGGATTAATATTCTGCCTCAAGTAGGGTTTATTAATCACACTCTTGCATGTTTATACCAGTTATAAACTCATATATGCCAAAGAATTAGAGATTTTGCTTGATAAAAGCCACTCATCAGAGACTTTCATTTGACTTTGTTTACCCAACAAGGCACTGGTCTCCTTTACTCTCATTACTTAGTTTTATCTATTTCACTTGACATTTGTTAACTGAACATACCAAATTTAGATCCTATTAGATATTGCATATATAATTTATACCAAAATTAGACCATATCTCTCCACCATCAAATTGCCATCGTGGACAGTTTAGTTTAGGAAGCATAATTCATGATCTATGTCATTCATATAGGTGCACCCACCTAGGTTTAGCAAAGCCTTAAGAGTAGAAGGTTCAATTATATTGGTTGGCCAATAATGTTGTGAGAGCTTGGCAACCTCTCGTGGTTCATTCGAATCAGCATTTTTGAGACCCAATAGGGTAGAGGGGATAGAGATTGGAGTGAGTGAGTGAGTGAGAGACTTGACAGAGAGGGAGAGAGAGAGGGAGAGAGAGAGGGAGCGAGATATAGGGTAGAGGTTAGAGGGTTTAAGGGTTTAAGGGTCAAGGGTAGGGGATAGAGAGAGAGAGAGAGTTTAAGGGTTTAAGGGTTAAGGTTAGAGGGTTAAGTGTAGAGGGGAGAGAGATAGAAGGAGCGAGTGAGTGAGAGACATATACTTGAGAGAGAGAGGGGGTAGGAGAGATAGACTTGAAGTGAGAGAGAGAGAGGGTAGAGGGTAGAGGGGATAGATATAGAAGGAGTGAGTGAGTGAGAGAGAGGGAGGAGGTAGATAGAGGCAGAGGGGTTTTAGGGTAGAGGAGAGAGAGAGAGAGAGAGAGAGAGAGAGAGAGAGAGAGAGAGAGAGAGCATGAGAGAGAGGTCTATAGCATAAGGGATAAAAAATGAGTGAGATAAAGAGAGAAAGACAATACAACAAGATGATTACTGAAATTTTACTTCTTGATTACAAAAATTTGACATGCCGATTATTGAAATTTGACTAAGTCTAAATTTTTTGAGATCTTCCAAAAACTAGAATTCGCATTATAACTCCTAGAGATCCGAAACCACTCTCAAACATCCTAAAACTATATACATGAAATATAACTTAAAGTATAAGAAAGTAAACATCCATATGCAAATGTCAACTTATACTTAAATATTTATTTCATGTATATAGTTTCCTTGAAAGATAACAAGAAGAAAGAAAAAAAAAGAGAATTTTTTTTTAATGTAGACCAAATGTGAGTGCATTATAACACGCTCGCGTTATGGTAATTCTTTTTAAATTCAAAAAAAGTGCATTTTTTGAATTAAAAAATACATGTTTTTTGAATTCAACCCATAATGCAAGCGCATTATAACGTGCTCATATTTTGGCCTTGTAATGACCAAGCCTAGGCTCGGTCATTACCAACCCATAACGTGAGCACGTTTTAGTAAAACATGTTCACTTTTTCACTATTTCGGGATGAAAAAGTGAATTGGACACTTTTTGGCCCTCCCATCTTTCTGCACCCACCTTGAGTCTCTTCGATGGCCTAAAATGGTTAATGACAGTTACCTATAGAAATTGAAACAATAAATGAGAACTGTAATGATTGGTTCTCTGGAACTGAAGTGACGATGGGTGAATAGTATACATTGTGATTCTCTGTAACAAGTAGGGGTTCATCAACATCACAATTCAGTCTCAGGATATTGTAGCAAATCAAGTGCATATGGTAATTCAAGAAGAGCAAGCTGAAAATTTGGTCTACTATCCTCGTAGAGAGGTTTAAATTATGGGATATGAAACATGGGCTTGTAAGTTGGGGTGGTAGGTTGTAATGTGAAAAATATGGGGTTTAAATATTAGTATTTTATATAGGGCTGCATATATATGTATGGATGTAATCATAGTTGTGTTCTAGGTAGTTGGTGTATACTTATATGGGTGTTGCATTCATTTTGAATCAATTTGGACTCTCCAACCACTTTTGACATTTTTTTATTTACATATCTTAATATTAATATAATATACAAACTTTTCGCCTTTCGCCCAAAAATAAATAACTTAGTATTATTCAATGTATTAAATTAGTAATAAAGTTTATTATACTAGAAATAACAAATATCAACTTAGAACCATTATTAGAACTATATTTATTGCTTTCATTTAGAAAATAGATATACTTGTTTCTATCTTATAATGTTAATTTATTCACAAAGTTTACAACTATTCTATCTAATTTAATTCACATAATATTTTTAATCCAACAAAAAATAAAAAATAAAACAATAATAGTGAATATGTTAAACAATAACAAAAGAAAAATGGTATATTGTTCATTTAAATGGTCATATACAATCCTTAAATTGAAAATTCAATCAATATAAGTGTTTTATCCTTTTCAAGATTTAATTGGAGTAAATAATATATAATGTTGTCTATGATAATATATGAAAAACTTGTGTCATATGACTTTGGCCTCATTTCTTGTCCAGACAAATAGACTATATCTCTTCATCTTCAACATTTGTATTTCTTTGATGAATGAGACATACCATAAAATATAAACTCTGTGTTTTAATTTTCCATCCATTTGCATTGTATTAATATCACTCTTGCTCTCACTAACTATGTCATGTAATATTTTCATAAGTTATTAACATACAATTTAATTTATTTGATTATTTTGGTTGAATCATCCTTGTTATTGATTACTTAAATAATTTTTTTTTTTATGTAATCAATTAAATTTATCACCCCATCATCAATGGTTAAATAAATATTATTTATTAAATTATTTGATCTTTTATTATGAATTAAGTAAAATAAATCAAATTTAATTAATTTATTGATTAATTTCTCTTGCCATCAATAGTTAATAAATTTTATTTATTTAATTATACAAGCTAATTCTTATTGTTAGTTAATTAAATAAATCTCATTTATTTAATTAACCTAGCCTAACCCTTCTTCTAATTAATTAATTAATTAAACCTTGTTTATTCATTTAATTAAGTTAATCTATTCCTCTAATCTCTCCAAAATTTTAATTAAATAAATCATTTTCTCATATTTTAATCCCCACCATCCATTATCCCAAGAACATCTACACTTCCATTCTCACACATGTGTGAGATCTCACACTTGTCATTTTCACACAAATCATCACATTCATACGTGTGTGATCTTCAACTTATCATTATCACACAAATACTCCATATTCTTACATATGTGAGAGATCCTTCACTTGTCATTTTCATACACATTCTATCATTCTCTCACATGTGTAAGTCTTCTACTTGTCACCTTCACCTTCTTATCTTCTTTCACATGTGAAAATCCTCACCATCCATCCCAAATCCTTAATGAGTCTCCTCCCTCTATTGTAATACCCCTTTGTTTTGTCCTTTTGATCGAACAGTGTTCTACTCATTTATGTTCTATTTTTTGTTAGTACCTTGACTATGGTACTCGGCTTCTATTTGATCACTATCTATAAAGCGACGTTAATGTTATCTTTTGATGTGATGGTATTTTAATGTGATGTTATCTTTATGTCATATTTTGAATTAACATAAATGGATATTCGAATTAATGATGTTTATGCTTTGGATTATATTAGTATGTTAGATTTGTCAGTTAGTTACACTATATTGGTGAAGGGGACGACATCACATCACTCGCTTGTGAGCGCCCTACGATTTCGAGATTTCCTCTTCACGGTGTGCCTTATTTATGATATATTTTGCATGTGGATATACTCTGAATTCGCAGGTTGACAGGTACAGGACATCGACTCCACCTGGTTTCACAGGTTTGAGCGTGTCCAATGCCCAACTGTATTCGATTGGGAGATAGCAGCTAGGTTTTTTGTGCCAAGTCATTACCCTAGTCATAGTGTGTCATTGGTCCTAGTGTGGTCCAGTTGTTTTACATTGTTCAATTTGCCTTGTTTCAGTTTAATTCCAAGTTAGAAAATGGTAATTAATTGCTTTATGTGTTTAAAGTTATTGATTAAATTAATTGGGTTATAATGTTATAGATGTTGTTTAATTTATTAATTAATTTAATTTGATTAATAAAATGATTTAATCTTGGATTAAGATTTATTTTATTAATTAATTAAATTAGATTGTGATAAATTATTGGTGTCGAAATGAATTAGTTTATTCATTTTGGAATTTGGTGGATATTTGGTTTGGAAATTGAAAATGAAAGAAAATGTATTAAAATTTCAATTTAGCAATTTTTTGAATTCAAAAATTGGAAAGGAAGACTTTTGTTATTCTGTTTTCAAAAATTTATGAGGGTGGTTGTAGGATTTTTTGAGAAAATTTTCATTATCTTTGAATTTCTTCACAAGTTTGGATTATGGAGTTTTTGGAGAAAAATTAAAAAAAGAGGAAGAAATTGTTAAATCTGTGGGTTTTTTGGAAAAAGCTGAAAGAATCTGTGGAGTTGGAAAGGGAAACAAGGGCACCATCAGGATCTCCTATCATCTTCAAAAAAAACCAGGTTCATGTTGTTTCTTTTTAAAATTAGTTGTTTTGAGGTTAAAATTGCATATACTTGTGGTTGAAAATCAGGTTGAAGATCATTTAAAAACCTCTAGCTGGATTGTTGTTTCAATTTTGAAAGAAAACCTTTATTTAAAATAGATTGCTTCAAAAATGGAAATGAAATCTTGTATGCAATTTATTACTTCAATTTTGTTTGTTCTTTAGTTGAAATTTCATTTGGATGAATGGATATATGTATATATCTATATACATACACTTATGTGTGAACATTTTATATATTTCACTTGGTAAAGTTATGCTGGCAAAATTTCTTCAAATTCAATTTTTTTTTTTTGTTTTAAGGCTTCTCATCATTATTTTTTTTTATTTTCAAAAAAAAGGGACAGTCAAAAATTATATTAAAAAAAAATTCATTGGGGGAGGTGTTGGGGGCTCACCCCCCATGGGAGGCAGGTGGAGGGAGCCGCGCCCAGCGCACTCTCCCCCACACTTCCAAACTGCCGCAGTTGCCAAGGGTCGGGGGACGGCTGTGTTAACACAGCCGCCGCCCGCCTAGGGAGACGATTGTGTTAACATAGTCGCCCCTCATGGCAGGGGTCGGCTATGTTACACACAGTCACCGCCCCACCCAAAACCGTGTCTGCCTATGAATATCGTCACCGCCTGTAAGAGTCATGACCAAAGCCCTAAACGCCATCCTTAGCATGCGACCCGAGGTCCATGTAGCTCAACCCTAAGGGTTGGCACGCGGTTCGAGGTCGACTAGCTTTGGCTAAAAATATATATATTAAAATATATTTAATATTTTTATAGCAATAAAATATTAATATATGTATTTGTAAATAAGAGTTATAATATAATATTTAAAATATTATATTTATATAGTTTCAAAAATATTAATATGTATATATTAAATAATTAAATATACATATATATTGTATAAATAAATATATATATATATATATATATTTTAAAAAGGTATATATTATGTATATATATTTATATTATTTCAATATGCATATATATTATTTTAATATATATATATATATTCTTACTTGTGATGTAAATTTAATTTGCATAGGAAGTTGAAGGTTTTTAAAAAGGACATGAGTTAAGTCAATTTAAGAAAATTGAAAGCATGATAACTTTAGTAAATCATTATTTTATTTAAAAGAGGAGTAATATTGATTTAAATGTTGGCAAGAATTAAGTATAATCGTGATATTTTTATATTAAACTATAATAGACAAAATATTATATTGACTTTAAAAGTTTAAATTTGATATCAGTATTGGTGTTTTAAGGGATATGTTTAAATAGATGAGTTAATTATTTTTGAAATAATTATGTCGAACAAGGGAAGCATCTATTTATTTTTTTAATGATATTTTCTGAACCGTAGAAGAAAACATTTATTTAACATTATTTTAAACACAATTGGAAAAGAAAATGTTAGTTTAAATTTCATCCCTTGTGAGTAAGAGACGTTTTTGAATCAGTTTGTTGTGCAATAAAGTATTGAATGTTACTAAGGAAAATGGATTTAATATATCCAAAAATTAGTTCATTTTCAAGCGCAATTGCTTTATATGATTATTTCCCTAGTGTTCATGTTTGGGGAATGGGTTAAGTGACTTTAATATGTAAGCCTTCCAGTTGACGTTTAAATCTGTGGGTTGTCATGTCATGTAGTCAACCTGTTTGTATCCCTTGGGTAGTGCATGGTAAGTTACTAGTTAATTACCCAATTTCCACGAACGGGGATGTTTTGTGTCTCTTGTGAAAGGAGTGGATTATGGGATCTGTGTCTCCTTGTAAGGAGTGACCTTGTTATGTGGTTTGTTGCCTCCAGTGTTGGGGTGAGTTTCATTTTATGTC
Organism: Sequoiadendron giganteum; assembly: GCA_007115665.2. Classification (NCBI taxonomy): domain Eukaryota; kingdom Viridiplantae; phylum Streptophyta; class Pinopsida; order Cupressales; family Cupressaceae; genus Sequoiadendron; species Sequoiadendron giganteum. The sequence continues at coordinate 181,251,041 of CM021102.1, read as the reverse complement.
ACCTCCTGTGAAAGGAGTGGTCGTGATATCTTGGTTGTTGCTCTTTGTTACCCTTGGTGATTGGATGGTATGTGTGTTGTCAAGTAGAAGAGTGGCTTCCGTTTGGGGCCAGAGCCTGGAAGAGGTAAGATTGGGTAACCTTCGGAAGTAGTTAATCAAGTGATAATTAAATCAATGTACTTAGAGGGTAGGTGGTATTGCATACTAATCAAGATAAGATCTAGCCTCACTCATATTCGCAAGTGCTTGTTTAGATTTGGGGTGAGTGAGAAGGCCTGGAATGGCAAGGTTATCTATCTGGTCTTTATGATAGGTATTTGATCCCACATTAGTAAGTATGAGGGTCGAGGATCAGTAGAGGCCACTAGGATAACCCATTATGGGGGCTAGAGCCTAGGAAGATCCGCAGTGGGTAACTCATGATGAGCTATGTGATGACACTCTGTCTAGGACAATAGTTGGTACTTGTTTATTGTGGGTATGGTTTCCATAACATACCTGATGTGACCATGGTTGGTGTTTGATTCTTTGTGTATGGTTTTTGTAACATACTTGATCTGCTTTATATCTGGAAGCATTGTAACCATGTTGAGTTGTACTTGTGTTATATGTGTAAGGTACAAGTGATTGGATGTTTCAATTTGGTACAATTATGATTTAGTCTGTCTCTAGAGGTGTTGGTCTTGGCTAGGATTCCTTGTTACTATCTCCTAGCATGGGGGGTGGGCCTTTGGGTTCCACTTGGTTGGGTGGTGTGCACCTAAATCCATTGGGCCTTCTTCATGTTCATGTGGAAAAGACTTCCAGTTGGAGATCTCGTTGGATTCCATTCTAGTTCATGCTTTATTTCATTTCAGTTGATCTTGTAACATTTTACCCCTCATTTGATATTGAGGTGGAAGTTGTATTTATAAAATTATTTATTGGACTTGCCTCATTCAGGGAATGAGAGTTGTAATCTTATTGTTTAATTGTGATTAATGAAATGGAATGTTATTTCTATGCTTTGATGTATCTTATCTTAATTGGAATGTATGTGTTTAATTATTATCTAAAAAATTGGCATGGTTTAAATTCATGTTTTTTGTTGAGGTTCTATTAACCTTTGTCTCATAACCTTAGAGGTTGTTGGCAATGGGTAGTGAAATTGCTTGTTAGTTGTACTTAAACAAAAAATAAATTAGCCTATTTAAGTATTTGTTTGCAACTTCCTCTAGGGTTGTGTGGCAGGGCCTTACATCTATTCTCACACATGCAAGAGAACTTTCAATTGTCACCCTCAAGTCACCATCTTCCTCCACTTGTCACATTGAGGGATTGTACAATCAACAGGATTACCTCTACCCTTGATCTCCCAAACAAATTCTCACCCTTTAGCCTCATGGTTGGAGATCTATTTAACAAGAATCCTCCAAATGAAAATAATAAGAAAATCATGAATTTTGTCTACATGTTGTCCATTAGGGAAATTTTTTACCAAAAATAAGGGGTGATCCCACAATACTAGTCTACAATTTTTGGCCAAACTAGACACTGAAATATTTTTTTCTAACTAAATCTTCACTTCCGGGTACCTAAAGTGGCTAAACCATGAGGAATTTGAAGATGATGCAAACTAGTGATTTTTGAAATTTTTTCTATAGATTATAAATATATTTTTTTCAAAAATTTTGGAATCAGATTGCACTTCTTTTTCCATCTCCTTCGAAAACTAGTTTTTTTTAGTAAACAATTTTTTTAAGGAGTGACACTCACCATATACAACACAATTTTTTTTCCATGAAGGATAAAATTCTATTTTTTTCGAATTTAGATTTGTAACTATGATATCTAGTGTTTTATTGAATATTTTTTCCTTAATCAAGTTTGAAAGTCAAACCAATTACAATTCAGTCATAGGCGGACCGTATACGACGTAACCTTTTTTGTATGTATCGATATTCATTTTCTTTTTGTTGGATCAAGGACTTCAATATCTGGGCACTCATATTTTTCAATTTTTTTGATAATATGCTATTTTTCCACATGTGCGGAATAGAGAGCTTGATTTTCAATGAAAAACCTATGTTTAATAAAACTAAAAAAAAAAACATAATAAAACCAAACCATATTAAAATTATATTCTTTGGATAGCATGTTCCAAGGACTACCATCATCTAGCTAGGTCTGTGAAGCCTCCTCCATTTTTATCCTCAATCCAAGCTTCGAAGTGCAAAATTCTGGACTTTTTTGGTGCTTGAGGGGGAGAAGGTGGGAAATGGGGGGTTCGAGCGAACCCCCTTTCCTTTAGATTTTTCTTTTCTATTTTTGAATGGGAAATGAGGGGCCCACATTTAATGGGTTCGCTTGAACCAAATAGTTCGTTTGAACCCCAAAATTTTATTTTTTTTGCATGGGGTTGTTTTTTGCAACTTTTCCTTCCTCACTCGAATTGTAAACCACTTTTGTGGATTTACCCTAAGTCTACACATCAATCAATAATTGCATCCACACATCTTGGAGCAATCTCATAGAACAATGGAAGGCATAATCATCTTATAAGTTCTAATTTTTATTATTTTTCTTTTCATTGTGGTTGAATTGGAGGTGTATGTTGTTATTTTGATATGGTGAATATTTTGTATGCTTTTAATCCATTTGATATTAAATTTCATCATCACGTTTTTGGCATGCTCAGTGGGATACCTATCGCATCACTAATTTTCATCTTGGAGTGGCTATAATTTTCTTTTTTGTACGATTTTCATGTTTCTAGGTGTGATCATGACTTCAATATATGTGCTCTATGTCTGAGAATTTTTATTGCAACTTCAAAGTATTTTTCAAAACTTTTGGTGTCTCCACTTAATTATGCATGTTTTTGTAGCTAAAGTATCTACACTCTAGTTCAAAGTGTCTATGCTTCAATTTTGGTATTTATGCCACATCTTTTAGATTTTGTGTGTTCTCACTTTGTGGGTCACTAACTCAAATTTTGTGCATGAATTTCCTCTTTTAAAGGTTATTGACAATTTTTACTATGATAATACTTTTTCTTGTATTGATTCTTCACTATTTAGTGCTTTTTTTGATCCCATTTTTATAACTAAGGTTTCTAAAATTATATCCTCTATCCTTAGTTTTGTTTGACCTTGTACGGTATTCTTCATTGATAATTATCTTGTAGTACCATCATAAAACTCTATTTGCAAGGTTTCTATCTATTCTTTAAGCTTAACTTGGTCTTTTGCATCTTTCAACACTTATTCCATGTGCTTAGGTATCTACATGTACATATTGATATTTTCATGACCTATTTTGGTGTTTGTGCCTCTATAAAAGTTTGTCTCATTTTACATCATCTAAAAAAAATTATTTTAATTTTTCTCTTTCATAGGATTCATTAACAATAAACAATAAACCTAACTCTATTTTATAAGTTTAGTTATCTTTTTCTCTTTTTCTTTTAATTTTTTATGTTGTAAATGTTTCATCATTTGAATTTATATTTAAGCATTTGTGATTTTAGTTTAAAATATACATTGGATAATAGAATGAAGTTTCCACAGTCCATGATAATTTAGAGACTTGATTTTTGGATTGAAACTATGTATAATTTTTTGAATCAACATTTCAGATCATACTCCATGATCCATCATTAGGATACAAAGAAAAGAGAGAGAATGGATGGATCCCTTTCTCGCATTGCCTTTCAAAAATCCACCCACATTGACCTTTATCTTCAGTCGACCTCCCACCATCACCCTAGCCAAAAATTCAGAGTTCTAAAATCTTTGGCTTATAGGTCCCTTGTGATTTGTGATAGTGAGAACATTGACCAAGAGTTATCCCACCTATCCCATTTTTTCTCGCTAAATGGTTACAAAAGGAAACACATCAATAGGGAAATAAATCAAGCCAAAACCAAGTTTACCCTCCAACCCCAAGCTCCTCTACCCCCTCCCACTCCTTTAGTTACCCTTCCCTAGGTAGAGGGTGTCTCCAACAAAATTGATAAGATCCTCCTCAAAAGGGTCTCCATTGCACTTTCAAGCCCTTTACCACTCTAAGAAATCATGCATCCCCTCACCCAAAGACCCTCTAGACTCTTTCTTCAACCCTGGTGTCTACAAAGTGTTGTGTTCTTACGACATCCCTTACATTGGGGAAATAGATCGCTCTATCAACACTAGAATCAAAGAGCAATGTGCTAACATTAGACATGAGAGAGTTCTCAAATCGGTCCTAGCTAAGCACTCTTCTAAGACTAAACATCACATTTCTTTAGAAAACACAAAAATCCTATTCAAATAATATAACCTTTTCAAGAGAAAGCTTAAAGAATCCATTGAAATCAATAACCACACATCCAACCTCAATTGAGATGGGGGTTGGAATCTTAATTTCTCATGGAAACCCCTTTTAAATGCCCTCAAAGAACCCTCTCCAAATGTTGTCTGATTCCCTCCCCCATGTTTTATTTTGTTCCCTCTTTCTTTTTTCCCACCCCCTCTCTCCCTGCTTTCTCTTTCTCCTCCCCTTTTCATTGTTTTTCTGGTTTCCTCAAGTCCTAGAGTGGTTTACTTTTCCTTTTTCTATTTCTTTTGTTTCCTTTCTCCCTCTTGGTGGTTTGTATTGTCTTCTCATTTATTTGTGTTCTTCTTTACAGTTTATTGTACTCAATATAATGGACTTTTATTTATTGTATTCATCAATCCATTTATCATTTATACTATATTGATTATTTATATTATTCGTCTATTCTTTTGTCATTTTTATTATTAATCCTTCTTTTATTCATTTTAATAATTTTTCTCTTTTATTATATCTTTTTTTCTTTTCTTTCTCTTTTTAATTCTCTTGTAATTCCTTTTATTATTTATGTTTATTTTATAGTCCTTTGTAGTATTGTATATGATCTTATTTCTCTTTTGTTTTAAATTGTCTTCCTTATTGATTTTGAGGCCTTTTTCCTTAGTTTTTTTTTTTTTTTAGTTTTTGCTATTTCTTTAATTTCTTTGTATTCGTCTTATTTCATTTTCTTAGTATTATTCAGTCCTTTCTTTATTTTAATCTTGTTTTCTATTACTCTCAACCTTTCTTTAGACTTTATTTTTGCATTATTGTCATGTCTTATTATTTTTATTTATAATTTAATCTCCTTTTTAATTTTTCCTTTATTTTCATCTATTATCTTAATCATCTTTGAATTTATTTGTTTAATTTTAATATTAATAATTGATTGTATTGAACTAATAGTTGACTATATTAATATAATAAACTATTATCAATATAATCATCTATTAATATTATTTTAATATATTTCATTAGGTTTTCTTGATCAACTAGATAGTATTAAACTTATTTTTCATCCTTAATCTTTTATATTTGTATTATTTTCCTTGTCTAATTATAATACTAAAACAAAGTTCAATATTTTTTTTTGATTAATTTATATTCTCTCTTTATTTTAATGTGCTTTCTTGCATTATTTAGATTTAATTTTTTAATTTGTTTCATCCCTTATTTTCACTATTTACTCTCTTTTTTTTTGGTTTTTGTGTCTCCCATTCAACCCTTCACTTATTTATCTCTCCAAGTCAACTACTATATTTTTACATTCCATTCTCTCTTTGTCAAGTTTGTTTGTCCAAGACTAACAAATTTGCTTCAAATTTTATTTTTTAAGAAAATCAATCTTGTATGCTACTCACATGTTTTTTATTATTATTTCTTCTATTATATGACATTTTTTCATGATGCAAACAACTTATTACCTCTTCATGTGCCTTAATGTGACCTTGAAGAAAAAAGTGGTTTATTTCACTTATATAGCCCAAAAGGTTGGGTGTGTAGACTTTCCCTCATGCAATTTTGTGATCTTGGGAATCAAAAACACCCATCTCTCCCCTTATTTTAATATTTCTATTGGGTTGGATCAAGGACTTAGATTTCATCACCAAGTGTTTTTTGAGCCCCATGTTCGAGTAGGGTATATGAATTTGAGGCATAACCTCAGGGTATAAATTATGATATTATTGTAGTTCCATCCAAAGAGAATTGAGTGAGGTGGAAAGTGATTTAACCCTAAAAATGTTAGTGTAAATAACCTCCAGACATTATATAAATAGTTAGGTTTTAGCCTATCTAGGAGAGTCTTATTCACTCTTTTTAATTCAACACTTAGATATTTTTTTTCTTTTTGTCTCACCTCATTTGGTTGAGACACATGTACTCACCTTTTGAAACAACTAAATCATATACATATCACACCTTTATCACACTTGTCCTATGTGCATGCCACATTAGGGATACATGTTCTATATGCAGGCAAGGTGGATAGAGTCCACAACTAGATTCTCATCTCACCCACATATAATTATAAGCTTTTTATAATAGAGCACATATTCGGTAAAAGTACAAACCCATGTCACACTTTATAAAGGAATCAATGAACACAAACAAAAATTCTCAAATTTGACCACATAAAAGTGATCTTTATGTTTTGAAGTTCAAAATGATGTAAACTTATGAAATGCATAACTCTTGATGAAGTTTATTTCTGTCATTTTTCAATTTTTCATTTTTTTATAAATTTAAGAGCAGATTTTGAAATGCTAAAAATCTAAGGAAAAAGTGACGTTGAGTTGATGTTGAGAAAAGTAGAAAACAACTTCATTTCCCCTTATTTTTTTCCAAATAGATAACTTCAATATCTGTGCATGGATTTTTTTTTGAAATTTTGATGTAAATTTTCCTCATAATAACATTTTAAAGTCAAAGTTACTAGAATTTGTTAGTTTTCATTTGACGTCAACTGCTATCTACTTTTTTATCATTTTCAAACAAAAAATTATACCCTTTTAGAGAGGATTCTCTCTCTAGTGCACCATATATTTTTCAAACTTTTAAAATATATTTTACTATTTTAAAAGAAAAATATAATCAACCTCTTCTTTCATTTTAATAACCTACTTGCATTATTTTAAAAGTACATATTAAAATTAATCAAAATATCAAAAAATATATATATTTGGATTCTTCGCTCTGAGATCTATAAAAATGCATTTTTTAAGATAAAAGGCAAAGGAATCTACATATATTATATTGTATAAGAGAAGATTACATGTATGTCTAAAGTATTTAGGCAAAGATTACCTGAGAGAATTACATCTTATCTACAAACTAGAGAATATATCTTTGATCAGATGTAGATAAATCAAGATATCAAAACTTTGAAAGGCTCAAAACATTCAACTTTCCATAAACTATTGCTTAGTATACGAAAAAACCATCCTTCATATGAATGTCCATGAGCATCCTTCACATGAGCATCCACAAGCATCTTTGAAACACCATTACTTCTTTACAAAAAATCTGAAGCCATCCTTTGTGCAAAAAAATTGATTTGCTATTCTTCCATATGATCACCATGCATCTTGAGCTTTTGGGACCTCCTACAATCATATATCTTGAGCAAAGAAATCGAAACCAATTAATGACTCCTTCTTTGTGTGCACAGTTTGGGATATGTGTGCTTGCACAATGAGACCATGATGTCCACTAGTTGAAGACTCAACAACATTTCACCCTGGAATTACCTCCATATTTTCATCACCTAGGACATGTAGTGACATGTCTTCCTTTATACCCGCAAAGAGGGAATTTTGAGGAGGGTGAGGGATATGCTCTCGAAGGAAAGAAACTGCATAATATTTTTCCTTAATATCAAAATCCATAGACACACAAAACTGCCTACAATTCTTCCTTAAGGCCTTCAAGAGTATATTATCATTTTTTTATTGTAGGGCTAATCTAATGGCTTCAAAAATTTCTTCAAAACCTAGATGATGTTTGACATATTCCCTAGGAAACAACCTTCCTAGAAACCCATCACCCGAGAAGACATTATACCCTTGGACAAATTTGACAAGAGCATTGTTATCAAGCAATTGGGGCTTAACAAATTTACCCACAATTAATTCCAATTCTCCTAAGGATTGGAGAAGGTCCAAAATATTTGACAAGAACATAGACAATACCTGGGAAGGAAAAATTAAACGCCTAGCTCTAGGACTGGTGACCTCAACACCTAGCACCAAATGCACTAAATCTTCCACTTTAGGACATTCCACCTTAGACTGAGGTTTTCATGAGTGAGATGATCCTTGAAGGGACACTCCCATGGATGTATTGAAAAATTTACCTTGAGATTCCATGGCCAAGACATCATATTGTCACTTTGCAAAACACTACTCACACAACTCTTATTTCTCCAACAATCTTCAATAAAACTAGCAATGCCTTTGGTAAATGCTATGATAGGAGCCACTTTTAAAGCCAATAGAAGCTTTCTATAAAAAAAATCCCTTCTAAAAATTCATGATTAACATTGCAAGAGAATTTGTGCCCAATGAGTCGATAAACACCTCTGAAGAATGTGAGCTCGTGCGAACCCACCTCCTTTGCAAAAATAATAAATATTCAATGAATAGGAAATATTTAGAGGTACCTACAAAAATTAAAAAATATTAGTAAAATCAAGGATTGAGGAAAAATTGTCCATCTTTAGTGACCCATGGCATAAGCAAATCCCAACCTTCATCCATAGAATCTAGCTTAGCCTGGAAGTGTCAATGATGCAAGCTCCATTACAAATTTCAGAATTTTATACTCATTGTGAATTAATCTTCATGAAAGTGGGAAGCCAACATGAAAACTCGAACAAGGTGAAGTAAATTTCCCAACATAACATGTAATCATTGCTCAAAAATCACTGTCACCCAAACAAACCATATCCTTTATCCCATGAGGTAAAATAACCAAGGAGACTTATGCCATGAGGTCAATGTAAATCATTTCTTAGGATAGCATACCAAACCAAATAATACTATGAAGTGAGACATTCACCACCTTAAATCCAAAATTGTCTTGCTAAGATATAAGATTTCTCTATTAATACTATCTTTTGAAGGATTGGAAACTTTTCCAAACTTTATTTATCTTCAAACAATACCAATTCTTGTTGGTCACAAGCCAAATTAGCAAGGAAATCTACTAGCTTATTGCCCTCATGATATGTGTGAGAAATTCAAATGTCATCAAAAGAAGATAGAAGATCCTAGGCTTTTTGAAGAATGTATTTTAATTTCCAATTGCAAATACTCTTTGTCTTGCATGCATTAATTATCAATAAAGAATCACCTTCCACATGGATCCTATTAATGTTGAGATATTTTTCCAAGGATAGACCAACTAAAAGAGCTTGAGCTTCCACCATATTATTGGTGAAAGAAGATCAATGAATCACTTTGGCTACAATAAATAGCCCCTTCCAGTTCCTAATAAAACATCTTACACTTGAAGTACCAGGAATTCCTCGTGATGCCCCATAAAAATTAAAATTGTATAAAGTTGGACTAGGGGATAGCCATTTCACCTTGTTTCCATCTACTTTAGCAGAATTTGGTTGGAAGCAAGTCCCTAGAGGAGGTAATGAAATATATTTCCAATGATTTAGAATAAAATTATCCCAATTGGTGTACAAGGAGGAAACTATCTTAAAATTGCAGATATAGGAAATAAAAAATTTTGAGATTGTCTTCCCAATGTTCTCCTTGAGCCTTTGAATTGAAGTAGTCTAATTTTTAAAAATACGTCTATTTCTTTCTAACCATATTAACGAAATTACCAAAGCCGAAGTTACTAACCAAATACATGCAAAGAGAGAAGATTTATGGAGGATTGGCCAACTAGTAAAAAGATCCCATAGAGAATTAGGTAGTAGGAAAGAAATATTCAGTTTCCCCATAATGAATGTCCATACCTCATAGGCCACTGGCCAAGCAACAAAAAGGTGATCAACTATTTCTTGTTCTTATTTACACAATACACAATTGAAGGTTGTTGCTACTCCAAATTTCACTAGTCTATCACTAGTTAGAATCTATTTCCTTAGGTCCAACCAAGAAAAGCTACCCGCCTTTGGCAATTGCATTGAATTCTAGCAAAAAACATATGCTCTTTGAGATTGATGTTGTGATTCTTGAGAAATAATTGATTTATACCCTTTTTTAACTGTGTAGACACTAGTCTTTGAAGGCACCCAGATCAACTTATTAGGAGTATGGGATAGATAAAAAATTCTACTCTTTAAGAGATTTGACAGTATACTTTTCTGATTATTTAGAAGAGAGGTAGAAGAGAAGTCCTTCCACTTGACCAGACATATCAAAGGGTCAAAGGAAAAAATATAATCTTTCAAGGTGTCCCCCCATCTTTGTGACATAGAATGTTTTGCCAATTGCAGCTCCTGATTGGAATTAAGAGGTAGAAAACCACTCCATGAGTCTCTCTATAACAACACTTGATCACCACTATTGACTTCCCATGAGAGGAATGGTATGATAACATCTCTATAGGCCAAGATGAAGTTCTAGATAACTGAACCTCTTGTGGGATTAGATATGGTAAAGATTCTAGATGGATTGTCATTGTCCAAATATTTTCTCTGCATTAACTTACACCATTTGAGATCTGGTCTAGCATACATCTTCCTTGCTAACTTAGCTCCTAAATCCACATTCCTTGTAGATAGATTATGAAAACACACTCCTCCACTTGTTTTATCTGAACACACATTCTCCAAATAGATTAATGGGATCTTCTTTTTTTCATCTAAATTCCTTTCCACAAGAATTATTTTATGAGCTTCTCAATTTGATGAGTCACACACTTTGGAGCTTGCAAAGTAGCCAAAAAATAATTTGGAATGGAAGCTAGAACAGACTTGACAAAAGAAAATCTACTAGATAGTGTTATCCATCTTTCTTTCCAAGTTAGTATTCTTGCTTTTATCCTTTCTAACACTTTGTTCTAGAACACAAATTTGTTTGAGCCCATAAAAATGGTATCCCCAAATATGAACAAGGAACTTCTAATTTCTGAAAACCTAACATTGCTACTAGCTTTATTTCTATAGTTTCTTTTGTGTTAAAAATATATACCTTAGATTTGAATACATTAATTTTCTATCCTAATGCAAAAGAGTACTTATCGAGAAAATCCTTAACCTGAGCTTCTTCTTTCACTAAAGCATTTCCAAACAATAATGTGTCATCTACAAAAAATTGAGTGAGTAACTAAAATGCTTGTGTTAGGAATTGAAACCCCCAACCATAAGCCTTGCAAATTAACTCTTTGAATTGACCCACTTAAAGCTTCTACCATTAGAATAAACAACAAAGGGGATAGTGGGCCCCCTTGCCTAACTCCTTGAGAGGATCCAAAAAACCCACATGGAACCCATTAAGAAGCACCAAAAAATTCTCTCGAAAGGCAAGAGAGAATCCACTTACACCATTCATTACTAAAGCCAAACTTCTTAAGCACATGAATCAGAAAGTCCCAACATACTCTATTATAAGTTTTCATCACATCCAATTTAATGATGAAAGACGAGATGTTACAAGTTTTAATAGTATGCAATAATTCATGAGGAGCAACTAAAGCACCTTTTGATGTCTCCCTCCCACACACAAAACCACCTTGTTCTGATGACACTAATTTGGATATGAGTGGTTGAATTCTTAGATAAATGGCTTAGCGAATATTTTATATACTATATTACATAAAGAGATTGGCCTAAACTCAACAAAATTCTTTGGGTCTTTCACTTTTGGAATTAGAGCTATGTGAGTTGTATTAAACTAATTTAAAACTATCCCCATCCTCCTTGATTCCTCTAATGCCAAGAAAATATCATAACCTATAAATTCCCAACATTTTTGAAAAACAATGCTATAAAGCGATCCGGTCTAGGATCTTTGTCGGGTTGCATAGAAAACACTACACTCTTGACTTCCTCCAAAGAAAAAGGTTTCAAAAGGTTTTCATTATTCTCTCTAGTGATCAAAGGTTGTATTGAGTCCAATAAATCTTCTACATCAGTCGAGGATGATGAAGGTTTATTGTCCGGTGCTGACATAATATTTGTTAAAAACCTTATAGCTTCCTCCTATATTTCTTCCTCCTTTACTAGATAATCTCCTAATAAGGCATTCTAGATTTTGAAGATGGAATTATCTGATTTCTTTATCTGTGTAGATGCATGGAAGAACTTTCTGTTTCTTTCACCCTCCTTCAGCCACAATCCTTGGGACTTTTGTCTACAATAGATTTCTTCCCTTGCCACCAACTCTACCCATTCCTCTTTCAATTTCTTTTGAATCATACAAATTAGCATCTAATCCTTGACTGATTATTTTATCATTTATATCTGATAGTTCTTTAAAGACCCTTTATTTTTGCTCAATTTTTCAAAAAAAAACTTTCACATTCCATTATTTGTTGCTTAATATATTTAAGCTTATGAGCTAACTAAAACATTCTTGATCGCTTAAAGAAAGGAGCATATACCCACCACTATTTTAATAAAGGCAAGAAAAGAGGGTGACAAAACCACATCTTCTCAAATTTAAATGAAGAACCATTCTTCTTTACCTATTTATTTGTGTCAATGGTCAAGGAGATTGCATAATGATCAGAGTGTGACAAAGGAAAGATTTTAAACAAAATTTTTCTCATATCTCCATACCAATTTGGTGAAACAAGAAATCTATCTAGTCATTCTACTATCTACGAAAAACCCTTTCTTTGATTTGTCTAGTTAAATATACCCTTTGAAAGCATGATATCAGTCAAAGCATTATTTGAGATAAAAGCCACAAAATCATCAATTACTTTTTTGAGATTGAAAAATCCCTCCTTTCTTTTTCTGCAAGCTAGTTATAGCATTAAAATCCCATACTACAATCATTTTATCCATCTTGATTCCATCCAATTTTTTTGTCAGAGTATCCCAAAGATTTTTTTCACCTGTGGCCATTGGAGCATAAACATTTAGCAGCCAAAAATGTAGAGCAAAATGGGATATTTTAAGGAGTTGCCAATATATGTCAGTTTTTGACACCTCAACTTGCACTGATTTAGCATCCCATAATACAATCATGTCACTTGAAGCTCCTTGTGTTGGAGTATGTAAAGATTTCCATTTCCTCCATTTCTGAACTGATAACTAAATTTTTTTATCTGGAGTTTTAGTCTCTTGCAAAATCATGATGTATGTTACACAAGCTTCTAACCGCTGCTTGATTAGAGCTCTCTTGTCAGGGGAATTAATACCCCTAAAATTCCATGATAAAATATTCATTGATAGAGAGGAGAGTACCATGCTCTCCTTAGGATTTTTTTGTAGAAAGAATCACCACATGTTATCTAAAGTTGATTGAATTCTTGCTGCTATTTCTTTTTTAAGTTTTGTCATGTGTGACTTCCTAACTCTTTTACCTAGAGTCTTTGTAATAACTGACTGACTGCTTGGGTTTTGTGAAATTCCCAAATATTGGGAATATTCAAAGTATCTTTTTTTCTCTTGTACCTCCAAAGCCTTATCCTCCTTCACAATTTCTTGTTGTGCAAGTTGAGGAACATTAGAGGATTGAGCAAAGGGAATCCGATCACACAACTTGCATGAGAACCTCTGTGATGAACCCTCCTTACCAAAATATATATAGGGCATCATATCTACTTCATCAACCTCCTCCAGATAAAAATTACTATCTACACCTTTTACAAAAGGCAAAGAGCTGAGATTAGAGGATTTGAGGTTAATATATGGCTCTTCTTTAAGTACCTCATTTGCAATCTAGTCAATCATTTTGGAGCCTTTAGAAACTAAAATCTTGTCTGCCAATTCCTCAAGACGACCTTCAAAGAATAAAATGTCAAAGGAAACCAAATTCAGATCCTCATCCTTAGTAATCCCTAAAACCTTAGCTCCCAATTTACCTCCGGACAAAGAATGGGAACACAATTTATAGAGTTGATCCTTTTGATTACAAGTTTCCAGAATTTTATCAAAAATAAGTGTGTTCACTATACTATTCAACTGTTGAACATAAACACATGAAAAAGGAGTGTACCAAAAAGTTGTTTGATACTTTTGTATAAATTTTGGTAGGATTAATGACATCTTTTTATTCTAAGGTGAACACAATGTTTCTAGCTTCAATGGCACAGTCTCCTTTTCTACCCTTTGTACTAGGGTCTTGAAATTCATCTTATGTGGTACTAGAAAATCAATCTTTTTATTTATGGCCTTAGTAGCCAAGGAATCCTTTTGATTACCTGCAACCTATATGTTTTGAAATTCATCCAAGAAACTTTCCTTCTTTGAACAATCACTCCTTGAATGGCCAACCTTATGACACTTATAACACACAATCTTTGGATCTTCAAGGATAATATCTTGGTACCACAATCCATATTTAGATTTTATTTGAATTTTCTCTGAAACTTCTTTGTAGCATCCAACAAGGCACATAATCTAACTGACTCGGAAGGGTTTTTAAAAGAAGATAAATCATGCTTAAGGAAAATGCCTACTTGATTTGAAAAAATCCCAATCAAATTGAGCTCCTTATATTCCAAAGGAAGACAAGGAAATTGAATCTAGAAGGGTGTAAATTGGGCTACAAAATTTTTAAAACTAAAATTAGGGTACCAAGGTTGCATGAACAAATCCGATCCTTGAAAGATCCATGATTTAACTTTAAGCACTTCCTCTCTTTGCCTCTTGGACGAAAAAAGCAGTAAAAAAATTCCCTTCTCCTAGTCTAGATTAAACACTTTAATGGTCCCTTCCCACTCCTCAAAAATCAAGTCTTTAATAAAAACAATATCAAGATTTAGACACCAGAACTTACATATTATGATGCATCAACGAGATCAAAAATTTGTGGGTCAAGATGGTTTTCAAAAAAAGTAACTGAGACAGTCACCTTTGAAGTTGTTTGGACTTTTAACTCCTCCACTTTTCCCTCTAAAGACTGGTGTGTCTCTCCTAGCTTGTGTTTCCTCAATAGTGTGTCTCACTTTTGGGATGTGCTGATTTTTGCCTGAAATCACTATTTTTAGAAAAACTAATGATTTAAGTCTTCAAAGGCTTCATCTAAAGGGTTTTAATAGAAGAGGGATAGATAAGACCATCTTAGATCAAACCCCCTTGGATATAATCCCTCTAGTATTAAATCATACCCACAATGGAGTCTCCTTCGCACCTATCAAAACGCTGGAAAAAACCACTTTTTCTTTACCTTTTGAGGGATTCAATAGAATCATTTAAAAATAATATTTTACAATATTTTATCCCTCGAAACAAGCTTTCAACAAGTATAGGTTTGATATATTTTCATTTTATCATGTATATAATTTTTAATTTTTACTAAACAAAGGTTTTTCTCTAAACATCAAGCTCTTTGTCATGCAGAGGTGGAAAAATAGTAAACCATTGTAAAAAAAAATATTCAAAAATACCCTTCCCTAGGGATTGATGTCCTTGTTTCACCCCAAAAAAAAAGAAATGGATTTCGATATATACATACAAAGTTAGGTTGTATGACACACATGTATGTCCAAATTATAGTTACAGTGACTTCAAAAATTAATTTAAAAATAAATGTGCAAAAAAAATTTATGAAAAAATATCCTTTCCCTAGATATTTATGTTGAGAATCTATATTTGAAAAATTAGAATTTAATCCTTTATAGAAAATAAGTTATGTTGTACGACACAAACATTACTTTCTAAAAATGTTTTTTTTATCTAAAACTAATTATTAAAGGAGATGTTGAAATATTCATGATTTATTTCAAAAAAATTGAAAAAATAAATATTTAGAATCTACACACAAATTGCCACAATTAACTAGTTCATATAATCTTCAAATTTTTAATGGTTTAGCTACTATAGGTCTTAGAAGATAAAGATACAGTTAAAAATATTGATGTAAATGTCCATCTTGGGCAAAAAGTGAGACACAGTATTGTGATTTCACCCATCATGCACATTATTTGTATTACATGTTTGTTTAGCCTTTGTTACATGCCCCCATTGCAATTTGCTTCCCTTATTTTTCTGCAATTTCTTTTCCTGAGGTATAACCTTCTTCGTCTTCTTCTTATGCTTATTTGCATGTTGCCTTCCCTTTGATTTTCCTTTATTGACTTGTTCTTCCTTATGCTCTAATGTCTTTGTGTGTCTAAAAGACTTTGCATGCTATTCTTCCTTCGAGATAGAGGTACTTCCCAATTCTTTCAACTTAACAACCCTATCTGAGCTTGCATGTGTAATGCTAGGATTTTGCATTTGTATGTTGGATATCATTGACTTTGATAGTACCCTTTTTCCCCTCAATACACTTTGAAGCCTTTTTCCTATTCTAAAGTTGTTGGGTGTTGATCTTCCTTCAGGTGCAATAAATTATCCGTTTCTCTCGATTTACCATTGATATATATTCTTGCATGCTTGATTTGATCTAGATCTTGCAAGATACAAAATATATTATGTGTAAAGTACTTAGTTGGATTGAAGGGAGCACCTTATTTATTAGTTGTGATAGGTGAAGGATTTCTTTGGCCATCACGTTGGATCTTTGTTGCAACCCTAAAACCCTATTGGCTTGAATTAGGGTTTCCCCTATTCTCTTTCTGAACTCCTCTAACATCTTCACAAATGTCAAAGGGCTCTTTCTTTTCATGCAGTAAATGCCTATAGGGTCTTCTAGGGGCCCAAAATATTTACCTATCATTGAAATCATGGGACTGATGTCTGTAATGATGTGCATTCCCATATTATTGTGGGCCTTGATACCTACTTTGACTTGAGTAATGATTAGGATGCCTTTTGCAACTAGATACGACTCTTTCCTTGAAACCCTCATTTCTAAAAATTGTAGAATGTGTGACATGCTACCATATTTGTTCGTTTTTAGGAGGCCTTCTTCCATTTGCATCACTGATTCCTCTAGGAACCCTCTTACCATGCATTGAAAAGGACTTATCATATTGCCATCTTTGCCCAAAATTGTTAGTTTGAGGATGCCTGTGAAAATCTACAGCATGCCCGCCATGATAATTTTGAAATTTTTGCCCGTTGGGTGGCCTTTTTTTGCAGAGCCCATTTCTTCCCTGTACTTTATTTTTATCTTTCCTTAATATTAAAAATTTCTCCCAACATGCACTACTTTAGATTCTAAAAGTGGTCTACATGAAAATTTAATATTTTTTCATTTTTAAAAAATAACTATAGAGAAAATTTTCTTCTACAACTATAAACTGCATCTACTCATTATTTTAAAATCATTTTGATTGAAGAAATAGAAAGTTTCATAAAATTTTGAAAAAGGATGAGTTGGCTTCCAACAAGGAAGCCACATAAATGGTTTTGGCCGAAACATTTTGATCAAAAATATTTCGATCAAAAAGGTTTTGACCAAAATATTTTTCGACCAAAACTGTATAGATTGAAAGTGTGTCGACTGAAAACCTTTCAACTAAAAAGCTTCATATAAATATATTTTTTATTTTTTTTCAATTCAAGGATTTGGAGAAAATACACAAAAGGACTTCTTCAATAGAAGAAGAGCTATATTTTTAGGTACAATGATTTTTAACTTGTAAATGATTAATTCAAAATGTTCATAGGGGATTACATGCTCAATTATTGACTCATTTTAGGGATTTTTAAGGAATACAAGTAACTCCTATCTACCTCTCTCTCCCTCCCACCCTATCTCCAAGATAGTTCTCGTTAACATGCAATGTGTTTTAATTAATTAAATTAAATGTATTTGATAAGGTTTCAAAGTGAAAACTCCTATTTTGTGTTATAACATTTAGAAAGAATTTTTTTAATTTTATTAGTACTTAGATTATCTTACATTAATAAATTAAAGTTCTAGATGGGTTGGTTTCTCTTTAAAGAAAGATAATTGATATAAAACATGTTCAATTTACCCTAAATTCATAATTCTACCTATCTCTCTTCTCTCCATCTCTCAAGTTCTACTATGGGGCATGACCATACTGCTACCCTCTCTCTCTCTCCTTATATGACACCCATATCTCCTATCATATGTGTAGTGAGCTACCCTCTCTCATTAGATAGGTCTATTCTCTATCTCTCTCTTTCATTTTAAATTAGTCTTATCTTGTACATTAAGAAATTAGAACTATGAGATGGTTTTATCTCTCCCTCCCTCCTATAATCATACATGTAGTGCTACCCTCTCTTCCTCTCTCCTTAGATACATACATGCTCTCTATCTCTTCTTCGATAATTTCTCTCTTTCATTTTATTAGTCTTATCTTATACATTAAGAAGTTATAACTATCACTTGGTTTCATCTCTCCCTCTCTCCTTCTACCATAGTGAGCTAACCTCTCTCTCTCTCTCTCTCTCTCTCTCTCTCTCTCTAGATAAGTCTAATCTCTCTCTCTCTATCTCTCCTTATATACTCTCTCCCTTTCATATTATTAGTCAAGTATATCTTATAAATTAAGAAATTATCTAACTACATGATTTGGTTGCATCTCTCCCTCTCTCCTACCATAGTGAGCTAACCTCTCTCTCTCTCTCTCTCTCTCTCTCTCTCTCTCTCTCTCTCTCTCTCTCTCTCTTTCATATTATTAGTCAAGTATATCTTATAAATTAAGAAATTATCTAACTACATGATTTGGTTGCATCTCTCCCTCTCTCCTACCATAGTGAGCTAACCTCTCTCTCTCTCTCTCTCTCTCTCTCTCTCTCTCTCTCTCTCTCTCTCTCTCTCTCTCTCTCTCTCTCTCTCTCCTTAGATAGGTCTAAGTTCTCTCTATATCTCTCCTTATATAATTATCTCTCTCTCTCTCTCTTATTTTATTAGTCTTATCTTTTAAATTACAAAAAAAATATCTATGTTTGATCCCACAATAGTGGTTTACACTTTCTTGGACATCCTAATTTTTGTTGAAATCGCGCATTTTTAGAAAATATAATGATTTAAGCCTTGAAAATTTCCATTTAAAGAATTCCAATTTAAGAGAGCTTGATAAAACCACCCTAGATCAAACCCCCTTAAATAGAACCCCACTAATTTTTAACTATACCTATAACAAAGTCTCCTTTACACCTATCAAAATTCTAATAAAAAACCACTTTTGATTTACCTTTTGGGTGATCAAATGAATTCATTTAAAATTTATTTTTTGTAATTAGGTAGTCCTCATTATAATCTTCCCAAAAGTTATAATTTTAAATATATTTAATTTGATATTATATTTATTTTTTATTTCTTGTGAATGTAGGTTTTTCACTGAAAATCAAGCTCTCTATTCTACAATGTGGACAAATAATATTTTACCCAAAAAATATGAAAAAAATCTATGCACTTGATGTTGATGTCTTTGATCAAATAAAAAACAAATAATTGAATTTCGATATATACAAAAAAAGTTGTGTTAGCAAGTAAACCTATGTCTAGATAGAGGGAGAGGTGAGATAGAGATAAGTAGAGAGGTAATGAGAGGTAGAGAGAGAGGGAGAGAGAGAGGGAGGGAGGGAGGGAGGGAGGGAAGAGATCTAGAAAGATATGGGAGTGAGGGAGAGGTAGAGAGAGATAGAGAGAGAGGGAATGAAGGAGGGAGAGGTAGTGGAGAGAGAGAGAGGAGATATAATAAGAGATGGGAGGGAGGGAGTGTTGAGCACAAGTTGTCATTGATGTCAAACTGATGTCAGTAGGTCATTGTTGCTAATAGTGGTTATCAAAGGGTGTCAAGGATGTTAGATGTGAATGTTTCCAAAGATGAAGAAGATTGTAGGAGTAGAATTTTCATTTATCTTAAGGTTTCAAAAGCATTTTGTTTATTGGTGTGTAGATTGTTAAGTCTATTAAAGTAAAGAAAGTTTTTTGTTATGGTGTGACTACCTTCATATAGTTAATGTATTTATTATACCATGCTAGGTGTGTAATCAACATGAGTGTGGTGGTTTGAAAGGATATATTTTGGTCAAGGAGATTTATTAATATGGTTCAAATTTATTTGAAAAATGTAGTGTTTCTTTGTGGTTTGGAGGGAGAGTATGCCTACACTAGTTGTATCAACTTCTTGAGTTTCCAGTGGCACGACTTAGTGTGTAAGGAGTTTGAAGTATCAAAATTTATATCAAGCAACTTAAAGTTTGAGGCATGTGTGGTAATGGCTTGAAGCATGTGAAATTAAAATCATGCATGTGGAGTGAGGATAAGAATTTTTTAAGGTTCTCATGGTGGCACAAGGTGCCATGTTCTTTTGGCAGCAATAATTTGTGTTTGAATCATTGTATTACATGTTTCATATTATTTGAATTTAGGTCCACCCTATGTCGTTTGGGTTTGTACAAATCCTTAGCCAATATGGAAGACTGTTAATGTAATGGCATGTATATATTTCAAATGTTTATATGAATGGTAATCTAACCAAGAATAGAGTGTGTCACAAGTGTGTTGTATGTAAGTGTAATGAACGGAAGGTATGTGAGAGAAGTGTGAAGAAAAGAGGGAGCACAACTATCAAGGGGTCATTCTCAATGTGAGAAAGTGTGTGTTGTGTCTTTGGTGCATATCAGAGTTAAATTTCAAATGCAACATTATTTCTGAGCTCCGATAGGATTGGTGTTCTACCTATTATATTATTCTGCAATGGGATTGGTGTCTCTCTCTGGTGAGATTGTTGTCTCCACTAGGTTGTTGCCTACAAAATAATTTGGGGATTGGTGTCTCTGGTATTTTGGTGTCTACATCACATTGTAAAATTCACTTATTATATTCTTTCTTGTGAGTGTTTCTCACCATGTTTTTTCCAATCTTTGGTTTACACATATATCTAGTGTTATATGTTATCTTTTGTTGTGCTTTAAATACTAGCTTGTATGGTTCAGTTCTCTTCATGTTGAAAATCTATATAATAGCTATAAAGGTTTTTGAAATTGTATTAATCTACTAATTCAGCCCCCTCTCATCATAGTGTGCACCTTTCAAGGAGAGTTAGAGAGAGAGATAAGGAGAGAGAAAGATGGAATGAGGGAGGGGGAAAGGTAGGGAGGGATAGAGGTGAGATAGATAGGTAAAGAGAGAGAGGGAGAGAGGTGAGATAGATAGGTAAAGAGAGAGAAGAAGAGAGAGTGGTAGGGAGTAATGGAGGGAGATGGGAGATAGAGAGAATTAGAGAGGGAGGGAGAGATGGGGGGAGAGGTAGGGAGGGATAGAGATAGAGGTAAGATAGAGGCAAGATAGAGAGACATAGAGAGGGAGATAGAGAGAGATAGGGAGGGACAGCGAGAGAAGTAGAGAGGAAAGGAGGGAGGGAGAGAGAAAGAGGTAGGGAGAGAGAGATGCTAGATTAATCATGCATTAGCTAATAATTAATTAATCTTAATTAATTATTAGTCTAATTTATGATCATGCACTTAAGATAAACTTAGGAGTTCTTTATTTAGTTAACTAAGTGATTTTCTATGTTAACTGAAGTGACATATTATTAGATCATTTTGTCTCATTGCAAGTGATGTTGAAACTTATCCTGATCTAATCCCTTTACCATTTAGGGTTGCTCCTATATAGAAATCAACCCTCATTGTATTATCACTCTAAGATTTACACTTCTACTCTCTCAAACTCTCAAGCTTTGAAAACTCTTGTTTTCCTTGAAGATCCTTGAGGTTCTTCTATAGCTTTTTCTTGTTGAAGAATATTACACACATTGTTTGTAGATATCCTATGTAGAAGGTGTATTTATTTTTTCTTTTATCTTGTGGCTCATGGTTTTGTTTTTTTTCACAATTGTAATAAGAGAGATGAGATAGAATTGGAGAGGGAAGGAGAGAGCAAGAGAGAGATAGAGGGCATA
The DNA here is from genome assembly GCA_007115665.2 of Sequoiadendron giganteum. Taxonomy (NCBI): domain Eukaryota; kingdom Viridiplantae; phylum Streptophyta; class Pinopsida; order Cupressales; family Cupressaceae; genus Sequoiadendron; species Sequoiadendron giganteum. The sequence continues at coordinate 181,229,297 of CM021102.1, read as the reverse complement.
GAGGTAGATTTTGAGCTTATGGGAGAGAGGTAGAGAAATAGATAGAGATATGAGAGAGAAAGAAAGATGAGAGGATCATACTAATTATTGAAATTTGACTAAGTCTAAAAATTTTAAGATCTTCCAAAACCATTCTCAAACATCCTGAAACTATATACATAAAATATAACGTAAAGAGAAAGAGAAAGAGAAAGAGAAATTTTCAAAGAAAAACATAATTCGAGCACATTACAATGAATTCATGTTATGTGCAATCACACAATGTGATTGCAATATGACATGAGTGTGTTATGTGCATTCACATAATGGATTTTCCTTGGGTTTCCAAACCAAAAGTTTGGAGTGACTTTTCAACATCCAAAGACATGTTTTTGCAAATAATAAAAACTTGACATAATCTTGAGTGTGCTCCCCATCAAGTTTGCGTGTGTTTCAATGTCAAGTCAAAAACATACCATGATAATGTTTTAATATTTCTCTTAGCTATCTAACCATGTATTTTTTTTTCACATTTAAGTATTTTAAGTTTTTCATTTTTAATTTCTTTTGTTAGTGTATTTGTTTTTCTTAAAAACTAATATGTGGTATTTTTGACTTTATTTTTTAATTGTTCGTAAAAAATTCAAATAAATTACATTTTTAGAAACTAAACTCCATTCTACACATATTCAAAAAAATGGTTTTTGATCATTTTTCAAATATTTTAGTGGGAAGCACACTCAATTTTTTGTTTTTCAAGATGTTTCCACTTTCAAAATTAGTAAAAAAAAAAGATATTCATTAAAAAATTAGCAAAAAAATTGAGCATAAACTACATGGTGTTAGCTAATTTCACACTAAAGAAATTTTTGAAATACTAAAAAAAATTTAATATTTTAGGGGGGGCACACTAGACACTATCTTATGTTTTTCTGAAAAAAATAGGACTAATTTGTTTGGCCGCCCTTTTTGAACCCCTTAATATCTACCATTTAAAAAAAATTGTAGTTTAGAAAGTAGACTCGGAGAACAATGAATCTTGTTTTTCTTTCATCTAAAATTTTGAGTTTAACTATCTTCCATTTCTCATCCAAGGTTGGTCTTTCCCGATTTTAGAAAAAAAGTGGTCATTTAAGACCTATTTTTGGTTCCCCATATTTTTGCACTTACCCTTATTTAAAGAGTGAATTCAAATCAGATGAAAAGTCAAGATTAGGGTAAAGTGGCATATTATAGATGCTAGATTTGGGGGATTCAATTCTACCAAGTGTTGTGAGTGCATTGAATCTAGGCTTCTCCCTTCACTTTAAAGTGTAATCTTTGTTTCATTTATAAGGGTTTTGAGAGTTGGAAAATTAGGCAGAGAGGAGAGAGTGTTGTCTACTATCGGGTGAAGGTTTGTTTTTGTAAGCCATTACTTGGAAGTACTATTATATTTTTGGATTATTCTTATATAAAAATAAAACTATCATGCAAATTGTCTCCAATTTGAATTATAATAGGTGTTGAATGAAATAATCAAGGTTTATTAAGTTCTTCTTGTATATTTTCTATAGTAAATTGTTTTTGTGATACTTCGTGTCCAAGAGGTAGAGTAAATGCATTCAAAAAATAATGGAGCTATTATAGTTTCAGAGGGATAGCTATGTATGATTTCATTATAGGCTTTAGGAGGTCTTATTATCATGATGTGATAATAGGTTAACTTACCAAAAAAATGTGTTTAATAATGTGATATAAAATACAAAAAATATGAAATTTTATCCCAATAGAATAGGAACCAATCGCTATCCAGATGTATTCCAGTCTTAGAAATAACACTCAAATATACAAAGAAAAATCTAAAATCAAATAACTATTTTATGTTTTATTTTTTGTGCTTATTTTTTGTTTCACTACATACTAGAATTGGAATGAGAACAAAGGATGTATCAATCATGAATGTATTCATATAGTTACCCTTTTTTTTTGTGAATTTTATCTACTAGACATTGTGTTGCATCACTAGATAGATATCTACTTCCAATTTCATTAAGGGTGACACCCCTAGGCTTTGTAGATCCTGAAGTGTAGGGGATAAAAGTGTGAGATCAATATCCCATTCATTGGCCAGCTTCTTGAGGGCTTTAATCATAAAATCTGGTTATTCTTTAGGAGTCTTCAAGAAATTCGTTGGAAAAATAACCAACATGTTCCACTTGGAAACCTCTCCCTTTTTGAAGAGTGTCATTCTTATGTTTTGTTCAAAGACTAACAATTTGGAGGCTTCAAATTCATCTCTTAGAGATTGTTTGGTGTAGGAGCATCTAGGTCCACAGACAATCTTGCATCAAATAAAAATACTTCCTTTTAGCTTAGTTGCTTTAGGGTTTTGGTAGTGTTAGTTTCATTAGTTTCTGAACAAGAGGATTTTTAGAAATAATTTGGACAATGTAATGATGTCACCTTGTAGAAGAGCCAAATGGGTAAGTTCACAATTCAAATTAGGTGAAGTTTTGATATAAATTGAGCAAGTTATGGCTTTGCAAGTCTTTAACTTGATATTGGACTTTTGTGGGGAATTTCTATTGAATCAAATCATTTTAACTGGTTCTAATGAAATTTTCTACATGACCAGTTTTGATGAAATTTTCCACATGACTGATTCTGATGAAATTTTCCACTTGACGGATTCTGATGATTTTTTTTTGCATTTGCAGGAAATTCTATTCTTACCAACCTTCCGGGATTTTGGGTTTGCATTCAACCTTGTGGGAATCTGGTGTTGAATCAGATAGGTTTCTCCTCTTGTGACCAATTTATCTGAACTAATGTGTATTTACAAGAAAATCATGACCATCTAACGTTGTAGGGATTTCACATCTTACTGGCTTTGCAGTTATCTTGTGGCCAAGAGGATTTGTGGGTACAATCAAGTGAATCAAACTTCTTCCATTTAAAGAACCATTTTAGATGAATAATTCCACCAATGATGTCAATATGATTCTATCTAACCTCAGTGGGATTATGAGATCACCTTGTACAAATTGTGGGGTTTTACCAAACAACTAAACTTGAAGCAAGATTTCTTGTTTGAATAAGCCAATTACAATATTTTCACTTGAAACTAAATTTATGGGTTTCCATGCCATTGACACATAAAATTAAGATCAATGCATGTATTTTGTATTCTTAGAAAAGTTGTAGAAGGGTGATAGAGATCAAAAAGTTATTTGATTGTACTCTTGTATTGGAATTCTACTACCAAACATTAGGATTTTAATTCAATTATTTAATGAACATTAATTTTGTATGGAATAAATCTATTTGGCTACATTATTGGGTTATTCGATATAATACCCCAATCTTGACTATATTAGATTGTATTAGAGAAATTTCTTCTTTTTGGTTGGTGTTGAGAAGCTACAAAGAGTTTAAGCATTATATCTCTCAAAGGCTTTGAAGATTTGCTATATGTTATGAGGAGTTTTACAATTTCAAATAGTAGAGAGGGATGCATAAATTTGAGGAGGTTAAGTTTGATGGAAACCAACATAGTTCAAAAATATGATTGTTAAAGATTACCCTAAGAAGACAAAATCCTAGGATGGAGGATATGTTTCAGCATTTTGGAACTAAAATAAGGAATGAGTTGAGGATGTTTTTTACTAATTTGAGGAGAAAGACAAAGAATGTAGAAGACCATGCAAATGAGGAAGAAATGGTAGATGATGAACATGATGGAGAAAATGAACAACTAGTGGATGAAGGCCAAGAACAATACTTGTGAACTCTTTCCAAGACTACTAAGGGAATCAAATGGAAGTACCAAATTTCTCTAGTACATTAAACCCTAAAGAATTAATAGACTGGATAGGAGAATATGAAGAGAATTTTGATTTAGAAGAAATTCAAGATCCCTAGAGGGTGAAATTAGGATAGAAAAAATATAAGGGACATGGTGAAATTTGGTGGAGAGAACTACAGAGATCTGAAGGGTTCCAAATGATGACACAAGGATAACTCGATGGAATCAAATTTTGGCTAGGCTAAAGGAAATTTTTATCCATAGAGACTATGAACTAGAGTTGTTTAGAAGGATTTAGAATCTTAAAATAGAAGGATATGAGTGGAAAATATTACATAGCGGAGTTTTGAAAGATGGTGATCATATTTGGAAAACATCAAATGGATAGGGAAAAGATACCTAGATACATAAATGGGTTAATATTCAATATCAAGGATGATATGATCATGTTGAGGATCGATATAGTGTGAGAGGCTTACTAGTGTGCATTGAAAGTAGAGGAAATTAAATTGAGGAGGTAGTAAAATAATTCTAGAAGTAGAGGAAGATTTGCAGTAGATAAAGGAAAAATGAGCAACAACAAAGGAAAACAAGTTTATGAGCAAGAAACCAAGCCTAAGTAGAGTAGAGAGGTAGAATAAGGTATAAAAGGGAAGGAGTATTCTATAGGAGGATATGGTAAAAGCATCAATGGGTTATTTGGTATATGTTTCTAGTGTGGAGAATTTGGCCATAAGACCTTCGAGTTTCCACAAATATAGGAGAGTAGCAAGAAATAACTTGGCACAAGAGGAAAAGGAGAGTGTGGCATCAATAAAATTTGAAGAGCCAAAAGAATGTGAATATCTTATGGTGAGGAGAGTATTGGTGAAATTGGATGGAGGAGAATATGGACCATCTCATAGAATATCTTTTTTATATTGCAAGTTTGGAGGTAAGTGTTGCAAGGTTATAATAGATAGTGGTATTACAAGTATTACAGATAATCTAGAATATGAGAAAATGGTACAAAAGCTAGATTTATAAAGGAGAAAACACCCAAATCCCATATAAAATTTCTTGGTTGCAAAGGGAACATGAGTTGGTAGAAAATGATAAATATCTTAATTATTTCAAATTGGGTCCTATAGAGATGATTTTTTGTGTGATGTGATGTCAATGAATCCTATCATGTGTTATTAGGAAGACCATGTAAGTTTGATAAGGACTCTATCTATGATGGTAGAATGAATTTATACACCATCGTGAAGAGTACACTTTGAGTTCTTTAAAGGAGAAAGAGAAGGAGGGGAAGTACAATCGTCCAATAATGTATTGTAGTTCAAAAAACAATTCATTAAGGTAACACAAGATATTAAGATTATCATAATGAAGGTTTTTGTGAAGATGGCCATAGTTAGGAATGGAGGAAAATTTATTGGTTATGTGCCACATCAATATAAAAAAGAGAGTGAAGCATAATAATTATAAAAAATCACCAAGGAAGTGGAGGTTCAAAGAGGAAATGTCATAAGTCACAGTGGAGGCATTTGAAATTTCTCATGAAAGTCATATATTTGATTCACTAATAAAAAAAGTAGTGGTAGTCTACACATTGAAGATGGAAGATAGCATAAGGAAAGAGGAAAAGGAAGGGAATATGAAGTTAGAGGAATGCAACATGTGATAGAGTGAAGAGATCCAGTAGATAAAGATGAAGTTTGGATTAAAAACAAGCATGGGATCAATATCCCAATCACCTAAAAATACTCATGAGTTCTAAATTCATGGAATGTTTCATTTACCCAATGTGTCTGATGTGGGAGCATCTAGATCCATAGGAAATCTTGCATCAACGAAAAAATATTTCTTTTCAGTTTAATTGCTTTAGGTTTCTAATAGTGTTAGTTTGGTTAGTTTCTTAAAGATAATTTTCAGAAAAAAAATGACCAATCTAATGATGTCACCTTGTAAAAAAGCTAAATGGTACTCACATTTAAAATTTGGCTAAGTTTTGATCAAAAAAAATTGAGCAAGTTATAGCTGTGCATGTTTTTAACCTGCTACCGTAGTCAAAAAATTTGTAGCAAATTGCTATTGAACCAAACAAGCTTTTGTGGGGAATTTCTATTGAATCAGATCATTTTGACTGGTTATGATGAATTTGTCTGCACAACCAGTTTCAATGGATTTTATCGTATTTGTGAGAAATTCCTTGCTTACGAACCTTGCGAGTTTTTGGTTTGCATCTAGATTTGCGGGACTTTAGTGTTGAACTAGGTAGTTTTCTCCTCTTGTGACTATTTTAGATGAACTCATTCACATTTGTGAGAAACTCGAGGTCGTATAATCTTGTGGAAATTTCACATCTTACTGTCTTTGCAAGTATCTTGTAGCTGAGTGGATTTACATGTAAACTCAAGTGAACTAGATTTCTTCCATCTAGCAAAATGGTTCAAGTGAATAGTTTTGTTGATGACATTAGCATGATGCCATTTGACTTCAACAGGATGATGATGCCACCTTATATGGATTGTGGAGTTTTATGAACCAACTAAAGACGAAGCGGGATTTCTTGTTTGAACTAGCCAATTGTGATATTTTCACTTGCAATTCTATTTGCAGGTTTTCAAATTGCTATTGCACTTTGTAGACGCTTTTCTTGCTACTACACTTTATGTGTTTTTGTCTTGGTACTACACTTTGCAAACTCCTGACCTGCTACTAAACTTTAATGAACTAGTGGAACTGTAATAGCCAATATTGAATTTGATTTGACTTCCAATCCATTGAGAGATGAAATGAATATCAATGCACTCATTTTTCAATCTTGGGGAAGTTGTAGAAGGGTGGTAGAGATCAAAATAGAATTTGATTGTACTCTTGTATTAGAATTTTGTTACTAGACATTAGGACTTGAATTCAATTATTTTATAGACATTAATTTTGTATTGAAAAATGTATTTGGCTATGTGTTTGGGTTGTTCGATAGAATATCTCGATCTTGATTGCATCATTGGTCAATCTGAACCAATTGTTTGTAGGTGGCTTAGGGATATTGTCTCTATTACTAAATTCCTTTTGGGACCCTTGGATAAAGTCCTGAGTAGGTATCTTGAAGAATTATTTGTTTTAGATGCTTTGGAAGGATACCATCATAAAACTAGGACACTAGCACCATTTTATGATACTAGAGGGATGTGATGTAGCTCCTATATTAAGTTGGAGTTCTCTTAGGGTGATATAGTCCTTTGGATTGCTCAAACATTCATAGTCTTAGAAAATGTGAATTTCCTAAAATTTCTTATAGAAATTTACTATGCAAATGTTGTCCCCCCTATTCTATTGATTCTTCCCATTTTGATGCTTTATTGATGTGTCCTAATTTAGAAGTTATTTAATCCTTTTACATGAAATTGACTAGTTATTCCAATTGTTTGAGAGCTTGAAATTTGTGATTTCCCAACATTTTTTGTAGTTTTCCACTTATGTTTTTAGCCTCATTTGAGTTGTGGAATGGATTGGAGGTAGTTTTGATCTTCATCCTACTCCATGTGTTCACAAAATAATTAGATCATGCACATGTATTCTATTATAGTTATCAAGGGAGTTCCATCCTTTTGTATGATCATTTTGGTGACTTTGTCACATAATTATTGAATTCTTCCACTTGTGCCACTTTGCTTGGTGTAATGGTGATGGCATATTTTGTGTCATTTTTCTTATCATGATGCTTTGTGTTAAGTGTGAAATGTGACATGATAATGCCATATCTTAAATAGAAAATAATTGTTTCTCTAGTTTTTTTTCATTAATATTTCGAGTGTAAGCTTGAGGCATTACAATATTTTACAATGTTTGGCCTTTCCAAGAGTTGAAATTGTCAAAACACCAGAACAACATGTGGACATCCATGCAATGCACTAGCATCCTACAATAGTTTTTTATTCAATGACCATTTTTAAAAATTTCACCACCTACTAGCTACTCAAGTTGGTGGTAACCACTTTAGAACAAATCCAAATGACTCATTGGGCCTAAAACACTTTTATATAAATTATGTTCAACATCTTCAAACATATGTAGTTAATAGTATGAGACCCTAAATTTTTTTGATAAAAAATAACAATCTATGAAATATCCAACCATGAAAAAAAAGTTCAATCCAAAAGAAAGGTAACTTTATTAAACTTTATACAATAAAAATATGAAAGAGAAAAAAATGAAATGAAAAGACAATCAAACCAAATTTATTTATATCATATAGTTATTTTCATTACAAATTTATTAAAACACATATCCCTTAGATCATACATTTTATCTATTTGGAGGGATTTTTAAAGGGCTTAAACGAGTCAAAACTTATATTTTAACAGTTGTTTTGTTATTCCCATGCATCTACGTGCTAAAAGAATAAATTAATATGATGTGCAAAGAATTTCAATCACTCAATATAATCCAAAGTCATATTTTCTAAACATTTATTAATAAATCTTTTACTAAATAATTTTTCAAGTAAATGCACTCCATCCTTGATCATAGAATTGAATTCACTCCAAACCTGGTACAAGTGTAATGGTTTATCACTACTTCATTAGGATTCAAATGATCCATTTTCTAAGTTGGTTTTATCTAAAAATGATGAACTACAATGAGCAATAAAAGGGAAAGTGTTTCAAGCACTACAATGGATTTGTGGCATTGTTAGGCTTTTTCTCTGCATCTAAAAAAAGAAAATCATTCAATTTATTTTATGAGGTGATATAAGGCATGAGAGAATGTACTCATAAGTAGGGTTAATGGAAAATTCCAATTCCATTCCCATAGCTATCGATGTGACAATAGGTAGGTGGAGGGATGCCTGGTTATTGTGAACAATCAGAGTCCTTGGTGGATAGATAACCAATGCATTTACCTTGTCATGTGTTTGGTTGTTCTTGAATGTGATTCATCCTTGAATAAACTGCACCACATTGGTTGGGATTAACCGTCACATTCTAAGCGCTGATCTATTTAAATAGTTGATGTGGATAAATAGAAAATGGAAAAGATAATTGGACCTCACATCAGCCATCTAAATCAAATCAAATCAAAGCTTAGAATGTACTCATAAAATCTCTTTTTTATACACTATTACCAGACTAGCTGATTTATTTGCCTAGTCAATGGCAATAACAAGAGTAATTTCAGGCAACTGACATCTTTCTACAACAAAGTGTGGGGGAGAATTTTAAAAAAATCAAATCGATAGTAGTTTTTGTGGGCAAGATTTGGCAATTCAATTTTTTGATAACTCCAAGTAATTTGCGGAAAAGTAGTTTCCAACAAATCGACTAGCAAAGAAAAGGATTAAGTTAAAAATTATTTGTGTTCTATCTATTTTCATTCTAAGAGTGTTCAAGTTGTTGGGAGGAAGGGGTGCAAATAAAACAAAAACAGTGTTGTGACTATATGGAAAGACCTAGAAAAATAACACAAAATACGCATAGTGACAACACAATATTTAATACATAAAAATATTTACATATATTCCTTGTTGCTTCACAAAATACAAAAACACAGATTATATTCTTTGTTCTTCAACGTAAAACTAAACTAAACTACTTGGACAAATGTCCAATACAAAAGGTGCTACACTCACACCGAAAACATAAAACTACTACAATCTTGTAGTTGTAGTTGTCAATGTGTTGCGTTTGATAACATTCTTTCTGTGTTGTTGTTGTTGTTGTCTTAATTTTTGTTGAAAATTCTCTACTTCATTTGTTGTTGCATGTTCAACTTCAAAAACTAACTTCTTTTGAATATTCTCCTGCTACAGCAAGATTAACACTCCAATACAAAAAATTGCAACATTAAAACCAACAGTCGCAAAACATTCCTTTTGTCTTGTTTCAAAATTCTCATGATAATGAGTGTTAAGATCAAATTTCAAATCCACCTCCCTTCATTAATTATTGTAGGTATTCGTTGGTTATTGTAGGTATTCGTTGGTTGCTTCAAGCTCAAAAATGAGCACTTCAGTTTTAATTCAAAATTACCTACCAAAAATATATGTTGGTAGCTGCAACTGAGATTACATGGGGTGTTGATTTGGGGATTAATAAAATATTCCAACACTCCCCTTAATCTACAAGTTAGTTGTCAATCTGTATTTTCCTTCCAGATTTAATCTTTGAAGCTATCCACAATGCCAAGTCTATCTCTTAGATGTTCAAAACTATCCTTCAGTAATTCCTTGGTGAAGATGTCAGTGAGTTGGTGCTCGGATCTGCAATACTATAGTTCAATCTCACCTTGTTTTACCAACTCCCTTATGAAGTGATATCGGATCTCGATGTGCTTGCTTCATCCATGGATGACTGGATTATTTTTCAATGCTATGGAGGATACATTCTCACAATGTATGAGTGTGTTGTCAACTTGATGCTGCTATAAATATGCAAGGATCCTCCTCAACCAAATAGCTTGACATATTATTGCATTTTCTGCAATATATTCTACTTCTATTGTGTTGAGAGAGATAATCAATTTTTTTTTCAATGCCCATGAGATTGCACCCAATCCCATGTTGAATACATACCCTAAAGTACTCTTCCTATCATCCACATTTCCTTCCCAATCAATATCTGTGAAACCATCCAACTTGAATTCATTAGATGTTGCGCACAAAATGTCATAACCTATTATTCCATTGACATACCTCAAGATCCTCTTTCCTACTTGCCAATGTGTGTCCTTAGGTTCCTCCATGAACCTAGAAATCAAACTTATAGCATACATTAAATCAGGCCTAGTTGATGTCAAATAAATTAAACTTCCAACCATACTCTTGTAGAGGGTTGGGTTCACTTCCTTACTATTGTCAATCTTGCACAGTTTCAGACCTATTATTGTTGGTGTGGGAGCAGGTTTGTTATTATGCATTTTAAACCTCCTCAAAATATGTTTGGCATAATTAGATTGTGAAATAAAAATTCCATGTTGTGTTTTTTGAACTTCTATCCCAATAAAATACTTCAACAAACCTAGATCCATCATCTCAAATCCATTTTTCATCACTTCTTTAAAATCAACAATTTTGTTGTCAGTGTTACCAGTAAAAATAAGATCATCTACATACAAAACAATAATTAAAATATCACCTTGAACTGCTTTTATGTAGAGTGTGGGTTCGCTACTACTCTTTCTAGAGACATTTCTCAACAAATAGGCATCTATTCTATTGTACGATGCATGAGGTGCTTGTTTCATCCCATAAAGAGTTTTTCAGAGCCTATACACTTTGTCCTCTTGACCTAGAACTTCATAACCGGGTGGTTGCTCAACATACACTTCCTCCTTCAGCACTTTGTTCAATAAGGTTGACTTTACATCCATTTGAAACACCTTCCACTGATGTTGTGTTGCAACTGCTATGACTGTATGCATTGTTTCCAGCCTTGCAACTGGTGCATATGTCTCATCATAATCAATATCGGGTTGTTGTTTGTACCCTTTCACAACAAGTCTTGCCTTGTGTCTTTTAAATTTGTCTTTGGTCTTGTAGACCCACTTGACTCCAATCACTTGTTTACCCTTAGGTAAATCGGTCAACTCCCATGTTTGGTTCCTCTAGATTGGGTAAGTGCATGGATTTGTGACACAATTTTGGCTCTTAAAATGACCTTTTTTTCTTTTTTTTTTCTGAAATCAGCAAAATCTGATTTGCACAAGAAAATGAAGATAGTTACGCTCAAAATTTCAAGATGCAGTAAGAAAAAAATTTGAAATGCTCTAAGTCTAGTTTCTAAGCTACTATTTATTAAAAAAATTAATAAATATTAAGGGTCTCAAAAAGGAGGGGGGGAACAGGTCATGTTTTTATCAAAACAAATAGCATAGCGCCTAAGGGCTCCCCCCTTTTTGATTAACTCTTTTTTAGAATTTCAAAAATCCCAATGGTAAGAAATTAACTAACACCATATACTTTATCCTCCTTCTTTCGAATAATTTTTTAATGAATATATAATATTTTATGAATTTTCAAAGTGGACACATCCTGAAAAGCTGAAATTTAAGCGTGCTCCCCCCTAATTTTTTTGAAAACTAATCGAAAATTGTCTTTTTTTCATCATGTGTAGAATGGAGTCTAGTTTCAAAAAATGTAATTTGTTTCACGTTTCGATCAATGAGTAAAAATCTATCCTAAAACTAGCACATGTTGGTTTTTGACAAAAAATGGAGGCATTTACAATAGAAGCCATGGATCAAAACCTTAACTAAATCAAAATGAAAAAAGAATTATATTTTTAGATAGCTAAGAGAGAGGTTAACGTTATAACATTTTTTTATAAACTTGCATTGAAATACGTGCAAATGAGATGGGGAGCATGGATGAAAATATGAGGAAATTTGGCTCCCTTTCAAAAAATCATGTCTTTTTCATGAAATGGTTGTCCAAACCTTTGGGTCAGATGCCCAATGCAAAATCCAACCCATTGGGTTTGTATTTCCCAATACAACCTATTTGGCGCTCCCCAAATGCCATTCATGACTTTTGGAATGCATTATTCTAAACTCTTTGATTTTCTCTTTCTCTGTCAAAGAAACTATATACTTGATATAAACATTTAAGTATAAGTTGACATTTACATATGGAAATTTACTTTCTTATACTTTAAGTTATATTTCATGTATATAGGAAGGATGTTTGAGAGTGGTTTCAGATCTCTAGGAGTTATTATTCAAATTCTAGTTTTTGGAAAATCTTAAAAAATTCACTTAGTCAAATTTTAGTAATCAACATGTCAAATTTTAGTAATCAGGAGGTCAAATTTCAGTAATCAGGAGGTCAAATTTCATCTTTATCTCTCTATCTCACTCATTTTCATATCTTATTCTCTAGACCTCTCTCTCTCTCACTATCTCCATCCCTTTATCTGACAATCTCTCCCTTGAGCTCAAGAACTATGACTCTACATTTCCATCTCTCTCTCCTTCCCTCTCCAATATCTATCTCCCTCCCTCCTTCCCTCTCTACATTTATCTATCTCTCCTACCTCTCATTTTACCTCTATATATCTCTCTTTACTATCTATATCACCTCTCTCTATACCTACCTATCCCTCTCTCTCCCCTCTTTCTCTCTCACTCTCTACTTCCCTCTTTCTCTCCTTCCCTCTCTACTCTCTATCTCGCCATTCTCTCTCTCTCTCCTTCCCTCTCTAGTTCTCTCTATCTCACTTCTCTCTCCTTCCCTCCCTCCCTCTCTAATTTTCTCTATCTCCCCCTCTCTCTCCTTCCCTTTCTACTTCTCACTATCTCACCTCTCTTTCTCCCCCTCTCTCTCTCCCTCTCTCTTCCTTTCACCCACATTTTCTCTCTACTTTTGGCTATCTAACCTATCCATCTATACATATTTCTCTCTCCCCCTCCTTCCCTCTCAATCTCTCCACCTTCCTCCTTACCTCTCTAATTTTCTCTCCATCACACATCTCTATCACCTATATCACTTCTCTCTCTCCCCTTCCCTCTCTACTCTCGTTCTCTCTATCTCACCCCTCTCTCCCTACCTATCCCTCCCTCCTCTCTTATCTCTCTCACCTATCTCTCTCCATCCCTACCTCTTCCTCCCTCTCCTTCCCTCTATCTACCTAGACCTCTCTCTATTTTTGTCTCAGCTCTCTCTCCATCCCTACCTCTCCCTATATCTCTCCTTTCATATCTACTTCTCTCTACCTAGGTGTCCCTCTATACCTATTTCTCTCTCCCTCCTTTCCTCCCCTCTCTCAATATCTCCACCTTATTTCCCTCTCTACTCTCTCCATCTCTCCCTCCCTCCCCCTTTTTCTATCTCTCCCCTCTCCCTCTCCCTCTTTCTATCTGTCATTTCCCTCTCTCTACCTATCTCTCTCTCTATTTCTATATATCTCAACCAATCTTTACCTATCCCTCCCTCCTCTCTCTCTTCCACCAAAATTCACTCTACATCTCTCTATCTAACCTACCCCTATATACCTATTTCTCTCTCCCTCTCTCTTTCCCTCTCTCAATCTCTCTACCTTCCTCCTTACGTCTCTACATCTCTCTATGACCTTTCTCTCTCTCCCCCTTCCCTCTTTACTTTATTTCTCTCTATCTCACCTCTCTATTCCTAAATATCCCTCCCTCCCTCCCTACCTCTTCTTCCCTTTATCTCCCCTCCCTCTCCTTACCTACCTCACTCTCTCTATTGCACTCTCTCACCTCTCTCTCTAAATCCTTATCTCTCCCTTGATCCCTACCTCTCCATCCATCTCTCCTTCCCTCTCTACTTCTCTATATCTCCCCTTCCCCTCTCTACCTACCTCTCTCTCTCCATCCCTACCTCTCCCTCCATCTCTCCTACCCTCTCTACTTCTCTCTACCTACCTATCCCTCTATACCTCATTCTCCCTCTCTCCCTCTCTCCCTCCTTCCCTCTCTCAATCTCTCCATCTTCCTTCTTCTCTTTCTAACTTCGCCCCCCTTCCCCTCTCTCCTTCCCTCTCTACTTTGTCTCTATCTCAACTCTCTCTACCTACATATCTATCCCTCCCTCATCTTTCTATCTTGTATCTCCCTAGATATCCCCCCCCCTCTCTCTCTCTCTCCTTCACTTAGGTCTCTCTCTCTCACTCACTCACTCCCTCTATCTCTCTCCCCTCTCCCCTTAACCCTTAAAACCCTCTACCTTTTATCTCTCTCCAACTCCCTCTCTCTCTCTTTATCTCTCTCTCTCTCTCAAGTCTCTCCCTCCTACCCCTTCTCCCTCTCTCAATTCTCTCTCTCTCTCTCTCACTCCTATATCTCTCCAATCTACCCTTAAACCCTTAAACCCTCTACTCTTTATCTCTCTCCCACTCGCTCCCTCTCTCTCTCAAGACTCTCCCTCCAACCCCCTCTCCCTCTCTTAGGTCTCTCTATCTCACTCACTCCCTCTATCTCTCTCCTCTCTGCCCTTAACCCTAAACCCTTAAACCCTCTACCCTCTATCCTTAACCCTCTACCCTCTATCTCTCTCCCACTCCCTCTCTCTCTCTCTCTCTCTCTCTCTCTCTCTCTCTCTCTCTCTCTCTCTCTCAAGTCTCTCCCTCCTACCCCATCTCTCTCTCTCAAGTCTCTCACTCACTCCTATCTCTCTCCCCTCTACCTTTAACCCTCTACCCTCTACCCTTAACCATCTACCCTCTATCTCTCTCCAACTCCCTCCCTCTCTCTCTCTCAGTAAATCCATGTATCTCTCTCCCCTCTACCCTTAACCCTTTACCCTCTCTCTCTAGTATCTCCCTCCTACCCCCTATCCCTCTCTCAGGTCTCTCTCTCTCTCTCATTCACTCCCTCTCTCTCTCTCCCCTCTACCCTTAGTCCTAAACCCTAAATCCTTAACCCTTAAATGCTAAACCCTTAAAAATCTCTACCCTCTACCTAAGAGAGAGACCTAAGAGAGGGAGAGGGTTCAGAGAGAGAGAGAGGGAGGTAGTGAGAGATATATAGAGGGAGGGAGGGTTAAAGGTAGAGGGTAGAGATTTTAAGTGTTAAGGGTTTAGGGTTTAGGGTAGAGGCTTAAGGGTAGAGGTTAGAGGGGAGAGAGATAGAGGGAGTGGGTGAGAGAGAGACCTAGGAGAGGGAGAGGGGGTAGGAGGGAGATACTTGAGAGAGATAGAGGTAGGCATGGTTAAGGGTAGAGGGTAGAGTGTTTAAGGTTTAAATGTTTAGCATTTAGGCTTAAGGGTAGAGGGGTGAGAGATAGAGGGAGTGACTGAGAGAGGGAGACCAAAGAGAGGGAGAGGGGGTAGAAGGGAGAGGGTCAAGAGAGAGATAGAGGAAGGTAGGGAGTGGGAGAGAGATAGAGGGAGGGAGGGTTAAGGATATAGGATATAGGGTTTAGGGTTTAAAGGTTAATGGTTTAGGGTTTAGGGTTAAGGGTAGAGGGTTAAGGGTTTAATGGTTTAGTGTTTAAGGGTTAAGGGTAGATTATTAAGGGTTAAGGGTAGAGGGGAGAGAGATAGAGGGAGTGATAGAGTGAGAGAGACCTAAGAGAGGGAGAGGCGGTAGGAGGGAGAGACTTGAGCGAGAGGGAGGGAGGGAGTGAGAGAGAGATAAATGGAGGGAGGGTTAAGTGTAGAGGGTAGAGGGTTTAATGTTTTAGTGTTTAAGGGTTAAGGTTTTAGGTTTTAGGGTGTAGGTTTAGGGGTAGAGGGGAGAGAGATAGAGGGAGTGATTGAGAGAGAAAGGGGGTAGGAGGGAGAGATTTGAGAAAGAGAGAGAGAATGAGTGGGAGAGAGATAGAGCGTAAAGGGTTAATAGTATAGGGTAGAGGGTTTAAGGGTTAAGGGTAGAGGGGAGAGAGATAGGAGTCAGTGAGAGAGAGAGACCTGATAGAGGGAGAGGTGGTAGGAGGAGACACTTGAGAGAGAGAGGGATGGGAGATATAGAGACTATCCCTCATCCCCCTTCTCTCTCTTAAGACTCTCCTTCCTACCCCCTCTCTCTCTTAGGTCTGTCTCTCTCACTCACTCCCTCTATCTCTCTCCCCTCTAACCTTAACCCTAAACCCTAAACCATTATCCCTTAAACCCTAAACCCTTAAACCCTCTATCATCTACCCTTAACCCTCTACCATCTATCTATCTCCCAATCCCTCCCTCCCTCCCTCTATATATCAAGTCTCTCCCTCCTACCCCCTCTCCCTCTCTCAGGTCTCTCTCTCACTCACTAACTCCTTTTATCTCTCTCCCCTCTACCCTTAACCCTCTACCCTCTATCTCTCTCCCACTCCCTCCCTCTCTCTCTCACTCACTACATCTATCTCTCTCCCCTATAACCTTAACCCTAAACCCTTAAATACTCCACCCTCTATCTCTCTCCAACTCCCTCCTATCCCCTCTCCCTCTCTCAGGTCTCTCTCTCTCACTCACTCCCTCTATATATCCCCCCTCTACCCTTAACCCTAAACCCTTAACCCTTAAACCCTAAACCCTTAAACCCTCTACCATCTATGCTCTATTTGTCTCCAACTACCTCCCTTCATATATCTCTCTCTCAATTATCTCCCTCCTACCCCTCTCTCTCTCTCAAGTCTCTCTCTCACTCACTCACTCCTTCTATCTCTCTCCCTTCTACCCTTAACCCTTAACCCTCTACTCTCTACCCTTAAACCTCTACCCTCTATCTCTCTCCCACTCCCTCCCTTTCTCTCTCTCACTCACTCCCTCTATCTCTCTCCCCTTTACCCTAAACCCTAAACCCTAAACCCTAAA